>LPNX010165383.1:338954-658374 GCA_001517045.1 Pseudotsuga menziesii
AGTGTTAAAAAGACTCACTTCAATTATCGTGTTTTTCATAATGTATACACCTAGAGATTACTAGCTCATCTACACTTGTTATCAAAACTTGACTCTTAAATATTTTTGAGAACACTCCAGGATAAGTGGAATTTCTACTTGTGGGGAACATTATCTTTTATAAAGAAAATAGAATGAAAGGCCTAGGAACACCTTTAAGTTATTCTCTTTTGATATGATCTATAGTTAAGTCCATTTTATGATTTTTTTTTATAACTCACGTGTTTAGTAGGGCTTAGCACACTCTTGTACCAATTGACATTCATATACTCATAATATTTATACAAAGAAAACCCATCAGGGTACTGATTAGGCCTGCTTGTAGCAGGTCAATGCTAAGTAACAATCTAAAAATAAGGAATTTCGATAAATCTAAGTAAACCCATCGGGGTACTGAACAGGCTTGCTGGCAACGGGGCTATGCTTGCATGGTACCAAGATAAACTTGCTTAGGTACTGAACAGGCCTGCTGGAAGCGAAGAAATATCAGGTAAAATAGATCTGGTTAATGCACCACTAGGAACATGGTTTAAAAACAAAATATGTTTAGTCCTATTGTTTATGATGTCATTAAAGAATACCCATAAATTGGCCTTGGATCTGACAATCTGAATTCAATCAATATCTAGGATATGTTTCTCCTAGAAATGGGACCCATAGCTGTCAACTCCTACAAATTCAAAGGTGAGCTCAACAATTTTTGAGATGCCAAGATATCCTTACAACAAGGAAGGGGTGACTCATTTTCTGTATGGTCCTTTCACTTATACCTTCATAACATGGTAAATGATAAATTTATACATCTATATATTTGCGCACTGTTATTTTTGAATAAATGTATATATCTGAATCCTTTCAATTTATTAGTTAATATTTCTCTCTTTTACAAACTTATAACAACATGATTGAACTTTTGTTAATTTATTTTGGAAGTTACTTAGTTTTCTTGTATGGTCTGAGGACATGCCATATCTTTGGCCGGGGGAGGATTAGCCTGACTGTTTGTCTTTATTTTTACTTATAAGAGACTCATTGCCAAATGATAAAGTGTTTGCAAGATAATGCAAATGGAAAAATTGGTTTTAAAATATTGGATGAATAAGGAAGAACGCCATATAATTATTTCATATGATTTCTTTGTGACCTGGTAGCTTAAAGCCACAATTAGCAATAGTTTGATCCACCAAGCTCATTTTTTACAAAAATCTATATGAAGGATCATACGAAGGGTTGAATTTTAGTATGAATAAAAAGTAAAATGACAAGCTAAATAAAAATTATGATATTTCCATATCCATGGTTAAGTATTAGCTTAATTTTGTTTGGGTAAAAAGCTGAGTCATACCATTGGGGTCACATCAACAGGATATTATGACTAATTCTGATTCATGATAGTACAAATTAGATCTAATATGATTTTATTTCATCCCTATATGGATATGATACGACCTTAGGGTACCTTCTAAGTTATCGTGACTCTGCCATCACCATTATCCTCTTTTTTGTTTGCACGCATAAGCTATCAGATAAGTCGACCTTTTCGTTGAACTAAGGATATTGTTATGAATTTGGTTATACATCTGCATTAAGTTGCATGTTCAACCAGTCCAAATCTCACTTTGAACATCGTTGAACCAACTAAACTTTAGAAACTCATTCAATTATGCATTTTTGACAGCACGCATTTCAAAAATTGCCATAATGGCATGATTGTCTAAGCATGCTGATCTATTTGCATTATCATTTGGTATGTTGAATGCGACACATTTTAAACCGACACAGTGTGAACCTTCTACCATTCCATCGCTTTCATTGACCATTATCACTGTAGAGAATTTTATCCATCTTTCTCTGCAAACCCTATAGTCTCCCATCTACTTAAACCATGTCGAACCAATTTGAGCCAGAAACCTACCAATATTTATTGTGAATGACAGAGTTCAGAGAATGCTGGGAAGTGTTTTTCTGCACCGGCTGGAACTTGTTCCTCCATCTACTACAAGGATACAATGAGGAGATCTCATTGCTTTATACAATGGGGTTCGATGGGAGAATGGTGCGGGTAGGACATATTTCCTTCTAGGTTACAGAGGAATCGATTCCATGCACCACTACGCTTGCCCGAGAAAGCGAATGATGGCATAAACATTCGTTTTCTCCAAGGGAATCACATAAATTTTCCCTCACGCCCGAATTTCAGCATGTGATAGGAGCGAAGGTTATTACCATAGCTGGATAAATCCTGAAAACATCAATCCGCTGATGGCCATTATTAATTTGATTACCTATGAAGGTAAGTTTAGAGTTTTCAAATCCTGTCATTTTCGTTTATTGGCCTGTTTCGTCAATAATAGAAGTCTTAATTTTACTTTCTTTTTTGTTCGGAGTCTAGAGAAAATGTCGAACCTGGTCGGCAAAAGTATCCTTCACCCTAAGAGTGTTAGAATAATCAACACATAGTTACCTACCTTAGACATTAATTTTAATTTTTTTTCTTATTACCTAGTTTCCTAGATTCCTCTCTATGCTAGTTGCCTTCTACAAGTCCTAGAAGTCAACACATGCTAAAACTGAGTCATGGAGCACCTGGGAAACATCCTAGAAACCATATTTAGCATGTCTTCTTTATTCCAGATCCTCCAAAGCACATATCTACTTTTTTCTGAAAAGCTGCCTGTTTTATTGAGATTTAAGGCAAAAGGAAAAGCTAGACTAGGTGTAGTTGACTTGTGTTTTTCCCACGTCATCCTCCCTCCTTTTCTCCTAATAAAAGAATATATGAGTTGTTGTTCCATCCCTCTTTATATTTCCTACTTGACTTATCCAATTCGTTAGCATCTTGGTGGATTTGGAAACTACTTTATGCACCTATGGGGGATTTGACTAGATTTAGTAAGCCTTATTTTTGACCTTTTCGAATGGAATCCTTATGCATTCAAATATCTCATGTAATTATATATTTCAGCAGCCTATTACTTCATAATTTTTTCTATTGTACACTTATTGAATATAGATTAGCGTTATTCTCCAATTTCAGTCTCCTTTGGTGTTAATTTTGCATGTTTGATTAGCAATTTTGTGAGTGTAATTGTTATATATATTGGGTTCAATTTACACATGGTATTAGAGCCTTTGTAGTTCAATTTCAATCCTTTATTATTGCTATTATAGGTTCGACATCTTGACTAGGAGTGCATTCTGCTGACTGGAGGGCATAGTTTCTGAGCTATGGACCAATCTTAGAAGGTCATCTTGACTCCATTCAATTTCTTTGAGTGAAAAACATGAGATGGAGATATTGTTGAGAGTGAAAGGTCTCTACAGGGTTACTATGTAAATATAAGGAGATCGCAATGCAGCTGCAAAGAAAATTAAATGGCACAATAGGAGGGATGAGGCCTATGGTCTTTTGTGTCTCAGCATTTCAAGAGACCTCCTCTTCCATATTGATGGATTGGCATCACCTAATGAAGTCTGGGAGAATATAGAATATTTTTTTGGAAATACAAATTAAATAAGAGGACATCAAATCAAGAATGAGCTGATCTCCTTAAGTCCCAGTACCTTCGAATCATTGCAACTCTACTTTTCCAAGTTTAAGGCCCTTGTTTTGCAGTTGAAACAGTGTGGAATTGAAAAGAAGGAATAACAGCTAGTTTTAGACATAATTTCTAAGCTTGGTCCTAACTATTCAGTGTTTTTTTTTTACCTTCCATGCCATCAAGTTGACAGCTCGAGCGTGGAAGATGCCTAAGCTTGCAGATTTCATGGAATCCATCACACAAGAACACGATAAGTTGGTGATGACGGGCACCATCAAACCTTCCAAAGCCCAAGATTTGGTTTCTATAGATTCAAGGGTGGATTCAAAAAGAAAGAAAAATTCTAAAATGCCACTTGATCAAAAGAGAGACAAGAACAAGTCTCAAGAGGAGCCCCAAGGTTCTAAGAAGAACAAAGGAGAAATGAGCAAGTGAGCATACTATAGTAACGGCTATCATCCTGCGAGCTCTTGTATGAAAAATCAAATTGACATGTTGACCCAACTCCTGGAAAAAAATAACATCTCCCTTCCTGATTGCTCAAAGAAGAGGGAAGTAGGATCAAATTTAAAGGACAGAGAGAGAGTACATGCCTTGGTTGCTGGCACATCAAGCTCACCTAGCTTCATCATAGACTCTGGAGATTCTAGACATACGGTTTCAACAAAAGGGATATTCTCCTCTCTTGACATGTCGAAAGGTCCACCAATAGTTTTGGGAGATGACTCTCTCACTGAAAGTTTGGGAAAGGGAAGGATTGATCTTGACCATGGTAAGTTCAATAATGTGTTGTATGTTCCAGGTCTTGCCTCTAATCTCTTGTCAATGTATCAGATGACTCATACTGGGTCTCCAAAGAAGGTTATCTTCTCCCCTGATGATGTTGAAATCACTGATATTTCGAATGGTAAAGTCATGGAAAAAGGTGTTGTAGATCACACTTCGAAGGTATACAAGTTTTCCCATTTTCTACCCTAGTCAAACCCCTCTGCTCTTCTGATTCATGCTAATGAAGCAAGAAAGCTTTGGAATGAAATATTTGGCCATCTTAACTACAAGTATCTTTCTGATTTGAGTTAAAAAGACATGGTCATAGGGTTACCAAAGATCAATTTTTCTAAGGGAGTCTGTCAAGGTTGTATCATAGGAAAACACCCAGAACACAAGTATGAGAAAGCTAGTCATGAGAGAACCTCTAGACCTCTTGAGATGATCCATAGTGAAATTGTTGGTCCATTCCCTCATATGTCCATGATTCAAGACAAATATGCACTCACCTTCGTATATGACGTTTCCAGGTATTGTTGGGTTTACTTCATAAAGCACAAGTCTGAAGTTTTTGACCTCTTCAAAGTCTTTAGAGCCTTGGTTGAAAACCAGCCTGGGAGGAAACTCAATATTCTCAGATCTAACAATGGTGGTGAGTATGTCAAGTTTGAGTTCATTCAGTATTGTAAAGATGCAGGTATTCAGATGCAACATTCAATCCCTTACACACCACAACAAAATGGTGTTACTGAGAGAAAGAATAGATCACTGAAGGAGATGGCAACATGCATGATGGATGCTAAGACTTTGCCACCAAAGTTTTGGAACAAGGCTATAAACTATGCATCCTACATCTAGAATAGGGTGCCTCATAAGCATCTTGATGGTATGATTGCTTTTGAATCTTGGAGTGGCCGAAATCCAGATGTGACCCATTTCAAGATTTTTAGCTCAAAGGCTTGGGATAGAATTCCAAGTGAAAAAAGGATTTGCAGCCCCAAAGCCAAGAGTGCCTATTTTTTGGGTAGTCTAAATATTCAAAAGGGTACAATCTGATCAACTTGAGCACTATCAAAGCTTTCATTGAAAGCAATGTTCAGTTCCAAGAGGAGCCTTTAGTAGTAGTTGAAGTTGTAGAGTCTTCTTCACCACCAGATCCATTGATTGTAAGTGGGGAGACTAATGAGTTTGTTGATTCTGATATGTCTAATAATGATAATTTTATTGCAGATCCTAGAATTCCTACAAGACAAAAATGGGTAGCAAAGACCATTTATGCAGCTGGGGAGCTAGCTGGAAATCCTAGTGACACTACGAGGACTAGGTCTTAGTTTGAGAGTGCCCTTTGTGTGAAATATCATCTATTTGCTGAGAAGTGCTATCGGATCGTTGAATCAGATCCACAGACATATGAATATGCAGCAGATGATCCAGGATGGAAAACAGCTATGAAATAAGAATTTAGCTCGCTCCAAAAGAGCAACACTTGGGAACTGGTTGATCTTCCCCCAGGGAGGAATCTAGTTCAATGTAAGTGGGTTTTCAAGACTAAGTTTGCTGCTGATGGTTCACCTTTTAAATATAAGGCAAGATTGGTATCCAAGGGCTACTCAAAAGTACATGGTATTGACTACAATGAAACCTTTGCACCAGTGGCAAAGATGGACTCCATAAGGATAGCTCTAGCCATTGCAGCTTCAAAGTAGTGGGAGGTACATCACATGGATGTGAAGTGTGCCTTCCTAAATGGAGATATCACTAAAAATATTTACATGTAGCAACCTGAAGGGTTTGTTTCTAATCCATATTTAGTGTGTAGGTTAAAGAAATCATTGTATGGGCTCAAGCAAGCCCCCAAGGCTTGCTATGCCAATATTGATGGATTTTTGCTATCACTGAGTTTTGTTCGATGCAAGTATGATCCTAATATATATTTGAAGCTGATTCATGGTTCTTTGATGATTATTTTTTTGTATGTGGATGACCTTCTGATTACAGGAAGTCCAAAGAAGGAGATTGCCTCCTTGAAGGATGCAATGAACCATGCATTTTCTATGACAGATTTGGGATTGTTGAGCCAATTCTTGGGTCTCGAAATTGCTCAATACCAACATGGAATCAAAGTGAATCAGTCCAAATATGCTATGGATTTGCTGAACAAGTTCAACATGAAATACTGCAAACTAAACAATACTCCCTTCCTTTCAAGAGTTAAGCTTGAAGAAGTAGGTTCCTCTCCTATGGTAAATAATACACAGTATAGGTAGTTCATTGGGTGTTTGATTTATCTTACACACACTCAGCTTGATCTATATTATGCAGTTAGTGTGGATTCAATATACATGGATCAGCCTCATGAGATCCATTGGATAGCAACCAAAAGGATCATAAATTTTGTTCAAGGAACAAGAACTTATGGGATCTTCTACAAAGAAAAATATGATCTTGATTTGATTGGGTTTACTGACAGTGATTGGGAAGGTGACAACATAGATTGAAAGTATACACCAGGATATGTGTTCATGCTTGTAGAAGGACCAATCAGTTGGTCAAGCAAGAAGCAGAGTGCCATAGCACTCTCATCTACAAAAGCAGAGTATAGAGAAGTTGTGAATGCAGCAACTCAATGTTTGTGGTTGCAGGGGATAGTTGAAGAATGTGGCTTCGAATCAGAGTTTTCAACTATTATCTACTGTGATAATCGGAGCACCATTTGAATATGCAATGATCCAGTTCAGGGACAGCGAACCAAGAACATTGAGATCCATATGCATTGCATCAGACATCTTGTGCATGATGGCACCGTTGATCTACTCTTCTGTGCATCTTCAGAACAAGTAGAAGACATCTTCACCATAGCTTTTTGTGAGAATACCTTCATCAATCTCAAATCACTGTTGGGGATTGCTGATCATGCTATGAAGCATGATTGATGACAAGATTTTAAAAAAAAAATATTCCTGTCCATGTTGAAGGGAGGATTTTCCCACTGGGTTTTTGCCTCTTTCCTTAGTTGTATGGACAAGTATTATGTAAAGGGTGACTAATACTTGTTGCTATTCCCTATAGTTTTTTTATATTTACTCATAAAGTTAGGCTTAAGGGGGGGTGTTAGAATAATCAACCCATAGTTACCTACCTTAGACATTAATTTTAATTATTTTTGTCTTATTACCTAGTTTCCAAGATTCCTCTCTATGCTAGTTGCCTTCTACAAGTCCTAGAAGTCAACACATGATAAAACTGAGTCATGGAGAGCTTGGGAAACATCCTAGAAACGATATTTAGCATGTCTTCTTTATTCCAGATCCTCGAAAGTACATATCTGCTTTTTCTGAAAAGTTGCCTATTTTACTGAGATTTAGGGCAAAAGGAAAATCTAGAGTAGGTGTAGTTGACTTATTTTTTACCCACATAATCTAGTTGTCTTTCCATCCCTCTTTAGCTTCCCTACTTGACATAGCCAATTTGTGAGCATCTCGGTGGATTTGGAAACTGCTTTATGCACCTATGGGGGATTTGACTAGATTTAGTAAGCCTTCTTTTTGACCTTTTCGAATGACATCCTTATGCATTCAAATATCTCATGTAGTTATATATTGCAGCAACCTATTACTTCATAAGGTTGGCCATTGTACACTTATTGAATATAGATTAGTGTTATGCTCAAATTTCAATCTCCTTTGGTGTTAATTTTGCATGTTTGATTAGCAATTTTGTGAGTGTAATTGTTCTATCTCTTGGGTTCAATTTCCACAAAGAGCATCTTATACCACCACAACTTGATCAAAATTTTAATCGTGGACCGGATCAAGGAGTGAAACCAACCTTGGGAGACCTTTGTATTTAAGATGCTTAATCCCCATCTTAATTTGCAAATAATCTCACCATTTTCATCGTGAAAGTAGTCAAAATTCACCTATAGAAGAGGAAAAACTGAACATTGTCCATCTTGACGAAGATATCTCAGAACCCAACTCACCTGCACAAAATGCCCCTACTAGACCTGTGTCTGTCGAATTTGTACTTTTCTCATCACCTCGTACCAGGAGACAAAAGGAGAAAAATGTTCAGCATATGCTCTAAGCTAGTATGTAGACCATAGTTCAGTCTGATGTGTAGACTAGTCATTCAGATGATCAGGCCGAATTAGAGAAAATTGACCCAAATTCATCCTTGTTAGCATTAGCTAGTCTTTCTGCTGAATTACTAAAGGTTGCCGATCAAATGGACATTTATGCATCTATCCAGGATACCAACCCTGAAGAAACCCTTCCTATTGTCAATTTGGATCCGCCTTCAACAGAAATGAGTCCTCCAAGAGATTCCAACTATTCCCTAGAGCCATCTACACCATCATAGGCAACATTAGATGAGTTAAGTTCTGAGTTAACTCAATCAACGAAGCATAATGAAGGTTATGTTAAGTTAATTTGAGAGCTTCAAGAGGAGAATAAATAGTTGCTATTACATATTAAAACTATGCAGGACCTCAACAAGACCGTTAGTTTATCATAGAGGGATGGGTGAGAAAGGCATGCCCTTCTAAAATTGTAGGCTAGGAATTTGAATTTCAAACAGTCCTCTTCATGAAAGTCGGAGGCAGCTGCTGACACAGCCCTGCCTCCTTCCTAATGCTATCTTTTATTTCTAACCAGTGGGACTTGGAATTCTTCTGGTTTGGGGGAATGTTGGTCCTCATTTTGTTATCATTTTTTGGCTAAATAATTTACATATTAATACATGTTTTGTTACCTTTTGGCTTATTTTGTACCATACAGATCTCCATTCAGCAGCAGGTATGGCTATATTTGTTGATGTATTTGTAACTTTAGAATGTACTCATTTGTATATCTTATGTATTGTACCTCAATGTTTATTCCAGGAAGTATCTGTAATTTAGTTGAGTCATGTCATGCCCCGATGTTCTGATCAGGAAATTCAATAATGTAAACAAGTCATGTAAAGTCATAGAGTATAACCCTCCTTATTGATCAAGGGTTAAATTGCTCGTAGTTGTGTGTCCCTAGGGTTATTAGACTCTCCTAGAGAAGTCATCCCTACTGAGTTATTGTCAAGTCAGGAATTAGTATAAATAGAGAGGGATCCCTCTCTATTTAACACACATCCATACACATTCAATCACACTCAGTTGTAGCGCATAACTGAGAGAGAGAGAAGAAGTTGGAACAAGAGAGAGAGAGACTACTGCTATTAGGAGATTATCTTACTGTCTTTGGGTCTTACTTTTGGTGTTGATTCTATCTATGAGGAAGTTGTAGGGTTTTCTCCTTTATTTTTTTCCCGAGTAAAATATTTGTGTTCATTGTATCTTGTGATTGATTGATGTGCTTGGTATTCTCTTAGATAAGATCCTAAGATCATATAGCTTAAATGTTAAAAATCTAACATGGTATCAGAGCTAACTTGAGAAGAAGACACTGTGCACCTGCTGAAGCTAGGGATTCCTACTTTTTGGATCTCTATCCATACACTTTCAGCAAAAGGAGGTTGGGGTGACTCTCCTCTCTAGGGTGTACCTTTCTGTTGAAGCAGAATCTGATTCAGAGCATTTTCAATTTTTGACCCGACACTACTGCCAAAAATAAGGGATTTCCACATAAGTGGAATTTTTGAGTGAGCCCAGGCCTCGATTGATCCCCTCCCAAAAATCAAATTTTAGAGATCGAGATCAAAGTTTTTGGTTGGGTAGAACTCTGGGAAAGTCAAACGCTAATATGCTTCTGAACCAAAAAACTAGCTTTGTAGAAATTAAGCTCTAGATCCAGTTTCAACATCTTAACCTCATAAGATCTAAATCTTTTACATTTCCATTTGAGGTTCTCTATTAATATGTCTCATCATACCAAACTTTATGAGAATCTTGAGGGAGATGAGATATTATGAGGTTGGAAGTATAGGATATCCTTGGTCGTGGAAGAAAATGAGTTGGACTCTTACACCAATGAAGAGCTTCCAGTTCCAGAGGGAGATTAGGCTAAGGTCTTACACAAAAATAAATTGGTCATGGATAAGAGGATTATTGATAATTCAATTGATCCTCTCTAAAGACACCTAAAGAGAGGATCACCTCATACCACATGTTTCCTCTCTAAAGACACCTAAAGAGATGTTTGATTCCCTGACCAAGTTATTTGAATGGAAGAACATAAACCGAAAGATGAATCTAAGTAACCAATTGAACAATCTAAAGATCCATAATGCAGAGACCATCCAGTCTTACTTTACAAGGGTCTCTCTGATCAAGGAACAGATGGAAGTGGTAGATGAAGAAGTAGAGAATGCAGAAATTGTGATGACCACCTTGAATGGTCTCCCCAAGGCATGAGACTCTTTCATTCAAGGGATCTGTGCTAGAAAGAAGCTAGTCAAGTTTAGGAGACTGTAGGAGGAATGCTGACAAGAAGAAGCTCGAATATTAGCATGAGAAGAAAAGATGGGAAGTGAATATCAAGCTCTCAAAGTACAATCCAATAAAAGAAGTATAGACCATCACAGAGGTAAGAACTCTCGCTAGAAGAAAAACACTAGAAAATCTAACAAAGATTTGTCTAAGTACATTTTGTATACATGTGATGAAAGAGGACAACTTGCAAGAGAATTTCCTAGAAACAAATATAGATATCAAAAAAGGAAGGTATACAAGAAAAGAAATCATGTTCATGCTGCAAAAGATGATGATCCTTCCAAGAAGGGAATCAAACAAGAAAGTGATGATTCTTCAAGTGATGAAGAATATGTTTTGATTTTTGCTCTCACGGGAAACGTCACACATGGAAGCAATGATTGGGTTATAGAGAGTGGGGATTGCAAACACATGACAAGATTTAAAGAATAATTTGTGAAATTATCAGGAACCTGAATCACCCCACAAGGTGAAACTTGGGGATGACTACTAGTATCCAATAAAAGGTAGTGGAGAATCTTATTACAAATTAGACTCTGGAAAGTCTATGAAAATGAAGGATGTCCTATTTGTACCAAGACTAAAGAAGAACCTTCTCTCCATCTCTGCATTAGATGCAAAAGGCATAAGAGTTTTATTTATATATGGCCAAGTCATCATGTGGCCAAAAGGAAAGAATATTGATGATTCAGTAGTAATTGGAGAACAAGAGGGAGGACTATACAGATTAAAGGGACAACCAGAACAAGATTTCGTTCATAAATCAGTAGAACCAAATGAACTTTTAAATAGAAGGCTTGCACATGTACACTATAGGGAACTACCACTTGTAAGAAAAGTTATTGAAGGTATTCAGATATACAAGAAAAACATGAAGGAGTATGCAAGGGATGTGTGAAAGGAAAGAACACAAAGAAGACATTTCTAAGTACCGAAAGCAAGGATAAAGGAATCTTGGAAATCATTCACTCTGATGTATGCAGTCCGATGTCATCCAGTTCATTACGCGGGTATGTATACTATGTTTCTTTCATTGATGATTTTTCTAGGAAGACATGGATATACTTCATGAAGAACAAAGACGAAGTATTCGGCAAGTTCAAGGAATTCAAAGCGTTGATCGAAAACTACACAAAGAAGAAGATCAAGATTTTACGATTAGACAATGGCAGAGAATTCACATCAAATGAATTCAATGAATTATGAAAAGACTCAGGGGTTAAGAGGGAGTTGACCACTCCATATAATTTAGAATAGAATGGGGTTGTAGAAGGAAATAATAGAACAATCATGGAAGCCTCAAGGGAAATGCTTCATGATCAATATCTTCCCATGCATTTATGGGAAGAAACGGCTAGAACAGTTGTGTATGTACAGAACCGTACTCCACATAGAGTACCAGAAAACAAGACACCGAAAGAAGTATTTTTCAGCAAGAAACCAAAAGTCAGTCATCTTAGAATATTTTGCTATCTAGTGTACATACACATTCCAAAAGAAAAGAGGACAAAGTTAGATCCTTCAAGAAGGAAGGGTATATTTGTGGGATACTCTAAAAGCTCAAAGGATTACAGCATATACTTCCCAGGATTCAAGAGGATCGACATCAGCAGGGACGTAACATTTGATGAAGACTCAACTTACAATAAATCCAGAAAGAGACCTACTGAAGAACCTGTAGAAATAGACATATGCAAAATTCATGACACAACCATGAACGAAGCAATTCTAGATGAATATCTAGAAATAGAAGAACCTATAGATCCACTGCATCAGAAGAATCCTAAAAAGAGGAATCCTTCTTGGGTATGACAAGCTATCCAAGGTGTAGAAAGATATGGGGCTCCAGAAGAGATACACAGAGAAAGGAAAAGAAACAGGTCCTACTCCGGTTATGTATCCCTATTATGTGACTTCATTGTTAAAGAACCTTCCAACTATGAAGAAGCGGAAGAAAAGAAAGAATGGAAGGATTCTATGATCGAAGAGTATCAATCAATCATGAAGAATGATGTTTGGGATGTTGTCCCAAGACCAGAGGGGAATTCTCTTATCACTTCCAAATGGATCTATAAGATCAAGCATGTTTCATATGGTAGCATAGAGAAATATAAAGCAAGATTTGTGGCTCATGGTTTCTCTCAGAAAGAAAGAATATATTATGAATAAAAATTTTCTCCTCTAGCCAGATATACTTCCATCAGATCAGTACTTTCTTTAGCTATAGTAATGAATTCGAAAGTACACTAGATGGATGTCAAGACAACTTTCTTGAATGGTGTAGTAGAATAAGAAGTATATGTTGAAAAACCACTCGATTTTGAGACACGTGATAGAGAGACTCATGTGTGTAAGTTAAAAAAATCTCTGTACGGTTTGAAACATGCACCTAGGACATGGTATGAAAGAATTAACAGCCTCCTATCCAGGTTGGGATTTACCAAGAGTAAAGTAGATTCCAACCTTTACTACAAGGTTGAAGAAGGGAACCCAGTGATACTCCTATTGTATGTAGATGATCTATTTGTAATAGGTGAGGATGGATTGATTGTTGATACAAAGAGGAAGCTTGCTGTCGAGTTAGAAATGAAGGAATTGGGTATGATGCACTATTTTCTAGGCATGGTGGTGTGGCAGAATGCAGATGAAATTTCCCTGGGAGAAGGGAATTATGCAGTAGAGATCCTAAAGAGCTTCGGGATGATGGAATGCAAAGCCATGACCACACCTATGGCATCAAACCTGAAGCTATTGAGTGATGCTTCATCGGAAGAGGTTGATGATATGGTGTATCGTCAGATGATTGTTAGGATTATTAATACTCCCTTGTCCAAATTTGGTCATATGTCTAAATTAGGAGTCATGTCTAAATCAGGAGCCCATCGAGTCTATTTATAGTCATTAACACCATTGGTTCCACTTCACCTAATTGGGGCACATGTTTCAGTTACTAAAGTTTGGGGAACACTAATTGAGGCTTACTGCCACTGATTGCACTTAATTGCATCAGTTTACGAGCCTCCTAGACCAATCCCTACAATTTAGGAGCCACTAGGAGTGCCGAAACCAACCAAGGTGAGTTCAGTTCAGTTAATGACTAGTCAAGCTAAGTTAGGAGTCATTTACATTCAATTCTAGTCCTCTACATTCAGTTATCACTAGGTTTACTTGAATGCACTCATGAGGGGTGCATTTCTCACCTACCATAGTCAGTTAGCCTTAGTCAACACTGAATTTAACAATTGAGTTGTGTTTTATAGCTTCGATGAACTTCGGTTATGGTTTAGACAAGATCAGTTAACTACTAAGTCCTCTGATAGTGATTTAGACAAGGTATTAGTTACCTACAGTCAAGTAGAGTCTATCAATTCAAATTTCCTCACATGGATTCGAATTTCATGTGGCTATTAAAGCCATTGTACTTAATTGTAATTATTATCTGATTACTTTTTTATTAATGAAAGCATTCAGAGATGCAAGCCATTTTTGCACTGTTTCATTCTTCAATTGTTGAGTAAATTGTGTGATCTATTTTGTGAGTTGTGTGTTTGTCCACATATCTATGTGCTCAATTTAATATAGTATCAGAGCCTTGGTGGACAAGACACCTCTCCTCCTCATATCTCCAGCTGGATCATTCTTTTTGAGAAAATTGCTCCTTCTAGTACTGCACCAAAAGCGAAGAATCTACCACTTAATATCCAAAGTTAGGAAATTGTTGATCAAGCTTGCTTGATCAACTATGCTGGGTGTGAAGGAAAATCCAAAAGTGCAGACTCTCGACCTTAATTTGTATGTTTGATTGTGTGACATGTTATCAGCTTCTTCTCATTGCATTCGCTGTAGTAGCTCAGTTCTTCTTACTGCATTCAAAATGGCTCATCTAGTGGAGCCTCTCACTCCCTTCAACTATCACCAGTGGAAGGAAGAAATGGTGGTAATGCTCTGCACCAAGAAGCTCTTCAGACTCATAGAAGAAACAGAGGAAGAGATAGATTCATATAAAGACAAAGCCATGTACATGAACATGCTTGATGAAGCCCATGGACACTTGCTCTCCTTAGTCTCTAGAGATATTCGATTCCACATCCAAGAATTGAAGACTCCCAAGGAGGTTTGGGACAAGATTTCCTCCTTATTTGATAAGCAGGATGGGATGAGGATCCATCAGGTAGAAAATGATTTGATTACTCTCAATCCATCCAATTTTGAATCTCTAAATGAATTCTTCACAAAGTTCAAGAACCTGATATATCAGTTGAAGCAATGCAAAGTGAAGAAGGATGAAGATCAGATCATCCTTTCCATTCTCACAAATCTTAATGTATACTACTGATTCTTTGTATGCACCTTCCAAATAGTAAGGCTCACTAATCCAAATTGGAAGATGCCCACTTTTAATGCCTTCATCCAACCTCTTATTTATGAGAATGATAAATTTATCCAAGTGGGGATCATTCAATCTTCCAAAGATCTAGCTCTAGTTGCAAGAGTATATAAGGTAGCGAATGACAAATAGAAGCAAATGGATGAGTCCCCTGTGAAGAAATAGTAGTCAAAAGAACCTTCAGTTTCGAAGAGAAGCAAGAAGAATGGCAATGGAAAGGTCCTCTGCTCTTACTGTGGAAGGGGATTTCATTCAGAAAGCTCTTGTATGAGAAGACAACTTGATGAAATGACTCTTCTTTTGAAGAAGCATAACATTTATGTACTTGCTAGCACAAGGAAGGATGACTCTGAAGAAGAAGAAGATGAAGAATACCAAAGGAAAGGCCATGCACTGAAGGCTTGCTGCAGATTAGCACATGTCTTCCTCATTGATTATGGAGCTTCCAACCATATGGTTGCATCCAAAGAATCATTCTCTTCTTTTCAGTCCTTTGATGGTCCTAGTATTCAGATGGGAAACAAAAGTAAAGTAAAAAAAAGGGGAAGGGCTCTGTCAAACTTCAACATACAAGGTTCAAAGATGTGCTATTTGTTCCCTCCCTAGCTTCAAACCTGTTATCTATCTATCAGATGACCCATACTAGATCTCCAAAGCGAGTGATATTTGGTCCTGACTCAATGGAGATCACAGATATCTCTACTAGGAGCATCATAGCAAAGGGTACTACAAATCATGCTTCAAAAGCATATGAGTTTTCACATTCCATGCTTCCTTCACCTAGAACTTCTCTTACTCCTACAGGCTCAAAAGAACCGTTAGTATCTAATCTCCGCCTTTGAGGGGGCATTGGATGTTGCACTATAAAATCTAGAGGAAGTTTTTTCCACCTTCTTGAACTTTTAAGAGGTTGGTATTCCATGGATAGAAATTAACTCTTCACACACCTAAAGGCTGACTAAATACAAACAAACCAAACAACACTCACTAAAAATTATCCTAAATACAAATAGACAAATCGGTATAAGATATGCCTTCCGAAAAAGGTTGATAGATGGTTACTTGGAGTCCCTGTAGAGGATGTTAGGAATAAGAGGAGGAATCACCCAAATTCCCTCCCACACCTCATACTGAGGTTACCTTCCAAGCTCGTCCAAGGTAGACCAAAAATAGGCTTGTGGTATACCTGTGTGTGAACCCTAGATGTCAAAGAGACTAAGAGCTACCATAACTATACTAAAAGTCTAGGGGGACAGTCACAATCTGGATTTGTACACATGGGCAGGGTAGAAAATCCTAAAACTCTATCAACACCGGCACCACATAGGGCCCAAGAGCTGCTATTGATAGAAGTCCCCAAATGCATAAAAATATAGGTCTACGATCGAACAAGGAATAAAAGGGTTATCTCATTAGTCTAGGTCCTCACGTGGCCTCGTTCTTAATTTCTGTGTGAGAGGATATTCACATATATAGTCAATATAGAGGAGGTTTAACTAGTGATTGGCCAACTATGTCTGAAATCAAATACTCGTGGAGAGTTAAAACTCCCTAATCAATAAGTGTAGCCTAAGCTAGTTGGTGTAAGAGCCTAAAAAATAGAACTTACTAATAATTTGTAATTATGTTGTTCTTTTTAATAGGATATTTTTAGTTAGAGGTAAATGGAGTGAAACTTATGTGGTGTTATAGACTCAATAAAAGAAAGCAAAATTATGTATAAAAGTAAATTTCAAATCAAATTGCAACTACTAAGCCAACTTTTTCTTTTCATTTTGTAAATGGAAGTTAATGAACTTAAAACTAAGTATGAGAAACTACAAGATTTTTTAAGAAATTTTTATTTTTTTCTTTGAAAGATAGCGAAAAGAAATACTGAAGGAAACCTAATGCAAAAGTATAAAATATTTTTGTCTTTTCTTTTCAAACAAATTCAAAAATTACTATGCAAGTTAATGCAATACTTGAGCAATTTTTACTAATCTAAGCATATAATAGTGAAATGAGGAAAAATAATCCCAAATTGAGATACTTCAACCAAGAGGAAAAAGACTGTAACAAACCCTGACTTAGAGAAACTAACAAACTTAAACATTTTACTAGATCCACAAAGAAAAGAGTGACAACCTCAGACTGCAAGAAACAATATAGAG
The DNA here is from genome assembly GCA_001517045.1 of Pseudotsuga menziesii. Taxonomy (NCBI): domain Eukaryota; kingdom Viridiplantae; phylum Streptophyta; class Pinopsida; order Pinales; family Pinaceae; genus Pseudotsuga; species Pseudotsuga menziesii. The sequence goes on from LPNX010165383.1 coordinate 356,271, forward strand.
TATAAAGCATTCAAGGACTTGGTCACTGACCTAGAACATAAGCACTCAACCACACAAACTAAGAAGGAGGACCACTAGCACTCACCAATGCAAGAAAATCGCGCACAAAAATATCAAGGACTTGAAGAAATCATGTAAAAGGTGTGACATACAGACCTCATACTCATAGAGTCATGTCATAAATAGAACCCTTTCAAGCAATCAAAAGCCAATAGACGGGGACAATAAAACCCTAATAAACCAAAAGACTGCTCAAAAAACACACATCTATCTATGCATGGCAACCCATGTGCAAAACGCAACTATCTAGAAGGAAACCTGCGTGTACATAATGAAACACCTGACTATCTAGGAAGACAACCCACATGTGCTGCTAAACATTTTTCAAAGAAAATGACTAGAAACAAAGCTTCAAACAAGAGAAAATATAAATCAAAGGCCAAAAAGAATGAACACACCCGGAATAGAAAAGAAGCAAAGGCTCTTAAGGGAACCTAAGGAACATACACACAACAGGATGGATTCTCAAACATAGTCATCAATTCTGTTATTCAAGACAATGCACCCTTGTAACATATGGTATATGGGGTTACAAACTTACTAAGACACTTTCAGACAATCAAATTATCTAGAAAATGAAATAGGAATAGGAAGGAAACTTGGCTTACCCAGTTTATGACAGTTGATCAAAGCTTGGTCTTATCCTCTTTAAATCTTCTTCAAAACATCCATGGCTTATCCAATTCTCTTGCAAAAGACAAATTCATCCAGAAATATCTCAAATATATATTAATGGTTGGTGAAATTCATATTCATAATAACATAATTGAAATCATTCATAGTCCATCATACATGAAAAAGCAATAATACAAAGATTGGAAGAAGAACTTTATTTATTCATAAATAGAGAATGGTCACAAGATTACAACCCAGCTTCTAAACAAGGACTCCTCTGCAAATCGAGGACACTGAGTTTTGTTGCTCCATGAGGTCTGAAGGCATACCACCAGCATAACTTTTCTCTTCTAATAATGATAGATTAGCCCCATCCCATGCCCTCTGTTTATACATGGGTAAATAGAGAGGTTTCAGAGGTTAGGATGGTTGAGACAGTTGAGATAGTTATTGATTAAGGCTCAACTAATCTTGACTAATTGTGATTTATATTTTTTAACTCTTAATTAAGGTACACATGAGTATATATATAGGAAATGCACATATGACACGCTCCTTGCTTTAAGGAAAGTCACGTGTTCAAGGTACATGATGGTTGCAATGCAAATATTTGCGTATGACACACGGGTTGGAATGTAAATAGTTGTGTGTGCATCACTAATATCCAAATGAAAATATATTAAGATGGTTAGGATTTTATGTATCAATGGTCATGCATATCTATAGTTTTTTGGCTTACTTCAATGCTATTGTCCTTTTGTCTCCTGACATATTGGATGTCAGTACTCAGACCGAGAAGTGTAATTTTGGTTCATAACACCATTGAACATCAAACATGTTTGTGCAATTCTTTCAAGATTGTAACTTTAACAACATTATACTTTCAATATGTTTAAATAACATATTATCATAGTTTGATACTTCTAGTATCTATACATTTACAAACTATTTCAAACAAAGTCTATGGTTCAATTGCCTTATCACAATATATTGTTTGCAAAATAGATAATTATGATTACCATATTCAATTTTTTCATTAAAAATTTCCAGAACTTTTAAGAAAACACCCTCTCGACATATCAAATTATCCAAACTATGGTTTACCATAAATTCAATTGATTAATTGATGATAATATCGTGCTAATATTTCATAATATTCAATAAATCACATTGATGCTAGATGTTACATTTTTCCATCATGAGATTTATCTTCCAATGAGTCTTTTGATCCCCATTTGATGATGTGTCTTACAACCATGAGTACTTGCACTTTGTGTTCACAATATCTTGACAAATATTATTTGCATGATAAACTCATAAGGAAAATTATAAAATATAATAGCAAGTTACTAATTTAAATTCCATAAACTCTTGATACATCAAGGTATTCGTTTTCTCAATGCATTACTTTTTTGATATCTTAATCATAACCACACTTCATGAACCTTTTACGGATGTGCATCTTAAGAAAAAATCATTCCTTAATTATAAACATTAATTTATATAAAAATTTTAGTGTTGTCACTACTTTACTTCATCATGCCTTCTCTTCATAATCCTTGACTTGGTATATTAGCATCATGCAATTAACCTTTCTAGTGCTTTCTAATGTAACTGTAAGCAAGACGTAGAATAGCTATACCAAATTTTTTTATGCGTACATGCATTGAAACATTCAAGAAGTATAGAGTGCACAATCTAACGTAATGATTTATCTTTATGCTTTAATCCTTGTATACTTAATCATAATATGCCAATATACTGTTGCAATGTATATTGTTCACAAGATATACATAAATTAACGTAAACATATATTTCGTGTAGGTTTGCTAATCAAGATAGTTTATGTACTTCGGTGATAAACATTTTCCAGAAATATATTTTTCATAACACCCATGCGAATAGGTAAACGTAAAGTATTGATTTCAAAAAGTAACTTCTCACAAAATCCACACATATCTCTATATATGAGACTCCATTAGGTTCGAGTGTTGTGAACATGCTCTGATACCATTTTGTAACAAACATAATCTCCACCTTACCACTTTCATGGAAATGGGGTATAAATTTTTTATTAAACATCTTTATAATTCTCAAGAATGTTGATTCCAAATATTATTCGTCCTATCAAAGAGGAACCACTCTATATTCACATACAAATAAGGATATGTACTTTAATATACTAATATAAATGAACTGAATTCGATCAACTCTTTCTGTTTATAATCCTAATCATTTTTGTATTTTCATGAAGTATAATTATAGTCTTAAATAATAACCTAAAAACCTTTGTCTTTTCTTCCTCATCTCTACATGAGAAGCCATAGTAAAATTCTACATTAATTCAACATCATATTAGTGTTCTCTTTGTACGGTAACAATATTTTCCCTTAAAAACAAAACACATAATTTAGCATAGGGGTGTAAGATAAAATTTCCAAGATAAATTTCCACTCATAATAACTTAAATGTATATTTATTGTCAAAGAAGATTTCATGGACTTATTGAACATTCTCTAGTACATAAAGTACATTATTCATTGTCCATCACTCACAATACTATTTCTTTAGTATCTCACATATCATTACCATTCATATACTAGTACATAATGTACATTATTTATTATCCATCAGTCACAATACTATTTCTCTAGTATCTCACATATCATCACCATTCATATACTTTGTGTGTGTAAGTTAAGTCTTAGTATTTCGAAACGGCATTCTTTTACCAATACAAGTCTATACTTGGTTCATCCCATCCATGGGGCTAAGTCCACCAAAAATTGTTAACCTTTTTATTATCTTATCCAATAAAAGGGGTTACAATTTCATGCTACACTTGTCTCTTTCAAATAGAACACTTTACAAACCGTATCTTTAATATAAGGCATTCCATTACCTTCTAAAATAATTCCTAATATCTTCACCTTAACTATCCGAGTGAAGATCATAAAAGACTACAACTTTAAAAGTACCAAGCTTCTAACATCTTAGAGTTATTGGCACTTGATCAATAGAAAAAAAATAAAGTTTCTAAAGTAAACAATCACAAAAGGACACATGAACTTTCCATTCTACACATAATTTGTGGTTATCCTCAAAGCTCATTTAAAAGTGATCAAGGAGATATTTAAATATTCCACATTCAAGTTCATTCCTATCCTTACAAAGATAGTTTAAATCATTTATTCCTATCATTAAAATCAGATTTTAACATTTAACTAAGAGATCCATATCCATAGGATTTCATTAAAGTAAAACATTAAACTTTATTATTTAATTATGGAATTAAGCTCACATAAGTTTGTCATTGCTAGATTGAAATAAGTCTTATTAATTGATCTCTTTTTTCTTGACGTCTCCTTGCCTTTTGAAAGACAATCTCTAAACAAACTAATAAAGTCTACATTACATTTGAATAAATGGATGTGTATTATTTTAAATAACATCATATGTGATCACATTCTTCTTTTAATTAACAAAAACATAAAGACGATTGAAATCATTTTGTGGAACATACACGAGTAGATGAGTCGTTCTTTTCAATAGTCACGCAGAGGTGTAAAGTATAATGTTTGAATTGACTTAAAAAATGGTTACGAAAAATATTTATATGACTGGAGATGACTGATGTTATTCACAAATGCATCGACAAAGGCAACATATAGGTATGGTAAAAGTGAAAAGGCTTGTTTATCAAGTAGATGTATCATGAATCCAACCAAACCCATATCTAAAAAAGACTAAACATGTCCAATTGGGTCACTCTTTTCCTCTAAACAGGTGTAACATGGGTCATGCTTGTCTCTATGATAGGTGCAATCAAGTCACACCTTTATTCCCAGTAAGAGAGACCTTGGTAGCTCCTTTTCTCTCCAAAAGTGCAACTCAACCTCGAGAACCCTTCAGGCTCGGCCAAGGTCTCGAGAGTGAGTAAAACTAAAAACCTATCCATTGAAAGATGGGTTTGATCAAAGGTTTTATGTGCAAGTCATAGATTGGAAAACCCTTGGTCAAATCGAAAGAAATCGGTATTTTCGTTCTGGATTCCTCCACTCCATCTCACCACTGACTAGTGAAAATGACACATGTCATGTGGTCCCCCCTATTTATAGGCCTCCATTTGGTGTAGTTTTTCTTTGTGCACCATAGAGTCATCTGGCATCCATTTTTCACGTCGTTTGCACCACCGAGTTCCATTTTTTGTTCTCTATGTTTGATGAGATCCATGTATCGCGATATTTAATGGAATTTTTGGTCCATTTCCTAGAAGTCACCTCAATTTGCATTCCAACACATGAATCACCCCATGTGCCTATTCGCATATTAACGATCCATCTGCTCCATCCATACTACATAGTTGGCATTATTATACCTCCATCCATCGTCCCACAAGGAGTCCCTATCAGTGCTCCTTAGTTCTTCCTATCAGCCATGTTCACAACATAACCTCTTTCTATATATCAAACAATTCCTCCTTGCTTCACTTACCATTACAGACTTTCTGTTAAGCTCTTTTATGACTCCTAAAATATTGAAAATATTGCTAATCAAGCTTTCTTATTTTCACGCTCATTAAAGTATTTGAAAGTGAGTCTATGTGTCCTTATTTATCTCCTTTTTTGGACTATGTAGACTATCAGAAGAAAATGACCACCCTAGCAAATTCCAGCTAGGAACATTTCCTCTGTATCCTTTTATGCTTTGTCTGACATTGTGACTATAACTTACAAAAAAGCTCGTCATGGGTTGTCTTTAAGCTCTTTTCCATCCCTCTCATTAAGAAAATATTAGTGAGGAATCTTGGTTTCATTCATGCTCGTAAAAGTATTTGAATGACTGTCTAGTCTGTATAGGTTTAACCTTTTCCAACCTGGTTGGAATAACTTCAACAAAGAATTCTCTCTTTCCCCAAGGTTGGGAGAGCTCTTCTTTGTATACTTTTATCCATTTTCCATCTTAGGAGACTATTTACAAAAAAGACAAGCACTGGAGTATTCTTTCTGTTTTCATATTATCTAAAAATGAAAACACCATTGATCATTTACCTTCTCAAGCTTGCTAAAGATGCACGAGATCGTATCATATAGAGAATACTTATATCCTTTCTCCATGCTCCTTAAAATATGAAGAAGGACCAAATAGTGTCTCTTGGCGCAACCACATATGATATCAAAATATGTCATATTTACCCCAATTAGGTCTCATTTGTTCAGAGTATTCTTCGATGAGTCTTCCTTGAATCCCCTAGATATCACTAGTGCAGTTACCTCCCCCAGTATTTCCCATTGCAGTTATCTTCCAGATTTCCAGCTATGATCCCTTTCCCCAGAGTCAGATTTATTTGCATCCATGTAAGTCCTATCGTCATACTCTATACAAAGGAAGTTTGAGTCCCCCATACTCCCCTGTCCCTGTTCCTCCATTCAATGTGTCAGTCCCCTGGTTGTTCCACATATTTGGTTATCCCCCCAATGCTTCTAATCAAGGAAACATCATTTCCTTGTTAGTTACAGGCATCCCTCTATTGACATCAACACATCTATTCCAAAGGATAGACCCAGAGGTCCCTGTATCTCGTTTTCATCCACCTCATTGATGATTTCCTTCGACCACTTGAAAGGAGTCATTAATTCCTTTCAGATTGGTGGTTCCTCACATGCTTGACTTCAGCTACACTGGGTTTCACCTGAATCTAACACATTGGTGAGTCTACTGTGGGACCCATACAGTCTCATGTCCCTTGTGAGGTATCAGTTATTCATATCAACATTGTATTCATCCTCTCATTGAGGCCAACATTATGTATCACCATTTGTATATTTATTGATCCACTCCCATATTTTGTGCCTTGATCCCCATTATTTATTTTTTTGGCATTGTTATGAGCATGGGTATGCTAGTCTCGTCCATAGACATGTCACCCATTATATGTATCTCATCCATTTTTTATAGTCAATAAAAAATGAAAATATACCATAGTTTGAGCGAGGAAGCTCCACTCCTTCGTGGTCCTCTCCATTCTCTTGACTCTTGTCCCCATAATCCCATGATCCTATGATGTCTATCAGCCATACGATAGTTCCTTCCCTCACTCATCATGGGGAAATCTCTTAACACTAAAAAGTGTTCACCTAGCTCTCCATGGTCTAAACCATAGTTATTTTCATATTCCCACAATTATTTCCTCCATTTTGACTGTCACAATTGTATTTCCACAAAAAATGGTCCAAAACACCATTACCCCTCCCCCCATAAATGAAGGGATGATGAGCATTTATTATCACTTATCCCTAGTCTCTCCAAAAAAAGGGTAAAAAACCCTAAAAAAGAGATTGGGTCAAACAACCATAGATAAATTCCATGGACAATAAAATACCATGGCTCATTACCTTGGTTCAAAAAACTGTAGGACTATACTATAAATACATTGTGACATTTTTTGTCATTTTCCATCAGTCATAGCATACACTTTTCTCCATCATTCCCATATTTTTCCACGTAATTCCCACAATGTATGTTGAGCATTGCTATGTACCCATTTGGATCCTTTCCCCCCTTTTGACAACCAGTTGCAGAAGAGATTGGGGACTGAAACCATGGAGTTGTGGAACAACTTCTAAGGATGGCTATGGTGGCTCATTTTCAGAAAGGTGTGTTCTTTGTTATTTCTTGCATTAGTTAGTTTTATATATGTGAAAAACCGAAAAAAAATATTTGCTTTTATTGTCTTGTTTCTTTTGGTATTGTTGAATTATTCCTTATGCTTTGGATGAGCTAAGGGATATCCTTTTGCACATATCCAGGGATAAATCCCCACTACACATATACTAGTACATAAAGTACACTTTTTATTGTCCATCACTCACAATGGTTTTTCTTTAGTATCTCACATATCATCACCAGTCATATACTTCTTGTCTTTTAAGTCTTAGTGTTGGGTGGATGGGGTAGACCGGGGGTCTTATGCTTTTATCTTCACACCAACAAACAGACCCACAGGTTGCAATCTCACCCAAAACAACTATGGGGTGCCATAGAATCAGGTTTCTGCAGGTGAAAGAGGGATATTACTGTACCTTTAGCATTAACAAAGAATAATTATGCAATACAGAGCTTCGACATTCACTTAAATAGCTTCACAGTTTATATAAAAAGACAGTTTCTTGCTTAACCCTTAACTAGGAATTCGCAACGAAGTTAATACTTAACAATTTATCTTACTTTATCATTCATCTACTTATCAAATGCATAAAAACATAACAGGAACAAAATGAAAAGGACCACCACAACATAAGATATACGTGGTTCACCCCAGTGTAGGGGCTACATCCATAGAACTACGGTTTATATTCGACAAGTTACAAAACAACATAGTTCCGATCTACGCACTCAACTACATATCTTCTCAACAACCAAAAACTGCGCACTTAGCTGTAGAACCTTTCTTCCAAAACCCTCTGTGCACTTAGCTGCAGAGGTCATCCATGCACTCAGCTGGGACTTAACCTTAAACCCAAAAGTAGATCTTAGTTTCTTCACATCACATTATCATCATAACACAAATCATACTTGACTCCTTTACATAAACACCTATTTATACAAATGCACTATTACAATACCATGGGCTTAAACCATGGGTACCCAAAAAGCATGGGACATTTACAAGAAGAGGGGCTTCGAACCAACCTTAGAGCCCCTAAGACTATTTTGGACCGCAAATCCGCTTAAAAGCTTCGCACCAAAACCACGGAGTTGCCAAAATTAAGGACCTTCAAGGTCCGAGCCCCAACATGCCCCTAAGACTCACCAGTGTCCCATCCCGGGACACTGTGCTGCTTTTCGGGTGGAAGAATCTTGTTGGCGAAGATAGTAAACTGCTTGTCGAGGCTGCACATGATATCTTCGACTGCTTCCTCTTTCTCCACTATCTCCTGCAATGTTGCTGCAGAGGCTTCGTTGGCCTTTTCCTACGCAAACGCATCATATTCCTTCAACTCTTTGAGCTGGTTGTCCGCAGCAATGCTCAACTCCAAGGCCTCGTTAATGAGGGGCTGCACAGAGCTCACTAACAGTGTTTCTTTTCTTTTGCAAGACTCAATTTCTTGCTGGAGCTCATTACTATGCTTAACCTTAAGCATCTTCTGCATAGGAGGCAATGTCTTAATTTTTGCTTTTACTGCATCTAGCTCTGTCTGTCGCTGCTTGATGGTTTCTTGCAACTTTGCTACTTCTGGGTTGTCCTGCAAGTTTTTCCAGGCCTCGACACTTTCATCTAGCAGCTTTGATGTACTACTTACAAGATCTGAGATCTTCGTTGCTGAGGCCTGAATATCTCTGCGACGCTGTTCCCTGACCTCTAGGGGACTCTCAGGAATGAGGCGAAGCTGAAGCTACGCAATCTGGGCCTCATGTTCTGCTTTCATCTTCTCTATATAGCTTCTAGATTGTTGTGCATAGTCTTTCAGCTTGACTATTCTTTGCTCCGGTTCTTCTTCAGCCTGCATGTCGAAGTCAGGGAGACTCCAACACGCCTCATCCAACACTCATGCTAGTGTGGCCTGCTTGTGTTCTGTTTCCCTCTTCTTCTGTTTATCTTCTTTCAATTGTGCTTCGAGGCTCTCACTCTACTTCATGGCATTCTCTAACTACATGTGTGTGTAGATGTCTCGTTTTTGGATCTCCTTCATGAGTGCCGATTGACACAGATGCAGCCCTCGCATAGATAACTTAGTATAATCTATCTCAACTATCATGCTCATTTGCGATCAAGATGCTGTGTCAGTTATTATAAGAGCTAGACTTGGTACTTGTCCTCTATTTTTTCTAGTGGGCCATTGTCTCGTATCTAGTTGCAGGGCCTACTGGGGCACTACTTGCTGCAGTGCCGGTTGCTATTCTTTCCGCTAAATCCTTAAGTTCTAAAATTCATTGTGCTATGCCAGTGAGCACATCAAGATGTTTAGCTTCAAACTCTACCCATTTTTTGGATAATACTTCTATAGACTTCGTTAGAGCCTAATCAAGCTCTTCAATCATCACAGCGGGCTCTTCGACGATATTCTTTCCCTTCGATGCCTTAGTTTTCTTTCGAGGCTGAGGCTTAGCCTACTTCCTCCGCTTCAGGGGACTTGCGCTTATCTGGGAGATTATGGTCTGAAACGGTCTTGACTAATTATTCATCTTCTTCATTAGCTCCATCATTTCCACCATGGTCACCTTCGCTCTACTGTGATTCATCTTGTTCTTCTCTCTCTTCTAGTGGGTCATTTTGTTGCGGCTGGCTAGGAACTGTGCCCACATCTGTTACTGGAGGGACTCGTATGTCGAGCCTTGTTCCTGCGACCTTCATCCATTCAGCTGGCCATTGTTGAACTATTGCGAGGATGCCTTCCTGGTTCACCATGTATGGTAACTTCCACCATGTATGTTTGTTATCTGCGTGGGCCTGGATGAAGACATTATGCATATCAGCCTTGAATTCGGCCACTCCAGTATATTGAGAAAATAGATCATTACAGAGCCAAGGTGTTTTCAGGATCTCATATGTAATATTCATCGAATAGAAGGCGAACACGTAGTTCATCTTCTGCTACAAGGCCTTATCCTGTGAAACCCAAAGAGATGCATACCTTGTTGCGCCAAACATCTCCGGAGGCACATCAATAAACTGTGCATCGGTAGGTTCTCTCCATCCTACCAGTGCAATAAGTACTAACAACCATGAATAGTGAAAGGCTCTACCTTTCTCCTATGCATCGCGGACATCTGCAAGGAATTCTCTATCAATGTACTCTATCCACTTGTAACTTTATCATTCGACATAGTTTGCAACAATACTGACAATCGGGGCAGGTACTTCATTAGGTTTGCACTTCCACATTAGTTTGCATGCTAGGATATTTGCGACAAAGTGAATGTTTTGGTGCCGAATTGTCGAGGTTTGATACCCTTGATTTCCTTCTGTTAAACCTAAGCGGTCCTTCATGTGCTACGCTAGCTTCGTATCTTCGTGCTTTCCAACAAATTCAATCCCAGGATTAGCCCTTCTTTCGACAATCCTGTAATCCTATGAATCAGCTCTCCATCAATACCTATTCTCTGGTTTCCTATCCATAGGTGCCCATCATGCACCAACGCCAATAACTGCTTAACCACCACGGTAACCTGCAGGCTACGACCAAAGTGGGGGACATTCAACATCTTCAACAAACCAGCTTGCTCCAAGCCAGCAGCCCACTATTTTACTTCAAGTAACATCGTTCCAACCTTCGGATCATGGACGGAGTGTAGGTATTTCCTAGGTGCGAACTACAAAAAATTCTCATGATCATTCGTATCGTGGTCTCTGTACTTGAGCTGATCTAATGTTATGGTCATCGTTTCGACCAACTTCACACTCTGTGGTAGCAAAGGGGTGTGTAACGTGAACTTGGTTGTCTGCCGAGGTGGATGAACTCCTGGTCGAATAGGTTGGAGATATGGTGGACGCTGCGATGCAACGTTCTCATCCTCATCGAAGTCTTCGAAATCTTCAGGTGGGAGCTCTGCCGAACCAAGAGGATTCATCTAAATCACGGGATCCTCTGGTGTCTTTCCTGATGGTTTGTGCCTTTCTTCGTTCCGCTTAAAGCGAACTTCTGCCTTAAAATTCTTTCTAGTAGATCGTGTTTGCATTGGTTGATTCGGCGTTGTGGGAGTCTCTTCGTGAGGTGCAGATGCAGGTGGGTTGCTCATAAAGTTATACAGACCCCTCTTTTTGAATTCTCTCACCAATTGTTGGACTTTGCAATCAGCTGGCATGGACTCAACTGCGAAACTCAAGAAAATGCGTAATGCGAAATTCTTAGGCCTGGGTGTCTTCTTATAGAATCCAACGACCAAATCTGCCATAATTGTGCATTAAAGACACCAAATCTGACCGAGCGGCAGTAGATCTTGTCCAAACGACGCTAGATTCGACCAAAATCTCATCATTACAGGTATTTTATGCAGTTAACATACTGGCACCGCCAAATCTGATTTTTTTCAACGGTCACATTTTAAGATTTGACACACCTTTCTTCTTTAGCACAACCACTAACTTCAGCTTCGCCACAATAAGGGTCTTCGACACAATATAGACCTTTGACACATCATGACACAAGCTTCGACAAAGCTTTGAACTTTGACCCACGATAGAATTTCTTCCACAACCTTCGATACTTCGTAAATTTTCCAACAATCTGCCAAAGCTTTTTGAGAACAACTTCATTATAGTCTAGTACCCAATTTAAACTATTCTTGGTACTTAGACTCTTCTTCTTGCTATTACTTCTGATCAGGGGGTACAAGCTCGTCCCTGTACTTCTTTAATCTACTTCCATTCACCATGGAGGGAAAAATTTCTCCATTCAATTTAGCTAACTGAATTGCACCACGATTGACAAATTTCTGAACTATGTATGGTCCTTTCCAATGTGTCTTGAACTTACCTGGGAACTTCATGAATTTACTGTCGTACAAGAGCACAAGATAACCATTCTTAAAATGCTTCTTCTTAATGTGTCTATCATGCCATGCTTTTTCTCTAGCTTTCTGTACTTGCTGCTGAAAACCTGTAATGAATCTATCTTCTTCTAGTTCCAGTATCTTCGCCAGCCTTTCATTCAATATGGCTGGATCATCCATCTCTATGAAGGCAGATATTCTGAGGCTAGGAACAATGTACTCCATGGGCATAACTACTTCCTGTCCATATACCATCCTAAAAGGTGTGTGGCCTGTCAACTTCTTGCAAGTGGTTCTATAAGCCCATAATACTGTTGGAATTCTAAGATCCCAATCATTTCTGTTAACATTGCAAACCTTCATCAGAGCGTGCTCAAGAATTTTGTTAAAAGATTCGACAGTTCCATTTGCTTGAGGATGGTAGGCAGTGCTCTTCTGATGATATACTTGAAATTATTTGGTCATTGCTTCAATAGTCTTACTCAGAAAATGTGATCCTTGATCACTCATAAGAATTATAGGACACCCAAACGTTGACAAGATATTATCAAATATGAACTTTGTAGCTATAGCAACGCTACAGTCCTTGACTGGTTGAGCTTCGACCCAACGCGTAAGGTAATCTATTGCGGTAATAATGTATCTTGCTCCAGATTTCTTTGTAGGGGGGTTGATTGGTCCAACAAAATCAATAGCCCACTTTTCAAATGCTTGTAAAGTTACCTGTGGAACCAAAGGCATATCATCCCTCCTGGATGGTTTTCCTGTCCTCTAACAAATATCACAGCTGTGGCAATACTCTCTTGCATCCTTATGAATCATAGGCCACCACAATCCAGCTGTCAGAATCGTTTGTGCCATAGCGTTTCCTACATAATGACCTCCTGCTGCTCCAGAATGTGCCTTAGACAAAATCAATGGCTTTTCATGCTCCAGGACACATCTGCATAGTATTTCATCTGGTCCCATCTTATATAGTTGTCCTGCTATCAAGGTAAAGTCAGCTGCTCTAACCACTAGTTGCTTCTTCTGCTGTGTTGTCATCTCAGAGGGTGGAAAACCTGTAGACAAGTACTGAACAATATCCTGAAAATAGTCACCAACCATCTAGATGGCAAACAACTAGGGATCAGGAAGACCTTCATCCAAACTAGTGGGCTCTTCTCCTAACTCGAGCCTCGACAAGTGGCCAGGCCCCGGGATAAGTCTTCCTAGCTTAACTATGATCTCAAAGTCATACTCCTGAAACAAAATCAGCCATCTGCGTATCCTTCCACCTAACACAGGCTTGTTAACCAAATACTTCAAAGCAGAATGGTTAGTGAACATCTTAAAATGAGATCCTAACAAATAATGTCAAAATTTCTGCAAGGCATAAACCATAGCTAGACCTTCTCATTTTGTCATAGTATAATTCTTTTCTGCTGTGGACAATTTTTTACTTGCAAAAGCAATAGGGTGATCAATATTACCTTCACCTGACTGAGCCAATACTATACTTAAAGCAATGGAAGATGCATCGACATGAACATGAAACTCCTTACTCCAGTCAGGGAATACTAATATAGGGGCAATTACTATCTTTTCTTTCAAAACATCCAAGCTTTCCTGACATTCAGGTGTCCACTCAAACTTAATATATTTCTTCAATTTCTTTTCCATAGGGGATGTAATCTAGGCATATCCTTTAATGAATTTCCTGTAATATCCAGTATGACCAAGCATAGTTTGAAGTTGCTTAACAGACTTTGGAGGTGGCAAGTTCACAATAATGGCTATCTTCGCAGGATCCACCATCAATCTTGCATGCATACAATGTGACCTAGCAGAATTCCAAAAGGTGTGCAAAAGATACACTTCTTTAGGTTCAATGAAATCTGATGTTGTCTACACTTGTCCAACATAAGTCTTAAAATGGCTATATGATCTTTCAATAAACCAAATATAGTCCAATCATCAAAGTAAACTTCCAAGAACTTATGAATAAATTCCTTAAATGCAGATATGACTACTCTAGAAAACATAGCAGGTGCATTATTCAATCCAAAGGGCATAACAGTATACTGAAAAGATCCCATTTCTGTAGCGAAGGTTGTTTTATGTCGATCCTCTAGAGCAATTCTGATTTGATGCTAACCTAAAAATCCATCAGTGAAAGAATACACTTCTTGACCTCCGACATTGTCTAAAACTTCATCTGTAAAGGGAATAGGAAAGGGATCATGTAAACATGCATCATTTAGCTTCCTCAGATCAACATAGATTCTGATTTCTCCCTTGGTCTTCTTTTCTTGTACCACCATAGGGCTGACCCATTCAGACTCTTCGATAGGCTCAATGATTCCTGCAGCGAGCATCTTATCTAGCTCCATCCTGAATTTTTCTTTATACTTAGGGTTCAGCCTATAAGGGCACTGCTTCACAGGCTTCGCATCAGCTTTCAAAGGGATTTTTATTACTCCTATATCACCAAGGATACCTTTCATTTCTGAGAAATCCGTCAGAAATAAGTCTTGATACCCATGGAGGAGTTCAGTCACTTTGCTTACCATTTATTCATCCCAATAATCTCTAATGGTAGCGTACTTAGGCATTTCTTCTAATCCAATGTTTACTTCCCTTGTCTTCAAGGGATGAGTTACTTTAGGTGATTTGACTGTTGGTCCATGTACTTTGCAATTTCCTTCTGACTCAGGAATATTAATGTTTCGAGGGTCATCGTCTTCATTGATGGCGAGGTTATAGCATTCTACTGCATTAGCTTCTTTTTCCTTCCAATCAGGTTGGTACTTGGCTATTTCTTTATCATCAAACACCATAGTATGGATCAACCTAACAGCTACATCCAAAGCAGAAAAAACATCAGTAATGGAAAATGTGAGCACAAAACTATCAGCAAGGCTAACCCAACTTACAGTACTATGGAAACGCTCCACCTCCACATACCAGTTCTTTGCTATAGGTTCCAGAGTGTGTACAAGCCTATGTACCCATTCTTCACAAGGTATATGATTTGATGCTTCATAACACTGCTCCAAATTCTCCTGAGGGCTAGTCTTACCATTAAATCTGCTTCATACCTCCTGAGGTTGATCCATGAATCTCAGGCGAAGAAACTTTTGACAAGCTCTCCAACTATGAATATACTTTTTATGACCATTCCACCATCTGACAGCTGTGGCTGTGAATACTGAATCTAGAGTCTCCATTTTCTGTGGATCTGGTACTTGCCTTGAGAATTGTACAATAAAATCTTCTGGGTCTATCAAGCCATCAAAATTAGGTAAGATTCTTGTCTGTGATCCAACCCATCTGATAGACTTAGTAATTCTTGCACATCGATGTCCATGTAACTCATAAAGTCGATTCTGCCAATTCTCTAGGCCTTTGTCTGAATCGGTCATGCAAGAACTGTCACACTGCCAATCCATTATTCCTTCAGCAGTAGGGTTAACATAGTCTTCTTCTTTAGCTGTGATGTTGTAAATATGATCCAAAACATCCTGATCTTCATCTCTGACTGGATCTGTATACCTTTCTCCTTGAAAAGGGTCCAACGGTACTATGACTCTCAAGCCTTTTCCTTCAAAAGTCATATGTTTATTCTTAAGGTTGATTACAGCATGATTGTCTATTTCCCATTCAATTCCTAGCAAGGCTAGATAGGGGTTGCTATCATCAATTATTTTGATGAATTCAAAATCTGCCAAGGTACTGACTCCATCAATATCCACTAGTACACTAGGGAATCTTCCCAAGGGCATAATATTCTGCTGATTGGATAATATCAACTATATAGGGGACCATGCAAGCATAGGTTTTCCCATTTGTTCCCATGTGTTCTTAGTTAGGACATTCACTTATGATCCCAGCTCTAAAATGATATCAGTCATGTCATAATCTCCTATCTGAGCATGTAATCTCATTTCTCTTCCAGTCCTTCTAACTCTATTAGCAGTTTTTCCTCTATCAGAGCTTCACTGAGGTTCACAAGACGCAATAAATTTTTGTATCTCATTCAAAGCATTCCGATTTCTTAATAGCTTCATACAACTCTATAAAAATGATGTCAATGTACTTACTTGATCCGACGATGCGTCCTGAAACTGTAACTGTTGTTGATGCTGTTGCGTAGTTGCTACTGATGTTCTCGGATCAGAAAATTCTTTTTTAGCTTCCATAAATGTTCCTTTTTCTCTTCCAACATCGAAAGCTAGGATTTTCTCTAGGGTCTTATGGACCCAAGCCTCGTTAGGATGTTTCCCCTTATTCTGCACCTGCGTTGTAGTTCCACTCCTTGTAACAACATTAAGGACTGGGATAGGTATTTTCTCTATAGAAATCATCTGAATGTTCTGAGTAGGAGTGCCATTTCTTTCTTGTATCTTGGCTATCAACTGTGGGTATTGCTCAATTACATGATCTACTGCTCTGCAATATCGACATGTCGTAGTTGGGTTCTAACATTCTCTAGCTACATGTCCTGCCTGATTATAGTTATAGAAAATAATCTGGCCTCATCCTTTTCCAGGCATACCACTATGACCACGACCTGGTGTACCACCACAGTAACCATATCCATCATTGCCTTGTGCATCGGTTTGTACCCTATAAGCATCATAGGTTCACTCTCTCATGAGGTCAAAGCTGCAACATTTGTCTTTTTTGTGTCCAACTGAGTTACAGAACTTGCAGTAGGGGTTCTTAGGTACTTGAACATATCTCTCTAGTAGATAGCAATATTCAGGTCGATGTTGGCCAGTTGCTCTACAAATCTCACAATATAGGACATTAGGGTTAAACGGGTTCGGTGCACCAATATTCAAATAATTTCTTAATGCAGGACACTATTCTTTGTCATGAACTTCTATCTTACATCGTGTACACCAAACCTCTTCTCGAATAGATTTCCCTTTTTTCATGTCGCGAAGCTCCAAAGCCATTTCTGCTAACTGTGGATGTATCTGGGCTATTCCAAAATTATCTCCAACAGGAGTTGTTTCAAGTTTCATAGCAATTTACAATGCCTCTTGCTAATTAGCAACCTTCTGTTGCATAAGTGGAGTCCTGATATGAGGCAATGGTACTGCAATGAACCATTCTTTATGTTGTTCTGGTCCAATAGTGAAACTAACTTGATCCAACAGAACTTTGAACCTCTGATCAAAGTCCCAAACTAATTCACCTCACTTCTGCTGAATTTATTTCAGTTCAGTTATACACTGTGACTCCGATTTAGGATTCTTGAATGCTTTGATCATTGTTTTTTTAATATCAGCCAAGGCATAGTTCTGAGTACTAGAAAACTTCATAAACCAGGTCAAAGCTCGGTCTCTAAAAGAAGTGACCAGCTGCGCTCTTCTTGTATTTTGATCCATAATATTCTTAGCAATCCAAACTGCTTTGCATAAGAACCAAAACTAATCAGGATCCTCTGATCCAGTTCCTTTAAATACTGGGAGCTTGATATTATCATTCACATGGGCCATAGTGGATCGATGGAGGGGGAGGAGGGGGAGGAGGAGGGCTGGTAACATGGGGGGACTGGTAACAGGAGGAAAAGAACTTACTGAGGTAGACTAACCTGCGATAGGACTACTCGGGATAGGGTTACTTTCAGACTGTGAAGGGTTCTCAGGGATAACAGATCTTCGTTATGGAGTTATAGGATGGTTTTCGACAAAAGGGGTTTCTTCAGATTCAGATTCTTCAAGACTTAATGAGGTATAATCGGTATTCTGGCCTAGGATATACATTAGAGGAAATTTCAACTCAAAATGGGCCTTTTAACTTTTATTCAAGTTCCATGTCATCATGTGTTAGCCAATGAAATTGATTTAAATTTGAAATACCGTATAGGTCTTAAACACTTTTTAATATAAATTTGGGGATAGGTATCATAAAAAAACTATTTTTTTTGTTTGTATTTTTGACATATATCCCCTTGTTTTTACTCAAATTTTGATCGGGAGAGCTCGTTGGATGAAGAATTAAATTATGCATCCAACAAGTACCAACTCGAAATACTTTTGACGGACCTTGCTACCCAAAAAACAAGAAATACTTGAAAAAATGGAATGATAACATCATCATTCTATTTTTTCAGCCATTTCTTGTTTTTGGGGTAGCAGGGTCCATCAAAAGTATGCAAGTGGGTACTCATTGGATGCAAACTTTAATTCCGCATCCAACGAGCTCTCCCGATCGAAATTTGAGTAAAAACACGGGGATATATGTCAAAAATACAAACAAAAAAGTAGTTTTTTTCTTTTCTTCCTCCAAAATTAATAAATATTATTTTATTATTTTAACTATTATTTTATTAATTCATTTTAGGAGGCCCATTTTGAGTGAAATTTCCTCTAATGGGATCCAAGAGTTCTCTTGTATCTTTTACCGTTGCGAAGCAAACCACTCTGCTCGTCAAAGTCACTTTCGCTTCCAAATATAGGTTAGTAGCAATAAATCTAGCAATTTGATTGGATAAGCAATATGCCTTTCTCAGCCAAGACCATTTTAATTTTCAAACTTAATGAATTCAGGTACTTACCCCTTGGTCCTTTGAAAAACTGTCTTTCCGCTTCGCTGAAAGAAGTATGTGTGTTGATGGCAAACTCTGTCACAAATGCTTCAAGGGTTCGCGTTGTCCAGAAGTCAACAGTTCTTGATACCACATTGTTCACACTTTTCAACAGCTTAATTCTTTCTGGGGTCCAGTCAGGAGACTGATCTTCTTTGAAGTTTGTCTTTCTTCTGTCAACCTAGATAACCACTGGTGCAATTCTATGTGGATACTAGCAAAGAAAATTTCATAGATATCAGTAAAAACGTACCTTTGCAAGAAGTTGTCTAAGCTACGACGAGGGTCCTTATTCTCTTGTTCAGCAAATTTTAGATAAGTATCTTCCACCCAGTCACTGATTTCTTTTACTGAGGGCCTCCAAAACATATCCCTCCAGCTACGACGTAGATCCCTCTTGAAGTAGATACTGGTTCAACCGGAAATAGAACCAATTTGTTGGGTGGATGAGCTAGACCCAGGTTCTTATGCTTTGATCTTCACACCAACAAACAGACCCACAGTATTGGCCCTTTTGGCAACAACCTGCGAACAGGTTGCAGTCTCACCCGAAACAGCTATGGGGTGCCACAGAATCAAGTTTTAGCAAGAGAAAGAGGGATATTACTTTACCTTTAGCCTTAACAAAGAATAGTTATGAAATACAAAGCTTCGACATTCACTTAAATAGCTTCACAGTTTATATAAAAAGACAGTTTCTTGCTTAACCCTTAACTGGGAATTCACAGCGAAGTTAATACTTAACAATTTATCTTAATTTATCATTCATCTACTTATCAAATGCATAAAAGCACAATAGGAACAAAATGAAAAGGACCACCACAACACAAGATATACGTGGTTCACCCCCAGTGTAGGGGCTACGTCCACAGAACCGCGGTTTATATTCGACAAGTTACATAACAACATAGTTCTGATCTGTGCACTCAGCTACAGATCTTCTCAACAACCCAAAACTGTGCACTTAGCTGCAAAGGTCGTCCACGCACTCAACTAGGACTTAACCTTAAACCCAAAAATAGATCTTAGTTTCTTCGCATCACATTATCATCATAACACAAATCGTACTTGAATCCTTTACATAAATGCCTATTTATACAATTGCACTATTACAATACCATGGTCTTAAACCATGGATACCCAAAAACCATGGGACATTTACAAGAAGAGGGGCTTCGACCCAACCCCAGAGCCCCTAAGACTATTTTGGACCACAACTCTGCTTACAAGCTTTGCACCAAAACCACAGAGTTTCCAAAATTAAGGACCTTCAAGGTCTGAGCCCCAACACTTAGTATTTGAGAATGGAATTTTTTTAGGAATATAACTATGCGGAGCAATACTTGTGTCAAAATACAAAAATAAGGCCAGTGTTTACTAAGGATGCTCGAGGGGAAACTGGCAAGGCTGACCCAAAGAGTTCCGACTATATGGATTGAGCAAATTCCTGCTATCATGCAAGAATTTGTTGTAGGGATTTCACCTACCTAGATATGGCTCATGAAGAAGGTAACTAGGGCCATTATAGTTTACATAGAAGTCGAAGAGGCTGCTGTAGCTAAAGAAGCTGATGATGGTGGTAATGTTAGTGATGCTGGTGATTAGGCATAGATCTATACGCATTTTATGGATTGTGATCCAAATTTTTGTATTTTTTTACAGTTGTAACCCGATCTTAGGATCAGAACTCGACCTATATATGGATATATTTTTACATATACATACATACATACATATATATATATTCCTGGTTATTTACATGTGTTCCCGACGTATTTGTTATGTATATTTTACAAAATGTGTGTTAAGTGCCAATCTAGTATATATTTCACATATGCATCAGTTAATGTATTTTCATTACGTGGAATGTGATTAAATGAAATATAATCAAAATTTCTTTCAAGTAATCTAACCTACAAAAACTGACGTAACAAGGTAGAGTTTCACACTTGATAAGGTCCATTGAGCTAGGAAGCAACAGTTGAGAGTCAAGTCTAAATTCCAAATAGGTGATGCCACATGACAAGGAATCCCGTAAAAAATCAATAACAACCTTGTACTCATCCATATTATTAGTAGAACACCACAACAAAATCCTGTGATTAGCATCTCTTTTAGCTTCCTTTTTAGCATCCACCGTCACTTTTAGTGTATTTTTCATCATTTTTTGGACAAAGTGGACGCTTTTCCACAGGATGGCGCTTTTAATGGCGTTATTTGCATCCCTTTTTAAATGTTGGCGCTATTTTCGATGCTAATTAGCATCCCAATTAATGTCCCAATTAGCATCCCAATTAGCATCCTAATTAGAGTCCCAATTAGCATCCCAATTAACGTCCCAATTAGCATCCCAATTAGAGTCCCTTTTTAAAAGTTGGCGCTATTTTGGATGCTAACTGGCATCCCAATTAGCATCCCAATTACTGTCACAATTATTGTCCCAATTAGCATCCCAATTAACATCCCAATTATCATCCAAAAAAGCATTCGATATAACACCCATAATAGCCTAAAAAAAACATCCTGAATAGCATAGCACCATATATTTCTCCAGGGTTAGCGACAATAATTGTGCCATGAATCTCGGTAGTAAAAACATCCAACATAGCACCAAGTATAGAGCCTGGAATTGTGCCTATAAAACATCCATCATAGCACCATGTATAGAGCTAGGTATAGCACCAGGAATAATGCCAGAAATTTCGAAAGGAACCGTGCTAGGAATTGCACTAGGTTTAGAGCTAGGAATTGTGTTCAGAAAACGTTCAACATAACATCAGATATATCAATGTCAACATCAATGATAAATGTCAATGTCAATGTCGCTGATCATGATTCATGTGATAGTACTTTTGGATCTTGATTTATCATAGTGGCAACTAAATGATCATAATCATCACTTTTGGATCTTGATTAATCCTAATGAGGGGTAAATTACCTTAATGTCACCTAAATTGTTCTAATGGAATTTGAGTGTCCCTAACAACAGTTGATAGAACATAGTGGCATGCATATGATTGACCCTAACAACATGACAATGTCGCATTGCAATAATTATGAGGTAGTAGGGTTCCTTGCTCATTATTATCATAATTGTATTAATGATGTCTATGACGATAATGATGTTGATTTATTGTATGATGATGATAACAATGTGGATGTCAACGATGATTATGCATGTGGTAGAAATTTTGGATCCTAATTGATTCTAATGGAACCTAAATGTCTGCAAGGACATCTAAATGACCCTATTATCATTGAAATGACTATAACGACATATAAATGACATTAATAATTACATGACATGAATCCTAATGGCGATGAGTGATTAAGAACATTAATGGCATATGAGTCACCATAATGACAATGATGACGATGATTTTGTTGATGATGATGATAACGAGGATGATGTTAATGTACCATATATAATTGATGATGATGATGATGATGATGACGTTAATGTCCACGATGATGATGCATGTCATAATACTTCTAGATACTAGCTGATCCTAATAGAAATTAAATGTTCATAATTACATATGAGAGACATATTAATATTACCTAAATGTTTATAATGCCATTTAGTTTTTGTCGATGACATTTTAGTGACCATAATGGCATTTGAGTGATTGTAACAACATGACATGGATCCAAATGGTGATGACATTTTTTACTATGTGCATAGTATCTAATAGGCGACATATTAATAGACCCTTCCAATAAGGTAGATAATAAAATATGGATTTTCTATTCATTCCTACCAACCCTAACCCTCAAAACTCTCTTAATGCATTGCTCATGAGATTCTATAGAGAACTACAAATGCCTCAAATGTGATAAAAGCATTCCAACTTCTAACAACCACAACATTCATTATACTGAGAATCTTTAGAATTGAAATTGTAGATAGTAGTGTTGAGTTTGCAAAGTGTTGAAACTTGGAGAGGATAGAAACCAAACCCAGAATTCTAAGCTATATTCTCTTTTATGACGAGGATCCATACCACTTGTATACCAATGTGTGGATTTCTATCCCCAAAACCACCTTGATTTCACACTTTTCCATCGACCTCCTAGGCACCACCAACCAACCTTGACCTTTAGTTGTCATAGTATGTTTACATTTAGACCGACCAAGAATAGAACATAGGACTTTCTCTAGCTAGTGAGCAATATATAGTTGAAACCCTAGCTCACCCTTGAGCTATTTTCACCTTGAGAGCCCTTTTTGGCCCATTTCCACCATTGGAGAAAGAGAAGGAGCAGGTTGGAGCTCGGAGCAACCCTCTTGGATCACTGCAACGGGCTTCATCAACCTTCACATTGGAGGTAACATTAATATAAAAACCACTTTTCATATCTTGTTTTTCTGTTTCATGCACATGTTTACAGTAGTTTAGATTTGTGTTCTAGCATTTTTAGTTACATTTACTAAACTGCTACTAAGGAGTCCCTTCTCCTTAGTAGGTGCTCATTCACACAAGCTAGGGGTAAAACCTTAGCTACAGTTTTTTGCGACTTCGCTGGGGATCGAACCCAGAATTTATGGTTTCCGTATAAAAAATCGTTTAGTTTTATGCAATAATTTTCTGTTTTTCCCTTTTGGTTGTCCCTTTTGGCCACCGTCTTTGCCCTCTGAAGTCGCATCCCGACCGCGTCCTTCAGGCATTTACTTGTGACCCAACCATGGCTATCAGACTGTTTCCGGCGTCCTTCCCCCGGATTCACGTCTATTACCTACGATCCGACCGCGGCTAATCAGCCTGTTTGCTGCGATCTGCATGCGCCTGTCGGCTATTTTTTCCGCGTCCCGCTCGCGATTTTTAGCCCCTTAGCTGCGACCCAACCGTGTCTGTCTTCCTTTTTCCCGTGACTTGACTATGCTTTCTTCCCTATTTCCTGTGGTCCGACTGCTTTTGTAGGCCCGAAAGCCGCAACCTGTTCACGCCTGTTTCCCTCAAACCTGCAGTCCGACCGCTCGATTTAGCCATAGACCCGCGATCTAGTTTTTACATGTTTTTTCCTATTTTTGAACCCAGCCCCTTTGCTGCAATATTTTCTGCATCTGCACAGCCATCTGTTCTACCTACAGCCCTACTTCCCTACAGCCTTTTCTGCAACATCATTTCTGTTCCCTTTTACAGAATCTGTTTAAAATTTCAGCATTTTACTTCAGAAAATTTTTCATGTTAAAGTTTTGAATTCAGTATTATTTTTAGTTAGAAAGTTGCCCCTTTGTGTGGCACTTCTATTTTGGGTTCATCACCTCACGAGCACACACTCTGTCACATAATTCAAGTGAGCCTTAAAAAACTACTTAACTCAACCAACATTCTAACCCCACTTGGGGAACACAAAAGAATCTTTGTAGTTAGGTAGGATCCGGGGGATAGGCTTCCAATAACACCCCTCGGTTACTTACACTTGAGACATAGCTGTTGTCCAATTAGGGAACCAAAATCCCCTAGTACTTTTTGGCACGGTCACCACCAGTTTACCAGAGGGCCTCTCCCTTAGGAGGGTTGAAGTCGCGAGACTAGTTCCGGAGGCCTGAGTGGAATACCGCACTCCATTCAGTAGCCGAAGGGCTACCTTTCGCAGTTCTCGGGATATCCCTATATAGGGGTATTGCGGTAAAAGGACCAAACGGCAGATTCACCTTTCTAGACGTGTCATGAATGGGGTATCTTAGTTGCCATTCTTCTAGGATTGACTACCCGGTGTCCCTCCCGGTAGGGGGATATCTTAGCCACTTGGATTTCCTATTCATATTGTCTGACTTGGATTTCATCAACTTGCAGAGGATATGTCTAGTTGATTCAGAATACTTTTAGTTAGGTGTTTGCGTGCTCCCTTTCCTCCTTTTGGTCTAGTGAGTCCACCATTTTTTATTTTTAGGAAACCTGTTGCTTGTTGGTATTCTGACCATTTCTGTTGACACTCCACCTATTGTAGCACAGTTGTTACATTGGGTGTTTTGAGTTGGTTGTTGGCCTGAGTGCTCTATTTTTCGAGCTCTCCTTCTACACACTCGGTTGCATTAGGATTTTTGAGCTGTTTGTTACCCACCTCAACCCACAGAGATTTGACACCATCTATCACCATTGAGTCCCCGAGACATTCTCGGCACCTCAGGGGCGAGCCCCCATAGCACGGTTCACTTGACACCACCCATCATCAACACAGATCATCCTCACTTGATACCACTTATCATAGATCTCGAGCCTTGTCAATTGACTCCACCTGTCAGCGACATAGGACTCCGTCACCAGATCCTGACGCCCCTTATTTTACCTCCGATTCTGAGCCAGAGTCTGAGAGCCCCATTTACACTGCCCCTACTAGCCCCATGGCTGGCGTGACTTCCACTTATGTCTTGGTAGAGATCATTGGTGGCACATCCACCACTACACCAGTTACCACACCTACTTTGGGTATGCCCTCCATGGGGACCCCATCTACCGTTCCCCTCACGGCACCTATTACCACAGCGGGAATACCTATTCCCACTCCATCAGTGGCTCACACTACCCATGGTGGTGCAGGACCGTCCTATACCACCTTAGTTCCCCCACTTGGGGGAAACCTCCCTAACACTACCCCTCCACTTGGGGGCATTGGCCCCAACTTGGCCCAACCCATTACTGTGTCATGTCCTTCTTCTAGTTTTCCATTCATGGCTAGCCTCAAATTGCCTGACCTAGCCATATTGACCAACGACCCTATCCGACACGACCCTGCGTGGCCTCACATGCCCACCAAGCTCCCCTCCGACATCCCTAAGTTTGAGGGCAAGGCAGGTGAAGACCCGCAAAACCACATTATGTCTTTCCATTTATGGTGTTCCTCCAACTCCATAGTGGACGACTCTATTCGCCTCCATCTCTTACAGCGCACCTTCACTGGCTCTGCAGCCAAGTGGTATATCGAGAAACCCCATGGAACCCATGCCACCTTTCCTTCCCTTGCCTCAACCTTCCTGCAGTTCTTCCAGTTACCTGTCCGCTATGATGCGGGCGTTGAGATCCTCCTATCATGCAGACAAAACATGGCTACCCACATCACGGACCACATTCATGAGTGGCGTCGACGCCGTAGCTTATGCAAGATCAAATTAGACGACCGTATCTTCCTAGATTGGTTTCTCAAATCCCTTCTTCCTGTCATTGCTAAGGATGTGGCATTCGAAAGACCCCAGTCTGAAGAAGAAGCCATCCTTAAGGCCCAACAATTTGACCTCATTTACGCCCAGTCGGGTTATCTTTATACCATTATACCTGACGCCCCTCGCGGTGATTCCTCCCAACACGATGCGCCGAGGGAATCCCACGCTGCCGATGGCATCATTGGCCGTGTCTCTTCGCATCTTCAACCATTTTCCATAGCACGTCCTACCCCTGGCCCTGACCTTTCGCAGGCTACCTCATAGTCTGGAGCAACCAACTCGTATGCTCCCATGACACATCACCACCATTCCCATGGACCCTCATGTCCACCTCATTTTTTTGGTCATGCAACTCCCACTTACGCCCCCCCAGTCGCACCTCAGCCCTACTACCACCAGCAGGCTGCACCAGCTCCTACACTTTCACAAGCCCAACCTGCTTATTACCCACCACAGGCACCCCCTGCGACAAACCCACAACCCGCTCCGCATCCTTATCAGCAACCCCCTCAAGTTGCTACACCTGCGTAGCCTCCACCTACATATCATCCACCGCAGCCTGCTCCAGCACCTGCGGAACCTCAGAATCCACCTGCTGCCCAACGACAAGTTTACGCCCAACAAAACCCGTAGCAAAACCAGAACAACCAACGCAACCAGGGCCAACAAAACCATGGCAGGGGCCGAAATCGTGGAAACAACCAACCTGCAGACCAAGCTGGTCAACCCCCTAATCCTCCCGATAATAATAATGCGGCCCCTGCTAACCCCGATCGCCCGCCCAATCAGGCTAAAAACCCCAATTTGTGAACAAACCATCCTTGTTCTATTTGCGGGGTCTATGGCCACTACACACATAATTGCCCACACTTGGAGCGAGCTCGGCAACTTTGGTTTGATGATGCCCACCACTAAGGGAATGCGGCTCCTCAAGCACCACCCAACCCCCCACAACCTCAGCAACCACCTTTGGTGCTGCAAAACCCCTTACCAAACCAAGGTGTAGTGAACACTCAACCGCTATCTCCCCCTCAAGCCAACACGCCAACCCAACAACAAATCACTTATGTTGCTCCTGATCAACCCACGTTTGACTCAAATACCCACCACTTGTTGATGATGTCCTCCGATGAGGTTAACCTCCAGACCCAGCGGAGCCAATATGGCTCCACCCCTAAAGCCCCTCCCGCCGATAAACCCACTAATTCTCATCCCACAGATCAGGTGTTACGTATACCTCCACCTCCACTAGATGGCGCTCCCAAAGCACCTCGTTTCCCGCTTTGCCGTATCAACAATAACCCCAATGGCTGCGTCAAACTACAACATTGTCGATGACTTAGCCCAAACTCCCGTAGCCATGTATGCGTTAGAAGTCTTAAAAAACTACCCTTCGTAGTGCAAGACTTTACTCTCAGCCATTGGGGCTATCGATCCAAATGATTCAAATTTAATGGCATTTGATTTGGACCAATACGAACCCCACATGCCTTCCACTTTAGCGTTCCAAGTTTCTGTTTCCGTTCGGAATTTTGTCATCCATCGATGCATTATTGACGAAGGTGCCTCTACATGTGTCATGTCCACCTCCATCTGGCAGAAATTGGGATCCCCAACTTTCTAGCAGTCCACTACTGCGTTGCAAGCCTATGACGGCCGTTCGGCTCAACCACAAGGCCTATTAACTAACGTCCCCGTCCAGCTGGCTGGCAAGACCGTCCTCATAGACATCGAGGTTATTAATGCACAGCTTGATTATAACCTTTTACTTGGCCGCAGCTACATGTACACCATGCGGGCGGTTGCTTCTTCCATTTTTTGTACCATGATGTTCTCCCATGAGGGACGCGTGGTCAAGGTTGACCAACTCACCTATTATGATCCCAATGCCCCCGCGACACCCAAAAATGTTCTCCCCATGGTTGAACAACCTATTTCGGGTACCACCACCTCACTTCTTTCCTCTATGGGGCCTGGAGTTTACTCAGACGCGCCAATGACCTCGACCTTCCAATCTATTCCACCCTCGTCACCCGCCACTGACGTGTCCGACCTATGTAACCTGTCCCATCACATGCAAACTCATACTAATCAACCGCCCTTGTTTCCTAAACCCCCTTTGGTACCCAGTCACATTTGTGTTACACCCATCCATACCATTCCTTTCCTCATCCCTCCCTCAGGAGTAGTTAGCGCCCCAGTCATGGCTACCCTCAGCCTCCCTGGGTTAACCTTAGGATTACCCTTTTGGTATCTTTTGCCTCCCGTTCCCCCGCCGACACCAGATGTTGTCCTGCAACCGGTGCAACCCATTGTCACTACTAGTCAACCACCTCCCGGTGTCGCTACCCCGTCGTCCTCCACGACCCCCCCCCTCCTCTTACCAAACCAACTGGGGGCAGAGGTCCCCAACCTTACACTGTCGTCCCACCTCCCAAGACAGTAAAAAAGCCCCCTATGTTTCGTACTCCTCCCAAATGCTCGCTGTGCGATGACTTGGGCCATATGACTCACCAATGTCCTCAGTTACCGGCATTATAGGAACACATGCAACTACTTGACGACAACCCCACTATACCGGTTGTCCACCTTGATCCAACCCCTAAGCCTCGTGACAAATCCCTGCGTACTAACCACCCCTATGCCATATGTGGTATTTATGGGCATTACACAAATCATTGTCCCAATCTCCCTGATTTCAGAGCATCTCTCTTTGAAATGAACAATCTAGACCTTGAGACGGCACCACCCACCATTGAGGAGATCCACCCCCCGATCTCTTCCCCTTCCGGAGAGGTTAATACCATTTATATGATCTCTTCCACCACTACTCCCTCATTAACTGATTTGATGACACAAACTTTCTATACTGATGAGGAGATCCTCGAGGCCCTCACTGCCCCGGAGTATCCCTGGGATGACATGCACCATCGTTCCTACTTTCTCCCAGATGAATCCTCCTCTAACACTGCTACCCAATTTTCAGTTGAATCCAAATACTTCATTCCCCCCAAGGTCGACTGGTTCAAGGACCCTATTCCTGCTCTTGACGCCTTCGAGGAGGGTAACATGGCCAACATCTCACCTGTCATCCAAATCGATATCGCTGCCCCAGGGAGCACCCCCGAACTCATCACTTTAGGAGATTCTTGCAGTGAGAAAGAGATTGAGGAATACAAAAAACTCTTCAGAGAATTCCATGATGTCTTTTCCTGGTCCTATACCGAAATGCCTGGTCTTGACCCTGCCATTATAGAGCACCACATTGACACATGGCCTGATGCACCCCCTGTTCGTCAGAAACAGCGTCCCATTCATCCCTCAAAACTCCCAGCTGCCAAAGCAGAGATTGAGAAACTTCGCAAGGCAGGATTCATTTATCCTATTGCCTATACCACCTGGGTTCAAACCCTGTTCATGTTGGGCCCACTTACTATTTATAGTCCATTGACATTTTTCTTGTTTTGGCCATTCTGAACCCATACGGAGTCCGTTTTCCAAACCGTTTCCACCATTGGAATCAACATGATGAGACCATCACAATGGTCACCTTGTTGCATTATTTGTTCTATGTCGTTTCTTTCCCATTTTTTAGACACCGCTAGTCGCCTCAGTTTACGCGCCACTTCGACCGTTCTCCATTTTTCACACTTTTTATATCACCGGATTCATTTTTTCCAAGCTCATGATGATGCTTGAGATCATTTCTCGCTCTCACCTGGTACAATTTCAACATTGTGTCCCGACACCTTGCTGCCTCGATTCACGTGCCACATCGGCTGCCACCAGATTGTTCCACACTTTTTACATGAGCCATCGACTCCTGTCATACTGCAAATGTTTCGTTATTTTGCCACCATTCATTCACCCTGCAAGGAGGCCCACCAATGTTCCCCCTCACCCTTGGTCCTAGTCATCATAAATGTTCCTTGATTGAACACTTCCTCCTTGCTCGGCAATTTCTTTTGTTCAGTATAATTTTCTCCCTTTTTCGGGCCGGACAAGTCCAATACGAAAAAGGCACTTAAGGAGTTTCTGTTAAGCTCTTTTCTGACTCCTCAAACAATGAAAAGATTGCCGAGCAATCTTGCTTCCTTTCATGCTCGTTATAGTACCTGAAAGGGCATCTATCTGGTATAAGTTTAACCCTTTTCCGGACCTGGTAGACTAATTACGAAAAAGGAATACTCTAGTCACACCGGCTAGAAGAGTTCTTCATTGCATCCCTTTATGCTTCTTCGGGCCTTGGAGACTAACACACGAAAAAGCAACCCCCCTGGAGTCTTCTTATCGCTTTTAGACTCTCTAAAAATGAAAGCAACCACGAGCATGAACTGTCCTGGGCTCGTAAAATCCACACGACAGTACCATTCCATTCCTTCAGAGTCTTCTTATTGCTTTCAGACTCCTTAAAATTGAAAGAAACCACGAGCATGAACTGTCCTGGGCTCGTAAAATCCACACGACAGTACCATTCCATTACTTCTGAGTCTTCTTATTGCTTTTAGACTCCTTAAAATTGAAAGCAACCATGAGCATGAACTATCCTGGGCTCGTATAAATCCACACGACAATACCATTTTATATACACACTTCTTCTCGTTCCCTAACCCATGAAGAAGTCCCCCCGTGCCTCTTGGCGCTATGATCGATCCTCTCGGCAACACCCCCAGTTAGGTCACCTTTGTTCAGAGTGTTCTATAGTCTTCTGCCATTTTACCACAGCTTGAGTCTCCCTCAGCCCAGTCACCCTCCCAGATCCAATACAGCTATGATCCCCTTACCACCAGTCAGTTTCATTTGCTGCCCGATCATCCCCGCCATCATACTCTGAACAAAGGAAGTTTGAGTCCACCCACTCTACTTGCCCAGTTTATCAATCCTTCCATCACTACTATCACATTTCGGTTTTCCACCTCGCGCTCCTGTCAAGGAAACATCATTGCCTTAATAGTTGCAGGTCTCCCTCTGTCGACGACAGCCCCTCTATTCCAGAGGATAGACCCAGAGGCCCCTGCGCCTTGGACCCATCACCATCTATGGTGAGTGCCTATGGACCATTTTGGGAGGAGTCATCATTGCCTCTCCGAATGGTTGTTTCTCACATGCTCAACTTCAGCACCTTGATCGCATCGTTGAGAATCGCGCAGGATCTATATCCCTTCCATTATTTGTCGAATACCTCGGATTTCCCCCAACTCTACCACATTGGTGAGTCACTTCGGAACACCTAGTTATATGTTTCTGTGGATGTTCAGGCTGCGTTGGCGATTGTATTCGGAAGCCATCCAGTTCCATGCTTCCTCGCATACCCAGTTCAGTTCCATTTCAGTGTACCATTGTGAGTATGACCCTTGTCACTCTGATCTAGCAGCTCATCCGTTTCTTTGGTACCACATTCAGTAGCACTGTTGTCATTCCAGTGCATCAATTTTTCAGCTCAGACATGGTCAGCCCAGCAGTATGTCCCAGATTTGTGTCCCTTCTGGACCCTTATGATATACACAGTGGTTCTTTATGTATTCTACAGGTCCCTCTTGTTGGGCCTCACAATTATGTTTATGTATCTTGATACAAGCATGGGTATGCCCGCCTCGTCCGGATATTGAGATTCTTCCTCATTCAGTATTTGAGGCCATGTATATGTCAGGTCCCCATATTTTGGACCCCATTGTTATTATTATGTTATATCATGATACGAGCATGGGAATGCCCACCTCGTCCATATGATCAGATGATTCCTCATCCATTATTGAGGTTATGTACTTTTAGTTCTTGCAGTTGGTTCGGGATCGTTGTTCCAGGCTTCAGTTTGTTTCTTCTCTTCTCCACACCCCAGGAAAACCATATATGACTTATGATGTCCATCGGCCATACGATGAGCTCCTACCCTCGCACATCAGGGGGCAATCTGTTAACACCCAAAAAGTGTTCAATACCTCATCTACCCCACTACATGGCTCATTTGTCCATTTTCCCACCTTATTTCCCTTAAAAACCCTAAAAATCCCACTAAAAAGCCTCCAAAAGGCCATAAAACCCCTTTTTCCTCCAAAAATATGCAAAAATCCCCTAAAAAGGAAGAAAAAATATAAAATAATGAGGAAAAGGAGGAAAAGGAGGAAAAAACCCTAAACAGCTGCCCTAAACCACATGGTTTCCAAAACCACGGGCCATCACTCCACCACTAAAAAACTATAAATAGGTGATGGAGACCCCTTATTTCACATCCACAATCATAAGCACCCTTACTCTGCCGAAGTAGCTCTTGAAACCCTAGCTCACCCTTGATCTATTTTCACCTTGAGAGCCCATTTTGGCCCATTTCCACCATTGGAGAAAGAGAAGGAGTAGGTTGGATCTCGGAGCAACCCTCTTGGATCACCGCAACGGGCTTCATCAACCTTCACATTGGAGGTAACATTAATATAAAAACAACTTTTCATATCTTATTTTTCTGTTTCATGCACATGTTTAGAGTAGTTTAGATTTTTGTTCTTGCATTTTTAGTTACATTTACTGAACTGCTACTAAGGAGTCCCTTCTCCTTAGTAGGTGCTCATTCGCACAAGCTAGGGGTAAAACCCTAGCTACACCATGTTGAGGACTAGGTAGGCTAGGAATCAAACCCCGTCCCTTGACCAATGGACTTCTCTACCACACAACTACATGCCCCTTTCATGATAGGAATGATTATATGTTTGATATCAATGTGTTGTTTTCTATCTCCAACAAATAAAGAAAAACTTGGCTTTCCCTTTCATCCCTTCTTTTGAATAGGCTAAGAGGAAGACAAGGAGGGATTTTCTCTGTTGGATATATCCATTCCCCACCTATTGCATAGATCTTTCTGTTATTTTTTCTATCATTAAGCTAGCATAACATTAGGATATTTAACTGAGAGAATAACAAGTACAACAATCAAACACAAGAGACAATGAACATGGTGTTTATCCTCAAGGAAACCATAAGTGGTGAAAACCCCACAACCTCCTCTGAGAAAGAATCAGCACCAAAAGTAGAACCCAAAATAGTAAGAGATCTCTCGACAGCGGTAACCTTCTTCTTATCTAGCCCCGATGTCTTCTCCTTGCTCAACTATGCGCTACACTTGAGTGTGTATGAGTTGTGTGTTAAATAGAGAGTCCAAATCTCTATTTATACTAATCCTGACATGACTAAAACCCTACTAGGGCCGACCTCACTAGAAGAATCTAATAACCCTAGTGCCCCAGAACTCCGGGCACTTTAACCCTTAGACAATAGGAGGGTTACCCACAATGACTTGACATGACTTTTTTACATTATATATATTCCCAATAGGAACATCGGGGCATGACATGACTCAAGTACATCCCAGAATAAACATCCGGTTACAATATATAAGAAATACAAGTGAAATACATTCCGAAGTTACATATACATCAACACTCCCTCTTAACTAGGAAGGTATTATTTCGACACAATTTTCAGCACATGTCTTCCTTTCTGTATCTTCTGGATCATCATCAAGTCCTTGTCATCTTCAAGTCTTCTTCATCTTCAATTCATCTTCATCTTCAAGTCATCTTCATTATCATATCTGGATCATCTCTCGATCTGGATCATCACTGGAACTGGATCATCATCACTAGATTTGGATCATCATCACTCGATTTGGATCATCACTGGGTCATCGTCACAGGTGCTATCTCTTGATTCTTCCCATCATAGGAATCTCTGCAGAGCCAGCCCTTTTTCATGTCAGATGTACATCTATAGAGGCAGTCCTTTTTCATACTAAATATATCATCACACAGAGCTAGTCCTTTTTCATACTATATGTGGCATCTACTCAAAGCTAGTCCTTTTTCATACTAGCTGAGTCTTCACAAAGCGAGTCCTTTTTCATACTGGGTGTGGTATCCACTTAGAGCTAGTCCTTTTTCATACTAGATGAGTCTTCATAGAGCCAGTCCTTTTTCATAATGGGTGTGGCATCCACACAGAGCTAGTCCTTTTTCATACTAGATGAGTCTTCAAAAATCTAGTCCTTTTTCATATTGGGTGTGGCATCCACATAGAGCTAGTCCTTTTTCATTCTAGATGACTATTCACAGAGCCAATCCTTTTTCATACTGGGTGTGGCATCGACACAGAGCTAGTCCTTTTTCATACTAGATGTGTCTTCACAGAGCCAGTCCTTTTTCATACTGGATGTAGGATCGACACAGAGCTAGTCCTTTTTCATACTAGATGTGTCTTCACAAAGCTATCCCTTTTTCATGCTGGGTGTGGACTCCATACATACATCTGACAATGGAAGGAACCAATCCTCTCACCATGTCACAGCTCTTATATCCGAGCATGGAAGGAACCAATCCTCTCACCATGTCGGAAGAGCACAACACTTATATCTAAACATGGAAGGAACCAATCCTCTCACCATGTTAGAATGGAATAGCGCTTACATCTGACCATGGAATGAACCAATCATCTCACCATGTCAGAAGGGCACAACTCTTACATCTGACCATGGAAGGAACCAATCATCTCACCATGTCAGAAGGGCTCAGCACAGACATATCACTTCCTCTTGGGAGGAATCTCAATCTGGAGAACACCAAGCTTCTCCCTGAAGTATTCAAAAATCACCCTAGATAATGGCTTAGTCAACACATCAGCTATCTATTCGTTCATCGCAACATATTGGAGCTTCACTGCTCCTCTCTGCACCATATCCCTGATATAGTGATACTTGATCTAGATATGTTTTGACTTGTGATGGAGTACTGGATTCTCTGACAACTTTACACAACTCTAGTTGCCATGGTATATACAAGTAGCATATAACTGGAGATCAAATAAATCAGACAGTAGCTTCCTCAGCCATACTTCCTCACAACTAGCTGAACAGGCTGCAACATACTCTACTTCAGCTGTACTCAGTGCCACACAGGATTGCTTCCTACTAAACCACGAGATCATACTTGATACCATACTCAAACAACACTTTGAAGTACTCTTCCTATCGATGGCACTACCTGCCCAATATGAATCATTATAACCCTCCAGGTTAATCTTTTGATTAGTCGAATACTTGAGCCCATAATCAACCGTACCCTTCAGGTACCTCAGAATATGCTTTGAAGCAGTCAAGTGAACGTGTCTCAGATCTTTCAAGTACTGGCTCAAGGTGTTCACAGCAAAGCAGATATCTGGTCTTGTGTTCGTCAGATACATCAAGGACCCAATCATCTAACGATACATCATGGTATCAACTGCCTTTGATGAAGCATCACTCAATAGCTTCAGGTTTGATGCCATAGGTGTGGTTAATGCCTTGTAGTCCATCATCCCAAATCTCTTTAGGATCTCTACTACATACTTTACTTATCCAAGGAAGATTCCATCTGTAGTTTGCCACACCTCCATTCCTAGAAAATAATGCATCATACCAAAGTCCTTCATTTCAAACTCGGCAGCAAGATTTTTCTTCGTATCAGTAATCAACCCATCCATACCTGTCACAAATAGATCATCTACATATAGTAGGAGTATCACTGGGTTTCCATCTTCAACCTTGTAGTAAAGGTTGGAATCTGCTTTACTCTTGGTAAATCCCAAATTGGATAGAAAGCTGTCAATTCTACCGTACCATGTCCTGGGTGCCTGTTTCAAACCGTACAGGGATTTCTTCAATATGTACACATGAGACTCCCTGTCATGTGTCTCAAAGCTGAGTTGTTTCTCAACATATACTTCCTCTTCTACTACACCATTCAAGAAAGCAGTCTTGACATCCATTTGGTGTATCTTCCATTTCATTATTGCAACCAGAGCAAGTACTAATATGATGGAAGTGTATTTGGCTACAAGTGCAAAGGTTTCTTCATAGTCTAATCCTTCTTTCTGTAAGAAGCCACAAGGAACAAATCTTGCTTTGTATTTCTCTATGCTACCTTCTGCATCATGCTTAAAATTGTAGATCCACTTGGAAGTTACAAATGACTTCCCTTCTGATCTTGGGACGACTTCCCAAACATCATTCTTCATGATTGATTGATATTCTTCGATCATAACATCCTTCCATTCTTTTCATTATGCCGCTTCTTCATAATTGGAAGGTTCTTTATCAATGAAGTCACATAGGAGTGCCACATAACTAGAACAGGATCTAGTCCTCTTTCTTTCTCTGAGATTCTCTTGTAGAACCCCATATCTTTCTACATGTTGCATAATCTCTCCTACCCAAGCAGGTTTCCTCTTGTGAGGATTCTTCTCTTGAGGTGGATCTACAGGTCTTTGTGTTTCTTCAAATTCTCGATCTTCTTCTTGAGTTTCTTCATTCATGATTGTATCATGAGTTCTGGGAGCTTCTGCTTCTTCAGGTTCTTCAATAGGTTTCTTTCTGGATTTGATGTAGGCTGAATATTCATCAAATGTTGCATCCCTGCTGATATCAATCTTCTTGAACCCTAGGAAGTATATTCTGTAAGCCTTCGAGCTTTCAGAGTATCCCACAAATATACCCTTCTTTCCTAAAGGATATAATTTTGTTCTCTTCTCTCTTGGAATGTGTATGTACATAGGACAACTGAATATTCTAAGATGGCTAACTTCTGGTTTCTTACTGGAGAAGACTTCTTCAGGAGTCTTGTTCTTGAGTACTATGTGTGGAGTATGGTTTTGTACATACACTGTTGTTCTGGCTGCTTCTACCCAAAGATGCATAGGAAGATCTTGATCATGAAGCATAGATCTTGCAGCTTCCATGATAATTCTATTCTTCCTTTCTGCAATTCCATTATGTTGTGGATTATAAGGAGTGGAAAACTCCCTCTTAATCCCTGAGTCTTTACATAGTTCCTTGAACTCCTTCGAAGTGAATTCTCTGCCATTGTCTGATCGAAAAGTCTTGATCTTCTTTTCATTGTGGTTCTTGATCAAGGCTTTGAATTCCTTGAACTTGATGAATACTTTGTCTTTATTCTTCAGGAAGTAAATCCATGTCTTCCTAGAAAATTCATCAATAAAAGAAACATAGTATGCATACCCGCTTAGAGAATTTGATGACATTGGTTCGCATACATCGGAGTGGATGATTTCCAAGATTCCTTTTTCCTTGCTCTTGCTACTTGGAAATGTATTCTTTTTATTCTTTCGTTTCGCACATCCTTTGCAAACCCCTTCATGTTTTTCTTGAATTTTTGGAAGAACTTCAACAGCTTTACTTGCAAGTTGTAGTGCTCTGTAATGCACATGTGCAAGCCTTCTATGCCAAAGTTCATTTGGTTCTATTGAGTCATGAACCAAAGCTTGTTCTGGTTGGCCCTTCATTTTGTATAGTCCTCCTTCTTGTTCCCCAATCACTATTGCATCGTCAAAAGTCTTTCCCTTTGGCCACATAAGAACTTGGAAATCTTCAAAAGAAACCCTCATTCCTTTTGCATCCAATGCATATATGGAGAGGAGGTTCTTCTTTAGTCCTACAACAAATAATACATTCTTCATCTTCAAAGAATATCTAGAGTAT
This sequence comes from Pseudotsuga menziesii, assembly GCA_001517045.1. Classification (NCBI taxonomy): domain Eukaryota; kingdom Viridiplantae; phylum Streptophyta; class Pinopsida; order Pinales; family Pinaceae; genus Pseudotsuga; species Pseudotsuga menziesii. The sequence goes on from LPNX010165383.1 coordinate 393,699, forward strand.
AGTATGTAGGAGGATTCACCACTACCTTTTATCAGATACGGGTAGTCATCCCCAAGTTTCACCTTGTGAGGTGATTCATGTTCAGATAGCTTCACAAATGAATCTTTGAATCTTGTCATGTGCTTGGAAGCACCACTATCTATGAGCCAATCATTGCTTCCATTTGAAACAGTTACCGTAAGAGCGTAGATTAGCACATATTCTTCATCACTTGAAGAATCACTTTCTTGTCTAGTTCTCTTTGTGGAAGGTCCATCATCCTCTGGAGCATGATCATGATGTCTTCTCTTGCTTCCCTTCTTCTTCTTTGAATTCCCTTTGTTAGGATAGAATTTGGATATGTGATCTTTCTCATCGCATGTGTAACATCTAACAGTAGCCCAATCTCTTCTAGAGTGATAAGGATTACCTTTGGAGTGATGATGGTCCCTTTTGGCTTTCTCGGTGTGTGTGGTAAGAGCTTGATATTCACTTCCCATCTTTTCTTCTTGAGCTGCTATCCGAGCTTCTTGTTAAGAGCATTATTCCCATAGTCTACTGAACTTGACTAAGTTTTTTCTGGCATAGATCCCTTGAATGAAATATTCCCATGATCTAGGGAGACCATTCAAGGTGTTCATCACAATTTATGCATTTTCCACTTCTTCATCTACTGCTTCCAGCTGTTCCTTGATCTAAGAGACCCTTGTAAAGTAAGACTGAATAGTCTCAGCATTTTGGATTTTTACATTCTTCAATTGGTTTCTCAGAGTCATCTTCCTATTTATGTTCTTCCCTTCAAACAATTTGGTTAGGGCATCAAACATAGCTTTAGGTGTCTTGAGGGAGGACACCTGTGGTATGAGGTGATCCTTGATAGAATCAGTAATGATTCTCTTTGCTTCGACAGAAATATTCACCCTAAGGAGGAGTGTTGTTCCAACTTACGTTTTCTGAAAATATGTGGAGGAAAATCCACAAACTAGGAAGCCCTAGTTCCCGCAGCTGCACAATATCTTCTTCTCAGGTTGGCTCTGATCCCATGTTAGTTTTTCTATTATTAAGCTAGCATAACATTAGGATATTTAACTGAGAGAATAACAAGTACAACAATCAAACACAAGAGACAATAAACACAGTTTTTATTCTCAGGGAAACCATAAATAGTTAAAACCCCACAACTTCCTCTAAGAAAGAATCAACACCAAAAGTAGAACCCAAAACAATAAGAGATCTCCCACCAGGAGTAACCTTCTTCTCATCTAGCCCTAGTGTCTTCTCCTTCCTCAACTATGCGCTACACTTGAGTGTGTATAAGTTGTGTGTTAAATAGAGAGTCTAACTCTCTATTTATACTAATGCTGACATGACTAAAACCCTACTAGGGCCAACCTCACTAGGAGAATCTAATAACCCTAGTGCCCCGGAACTCTGGGGACTTTAACCCTTAGACAATAGGAGGGTTATCCACAATGAATTGACATGACTTGTTTACATTATAGATCTTCCCGATAGGAAAATCGGGGCATGACATGACTCAAGTGCATCCTGGAAAAACATCGGGTTACCATATATAATAAATACAAGTGAAATACATTCCGAAGTTACATATACATCAACAGTTTCTAGCTCATGATATGAGGCATGCTTAAATGTTTTCTTCATGTCATATCCAAAGTGAAGGCCCAAATCCATAGAGGATCCATTAATATGGATTTGATCAAAGGTGCAATGTAGCTCCACTCCACTATGAACACATGAGTTCACATACCCCATACGAGTTACAACATTGCTCTTGTCAAAGCAAAAACTAGACCTAACCTTCAAATTAGCTACAAAGATTTCAACTTTCAACAATGTCTCTTTGAAGTAGTCCACTAGTTGGATGTCTAACTCCATCCTTGCAAAGAACTTGACAAAAATTTGAGGTGACAATTACCCCCTCAAAACCCTAAGCACCATATTCTTCTTGTTCAAGGGATCTATGCTAGAATTTTTTTTATTGCTTGCGTTCTACTGGAACATTGAGAAATGCATTATATGGATCTATTGTTCAAGGGATCCAATAACATTGTGGATGAATTTATTGCAAAATTTTAACATGAATGGATATGTTGTTGAGTTATTTATCAAATTTCTAACAAACCAATTTCACTTGTATTTGAAGTTTTTCCTATTTTTTTGAAGATAGAGAAAATCATTCACATTTATTAAAAAAAAATTTAATTAAAAAACTCAATTCACATCCTACCAAAAAAAAATTATTTAAAATAGTCACCCAAAAAATATTGAAATTCCTAATATTTTTTTCGAAAACTTTACTTAAATCTATTCACATTTTTTCATAGAAAAATAATAAAATTCATTTAAATCTCTTTTCTCTTTTCCAAAGTTTTGTTTAGTCTAATTTGAAATCTCGCTCCTATACTCCTAGTAATTTGTAGATATAGAATTTTTCATAGTCTAAGTTGAAATCTGAGGCTCCTAGACTATTGGTAATTTGCAAGTATAAACGTGGAAGACTCCACTTGGTTTTCTCTTTCGGCATCATTTTTGGAGAATTTATTTGAGACTTCGGGCTTTTGAAATAGTTTTAAATGTTTTTATATGGTTTTAGATTCAAATGGATTCTAAAGGGGTCATGGGATTTTGAAATAGTTTTCAAGAGTACCAAAACAATAAGTAGACAGAGGAGGAGACAAGGAAGGTGTAGGTTCAATTCATAAAGAAGTTGTAGCCTACCCTGAGAGTTCACACCACATCTATTGCAATTCCTACTCACCTCGCCGGATATGGTCTCTTTGATATCATCATAACTCTTCTTGGCCATGGTAACTTCCCCGGGCGTTTGATTATTACTATTTTTTTCTCATACGGTCAATTATCTTCTCAAAGATCTAGGAATAAACTATGACTAGGAAAATTAAGGCTCAGGATATGTCATAGAACTCATTTAATGCAAATTCTTCTTAAAACCTATAGAAAACTATATAGAACACACTTCAACTTACGCATTCACGAGGATTTAAACTTTCATCATCAAAAGCCTTATCATATTCTGTCGTAGGAAGATGGGAAGACAAAAAATTACCACATTCCATGCTGATAATCTGTATATAATAAGAAATTCTAAATTATCAAATGGGCATATTGCTTCTTAAAAGGTGAAATATTAGGCATATAATTCATACAATTTAACATTTTTGTGTAGGAAGTGGTATGGTTTCTTGCAAGGTGGACTGGTACATATTTAATGCCACTTGATGCTAATAGGGCACCAAATTGTACGCCTAGTTAGGAAGGTGAAAGGAAGCCTAGAACATAGCTTGGAAGGAGCAGCAATGGCTATTGAACCTCAGAGTCAAAGAGAATTTTTTGAGATGGGTGCTATAGTTATGAATTATTTGCTAAGTTTTCTAGAAGTATATAAAAATCAGGTGCTTACTACTTGTGCTTTGGTCCTGTTAACATGCTAATGATTTTAATATTTAATGGCTTTCTTGTTTCATTCACAGGAGTACTAGTATGGTTCTCTCATCTAATTCGATTTCTGTTTCCTATGTGGGGTATAGGGGATTTTTCAAATAGTCTAAATACCCCATTGTCACGATAGCATTATCAATGATTTATATAGCCTGTAAACTCAATGTACTGCTACTAGTACTTAGGATATAAATGTTACAATGTTTTCAGACCTCAAACTTTAGTGATATTACTTTCAATCAGTGAATGAACATACAAACAATGAGAATATTGTAAGAGCTGGGAAGTAAATATATATAAATGTCCCATACAATAATGGTGGTGCATGAACAATGACAGTAATTATAGTGAACAAAGAGATCTGAATATATCATTCACTTCTGACCTATAGATAGGATTAGATGGAAACACCCTCTTGTGAGTGAAAATACCCCCCAAGTGGCATGATTTAGTTGTATGCTGATTGTGGTGTCTTACAGGTGTGATTAAATGCACCCAGATGAAGAGTACACCCAATTTCCAAATAGTATGCAGTAGATATGATTGTGTGAATCCAACCCTCTCAAGGATTTGGCCTCTAACAAGAACTGCGACCCCCTGTAGATGACTTTGAATTAACAGTACGCTGGTGTAATCCCCCTCTTTGGGACTCCAAAATGGCCACGTTGAGTTTTCCTTTCAAGCAGGAGGTGATTTCCAGCTACAATGTACACTTTAATGCTTATATATTCCAACATGCTAGCACAAGAGTCGGCATATCACTAATACACACTCAGTAGTAAATTATAGCCCCAATCAAACAAATCCATCTCTCTGAAATGTATTTCCTCCTCATAGAAATGAAGGTCAAGTTCTAGTCTACTTGTAGCAAATGATTGAGGTCTCTATCAGCCAACTTGAGTTCCCAAAGATCATGTATAAGCCCTCAAAAGATGCAGTATACTAACACAAAGAGTTGACATATCACTAAGACGCAATTCCTACTCAACTCGCTTGATATGGTCTCTTTGATATCATCAATACTCTCCTTGGCCATGGTAACTTCCCTGGGTGTTTGATTATTATTATTTTTTTTCTCATAAGGTCGATTATCTTCTCAAAGATCTGGGAATGAACAATGACTAGGAAAATTAGGTCTTAGGATATGTCATAGAACTCATTTAATGCAAATTCTTCTTAAACCCTATAGAAAACTATATAGAATACACTTCAACTTACCCATTCACCAAGATTTAAAATTTCATCATCAAAAGCCTTATCATATTCTATCGTAGGAAGATGGGAAGACCAAAAATTACCTCATTCCATGCTGATAATCCGTCTATAATAAAAAATTCTAAATTATCAAATGGGCATATTGCTTCTTACAAGGTGAAAGAATAGGCATATAATTCATACAATTCAACATTTTTGTGCAGGCAATGGTATGGTTTCTTGCAAGGTGAACTGGTACATATTTAATGCCACCTGATCCTAAAAGGGGATCAAATTGTACGCCTGGTCAAGAAGGTGAAAGGTAGCCTGAAACACATCTTGGAAGGAGCAGCAATGGCTACTGAACCCCGAAGTAAAAGAGCAATTTTTGAGATGGGTGCTGCAGTTATGAATTATTTACTTAGGTTTCTAGAAGTGTATTAAAATCAGGTGCCTACTACTTGTGCTTTGGTCATATTCACATGCTAATGATTTTAATATTTTATGGCTTTTTGGTTTCATTCACATGAGTACTAGTATGGTTCTCTCGTCTGATTTGATTTTTCTTTCCTATACGGGGTTTAGGGGATTTGTCAAACAGTCTACATAACCCATTTTCACAATAGCATTATCAATTATTTCTATAGAATGTGCACTCAATGTACTGCTACTAGTAGTTTGGATATAAATGTTGCAATGTTTTCAGACATTAAACTTCAGTTATATTACTTTCAATCAGTGCATGAACATACAAAAAAGGAGAATATTGCAAGATCTGGGAAGGAAATACATTAATGTCCCATATAGTAATGGCGTTCCATGAATAGTGACAGTAATTATAGTGAACAAAGATTTTTGAATATATCATTCACTTCTGACCTGTAGATAGCATTAGATGGCAACACCCTCTTGTGAGTGGAAATTCCCTTCAAGTGGAATGATTTGTTTGTATGATGATTGTGGTGTCTTACAAGTGTGAGTAAATGCACCCAGATAAAGAGTACGCCCACTTTCCAAATAGTATGCAATAGATGTGAGGGTCTGAAGTGAACCCTCCAAGGGATTTGGCCTCTAACAAGAACAGCAACCCCATGTAGATGACTTTAAATTCATAGTACGCTGGTGTAACTGTAGTCCCCCTCTTTGGACCTCAAAAATGGTCACGTCGAGTTTTAATTTCAAGCTGGAGGTGATTTCTAGCTACAATGTACACTTTAATTCTCAGAGATGGAAGTATACTAGCACAAGAGTTAGCATATCACTAAGACGCACTCAATAGTAAATTATAGCCCCAATTAAACAAATTGATCTTTCTGAAGTGTATTTCCTCCTCATAGAAATGAAGGTCGAGTTTTGGTCTACTTGTAGGAAATGATTAAGGCCTCTATCAGCCAACTTGAGTTTCCAAATATCATGTACAATCCCTCAAAAGATGCAGTATACCAGCACAAAGAGTCCACAGATCACTACGATGCACTCAACAGTAAATTATGGCCCCAATCAAGCAAACCAATCTCTCTGAATTGCATTTCGCCATATAAACGAAGGTCGAGTTCTATGTTGAAATTTTAGGGTTAGAGTAGTTTTTAACACAAGTATTAAACTTTAATGCATGAACATATAAACTCAGATTTAGAATAGTACTGCTTAATAAAATTTGAACTGTAATAAAAAGAAAATATAATTTTCATCTCTTTCAACTTAATGCTCCATTAGTCACTACGTTAAAGTTGGTCCTCGAGAATCGTCAAATACCATGTATAGTAACAATATGATAAAATAATGTATAGTAGATATTAGTAGTAAGGAATCATAACCAATATATGAATCATCCTTATACTCAGACATTTCAGACTTGGCCTTATCATCAAAGGGACAAGTCAACTAGGTAAACAATTTACGTACCTTGAGAGAGAGTTTAAGAGGTTTAAAGTAGGATCATACTGATCCAGGATTCTTAGTTAACAAGCATAGTTATACCCAGTAGTCATGATGAAAAATGACACACAGTTATAATTTGTACAGTCATGCTGAGAAACCCACTGCCACATAGTGTAGAGACACATAGTCATGTAGGGAAGAGACACATAGTCATACTTTGCATAGTCATGATTTCATTTTCATGTTGAGAAAGAACACATAGTCACATAGTGTAGAGACACACAGTCACATACTTTGTGTAGTCATGCTGAGAAAGGACACATATTCACATAGTGCAGAGACACAGAGTCATACTTTGCGCAATCATGCTTTCACAGTCATGCTGAGAAAGGACACATAGTCACATAGTGCAGAGACACACGGTCACATACTTTTCACAATCATGCTTTCACAGTCATGCTAAGAAAGGACACACAGTCACATTAACTGTCACATAGTGCAAAGACACATAGCCACATACTTTTCACAGTCATTCTTTCACAATCATGCTTAGAAAGGACGCCCAGTCACATTAACTGTCATTTCTTGAGCCATGGTTTGGAATGTGACCATTGAAAGATAAGAAAATTGTTTTATGTATCTTGTAAGCAGATTGTTATGTTTCAGTCTATGGGATGTTCTGCCTAAATTCCTTAATGCCAAAGTTTTCTATCAATGTAGGGAACCGTTACATGGAAAACAGTGGAGAACTTAGATGCACAAACTAGACATGGTATGGTGATACAGAGCAAGAAGGAAATTTTCTGTGGAAAGAGCCATCTCAAAGGAAAAAATATTAAGAAAAAGTACAGAAGGTAAATCATTTAATATGCCAATTGTTGGTCACAGTCTACGCATTTATTTGAAGCTCTCAATACATGAATTCATCAGGATAGAGGTAGAGGTGATTATCCCACTCCAAATACACGTGACTGACTGGACGTTTGATGCCACTTGATAAGGATATGAGAGATCCTTATTGATGTAGCATAAGAGAGAAATGGTTCATACTTCAGAGAAGTAGAGAGATACAAAGACAATTGGCTTTGTCCATTAACGTCCAATATTTTCAATACAACAAAATCCCTGATATCCACATGGGACTTGGGGTCTTTCATACCAAAAATCACCCATTTTTGGGCCATTTTCTAATATTCAATTCATAACAAAACCCTAACTAATCTGATTATGGGGAACTTCGAATTACTCTATAATATTAAAATAATAAAGTTGAGCTACCCTTATTTATTAATGGTCATTGCAAATTGTCAATGAGTAATTGATCTATGCAGATGCCCACAATCTATAACAAAAATGTTACTAGTAGCTTATAAGCATAGAGTTGATAGCTGGTCTGCAGCCCTCTCCTAACTGTAATATGACCAACTAGAAATAGATTATGTGAATAGAAGAGACTAATATATGGATAGTTTATTTTTAGCATATTCCATCATATTAACAAGAAAACAAAATTGTGGTTGTAAAGGGCGAGCTCCAAAATTGATTAGAATGATAGCCTGATGGATAATATGCTTACTACAATATATATGGAGAAAATGAATTGTATTCATTTCGATCTGATTCCTGCAAGCAAGGATTATTTGCTAATCCTCTGAACAATACAATTTTCTCAGCATAGTTTGTTGGATATACTCTAGAAGTGCACCTAGGAATGTCACTTCTCTCTCAATTTGTTGGCTCACTAGGTCTAGAAAATTTGGGTCTAACATTGATGTCTGATTTATTATTTCAATCTTCTGACACCTTGAGTAAAGACTCAAGAGTAACATTTTTGGATCTCTTGAATCCTAATCTTGGGTACTTCCAACTCTAAACCAATTCTGGGATATAACATGTCATGTATTTAGCAGTACCGTTTGATTTATTTCAGGTCAGCTTTGGGACATAAATGTATTTTTTTAATTCTCTTTCTTAATCCCTTGGTCCCAACAACTAGGTTTAAAATATCTTTTTTATCGAGATGAGAGAAATATATATGCTTAGTATTTTTATTTTTTGTTTTCTTGGCTGAATGTTAACAAAATTTAAGTAGAACTTTAGACATTCAACATCTACATCCAAGTTTTTGGTTGTTAATTTAGTTTGGTATAAGGAAACTTGACATTTTTTAGGTATTGTATGTATGATGTAATGTAGCCTTGTGTTTTTTTTCCAAGGATAACTTTGCAGGAAAATCCAAGGGATGCTTCCCAACATTCCTTGATGGCATCCCTAATGAACCCATTGGCGTAGATTAGCACACCTCGCCCAGGTTGATTCGAACCAGGCACCTATTGGCATTGGAACTAGCCATGGAATACCAATAATGGTTGCATAACCTTTTAACATACCATAATTTTTTTTTTGGATCTCATCTCATTACATAAATGTCCCTTGGTGAGTCATGTGGGTTTACACAAAACTCATAGGATGTCTCCTCAACTTTTTTGGGGCATGGGCGCTGCCATTGGCACTGGATCTGAAAGAGAATGGTTGTCTTGGAATTTTATAGATGGTTATCTAACATGTATCCCCTAGTTGTGGTGGATGTCATAGAAGAGGAGGCTACTATGGATGCCACCAAACCCAGCCCCAATGGGATGGAGTTTGATAGCCTTTATTTGGACATGAATGGAATTATTCTTCCATGCTTCCATTCATAGGAGAGGGTCTGTATATTCACACCTTCTCCTTTTTTAGGTTAGTCTTATTTGGTGTTAATGGTATTATCAGTAAATTTTCGATTGTGTTATTGTTATTGATTTGATTGCATATGATTTTTACTATTTGGTTTCCATTATAATTAGTACTCCTTAAGATCCATTATTCATAGGTCTAAAGTATTGTTTTGATGATAAAATTTTTTAGAACTTCCCCAAAAATACTTTTACTACTGTTAAGGAAAGGTCCAATGTCAACCTACTTCTTGTGCTTAATCATCTACAGCGCTACATTCCAGACCTGAGACTTGAGGGGCGCTGCATACTAGACATCACAGTGACTGTGGACTGTACAATGAATGAAGAGCACACCAGTCCTATAGATGAAAATATCTAAGTTGAATGCCATCATATTTTCCCATGAATCTACCCTTATTCATTGAGGTCGAGTTCAACTTATACTGCTGCTACAGGAGTGTGCAACCCAAACTTAGAGGAGGGTTCACTAACAAGGAAAAAGAGAGTTACTTTGCTGATAATACTGTTCATAAGTGGGAGAATGTTGTTGATATAAGTTGTGGAGAAGATTTCTTCCATGATGGGTGTTTTATCTCTTCTCCTTACCTCTAGCCATCCAAATTGTGGAGTCGACTTCATTGTACATCTATTTTTAAAGTGGCTATATGTAATCTCAGAAATCAGGTAAACAAGATTTTGATTATTAGACTCCTCTTTACACCAATCATATTCAACACTGACAAAAAGGTGAAATCAAGCCCAAAAAATGCGTATTCTCAGCCATTCCTGGCTTCCATTCAATAAAAGATTGTTGGACAAATTCATCCTTATTATCTTGTGTTTATCAGTCATTTTTAGCATTGTACACTCTCACTCTTGCGCTAAAATAAGGTACTCTTATAATGCATATTTAATTGTTCCTAATTGATTAGTGAAGTAATGATATGTGGCATTTAATAACATTATTCTGTTGGAGTAACTTCCTTTTTCTTAAGGCTGGTAATGAATATTTGATGTCACGTGTTTAAGTCTGAATTGCACATATGCATAAAGTTATGAGAATCATGTTGCAAATGTAACTATTATATGTGGTATGGTATTAAACAAATTGTTAACCATTAAGCTCAACCAAATCCTCAAGGAAATGGTACCAGAAGTGCTCTAAACACTTCTTGCTATCAAATAGAAACATATCATCCATTGAAGTATACCTTCAAATGGCCTATATTTCTACCACACATCAACTTGCGGACATTTATACCAAACCATTGGGATGCCAACAATCTATTCACATCCTATGCAAGTTGGGTATTCATGATGTTCATACTCCAACTTGAGGTACTCAACTTGTCACTCAATTCAATTCCTTTCAAATCCATATTTTCGACCATGAAATGGTTGTAAACAGTTTTCCCTTCCAACAGAAAGCAACAAAAGACTTGGTTGTCAAAAGAAGAATACTGACTACTACCATTATTTAAGTTTTATAGATCACTTAATTTATTGTCTTGATATGGTTTAAAGTAAAAATTATCTCCAAGAATGACAAGATATGCTCCAAATTTGACCCCAAGGGCAGATCCAGCCAGTAAATCTGATTCTTTTTAGCAATGTGATAGAACACCCTGCTCTAAAAAATAGTGCTTTCAGCATTGGGGGCCATGATGTCTCTATAGAAATTGCCTTAGAAATTCATTCTACTGATTATAGGCATTGTATCTAAATATTTTTCCATTCATGCAAAAGCAACAAAAACACTTGACTGACCATGACAAAAATCATTTTTCAAATTTTCAATTTAAATTTTATAGTCCATTTAAATATTTCTTGGAAACTTTCAGAGGGAAGCAATCTTTCAAAATGACCTGCCATACCTTGCATGTCCAATTCCATCCCTGCTACCACCACAACAATGCATTTGCTTCTTGAAACATTAGTATAATTTTAATTCAACCATTGACAATGGGCCTTTGTCTCTGTGCACTAACTGTTGGATCAAAACTCATACTGTAATCATATGTTGCAAACCAGATAATGATTGAAAATCAAATTTCAGAAACTGCAATAATTTCATTATTGGATTCAACATTTGGGATTAAGCTAGTTTGATCCACCATCAGAACACTCAGTTTAGTTAGGGGGGAATCTGATCATTTAATTAAATCCATATTAATTCTAACACAAAAATAACTATGAGATTGCACCTAAGACCTGGATTGTGGGAAAATATTTGTATGATCTACTTTATGCCATATGCATTAAGTCTCTACATTGTGTGTGCAGTAATTGGTGGATTGAAATTGAAATTGTAATCGTCTGTTGCAAACTAAATAACTGTTGGATTGTACCTAAGAGCTGGAATGTGTGAAAACATTAGTATAATGTGCCTTCTGCCATAGGAAAAAGGTCTCTAGTATCTACATTGTGTCTACACAAATTGTTATATTGAAACTAAAACTATAATCATCTATCGCAAACCAGATAACTAGTCTAAACTCCAGACCAATGTGACATTAGACTAGAAGAGTAAACAATTACAGCAAACTGGAGGCCTATGTGTCTCAAATCAGGGCTTATATTTCTAGGTGTACTGGAGCCTTCTTAACTAAGTAGCCATAGTTAGTGGGTGCAGGAGTGGAGACAGGTGCAGTTGGACATAGAAGGACACCAATTTTGAAATCAGGGTGTGTGTGAGGGACAACAGGTATGGAAATTTTATTTATTTTTAAATAATAGAGCTAAAGGCTAAAATTTATGTAAGACGGTGAAACCATAAAAACATAAAACCCTATGATTTAAACTATACAAACCAACTCCAAACTGGTAAATAACAATGCTATGCAATTTATATGGCTCTGCCAAAACTTGAGGGAAGGGCACACATATGTGTTGAAAGTTAGTAGGTGTAGACTGTATATTTTAGCACTAGACATACAGGTTTCCAGGAAACAACAAATAGAAATCCAACCTTTGTAAAGAAATTGACATAAAATACACAGATTAAGTCTCTGTATCACCTAGCTAGCATGAAATATTATAGGTCAGCCTCTTAAGATAGATTACTGGATAGATCCATGTAGCAGATCAGAAAGCATCGAATATGCAAAACAAACATTTAATCAATCATTGGGCATGGAGGATGAAGCTCAAACCTTAAATGAGAATACTTGGAATGGGATAAGACCATACATTTCCAAATTTCTGATCATTTCAAGGGGATGACCCTTGATTCTTAGCAAGGAGACCATCCTGCACCTAGGATGAGTCCTAGGATGGAGAGGGGCATCCTTGGAATGGGGATCCCAGGGATGGGGACTTTCCATGAAAACAAGTTGAGTGACTCTATTATTCCATCTAGGGTTTATGACAAGTTGAGTGACTCTATTTTGTGATTCTTTGGGAGACTCTAAGTTGCTGATGGAATGGGCAAATGACAAATGCCAAATTACTAACTTAGCTCTATAAACTATTATTCATAGTTTTAGAAATAAAAACTTAGTTTCATTTCATCTATTTTTCACACATTCAAAGAATTCAACCCAAAAGAAGAGAATCTTTGTAACCCTATCTAGTCAAATGGAAAATTGAAATGAAGATCATTAAGCTTGTGATCATTAAGATCACTAATCTTGAGGAGAGTGATGATGCTGGACAAGTATGAGGACACCCGCATTGAGTGAATCTACCCATGAAGATACAAGGGAACTAAAGTCGTATCTTTGTCATAAAATAACACCATAACACAATCAAACAAGGTCAGATTATGTTGGGTGTTGTTCAGGGACTTGAAACGCATCAATTTGGGACTAGTTAAATTTGATCTAGGGCCACTAATTTGTTGTTACATATATGAGTAGCCAACAGTCAGGGTTCTACAAGAATGAAGATATAGGATTGGTAACCTTGTTGATGTTCTTAGGAATAAAAATGGTTTCTAGATGTAAGACAATATAATGATGATTGTCTCAGAATCTGAGAGTGAAATCATTCAGATAACCAACAATATTCCAAGCCTATTTCGTGTGACATTAGGGCAGAGATCCAATGCTATACTCCATGTAATATTTGCAAAGGTAAATATGTGAATTCGACCTTCCCACTAGCTTACACATGTTATATGCATGTGTAAGAACACCATAACACAATCAAACAAAGTCATATTATGCTAATTGTTGTTCAGGGACTCAAAACACATGATTTGCAAAGACAACAGATTGAGGCATTGTAAGCCATATTATTAGGATCATGACTACTTTATAACATTTCATCAAAGAATTTTATCCATGTTAGGGTCAATACCAAACCCCTGTATCAAAGTAGTTTAATTATGAATGTCATGACAACAAATTTTTTTTCCATCTATCTAAAAAGCTCCAATACATCACTAATCCTCGTCCCCTTACATAAATCATATATGAAAATGTTATAGGTTATAGTATTGGGAATAAATATTCTCCTAGTCATTTCTCTAAAATGTATCTATGTTTGCATTGAATTTCCATCTTCATGAAACTCACATAGCAAAACATTAAATGTCTATGTATAGGGAACAAATTCGTGGTGCATCTTATTGAATACAACTCGGATTTCCTTCACGTGACCATAAGTGAAAATTACCTAAAGAAGAACATTAAAAGTATATGTGTTCAATTTTCCCACAAACTTCTCCATTTTATTGAATGCCTCTAAGTCTTCCTCAAACAACCTCCTCCATACATATTTTAATAAAACATTGGTGAGGGCCTTAAGGGAAATTCCAATGCTTCATTAGATCCCGCATTTTGGTTAATATTTGTAGCATTTTTTCATAATCCTAGGAAGTGTGTTGATCATTAGTCTAATAGGAATTGTGAAGTTAAAATCAATGGATTTATAGAGCACATTATATGCTAATGACAAAGTTCATAATAAAGATGGAAAAAACTATGATATATAATACAAAGGATTCCTACAAGATCAATGTTAGTTGTCCCAACAAAATTATCCTTTCCTATGAGCTCTTGAGTTATGTTCGAGTTTGGGACCATCATGTCATCAAACTAGCCACGGTCAAGACATTGATCTGATCCAGGGCCACTAATTTGCTATTACAGATATGATCAGCTAGCAGTTAGGGTGCTGGAAGAATGAAGCTATTGGATTGGTAACCTTGTTGATGTTCTTAGGAATAAAAATGGTTTACATATGTAAGACAATATAGTGATGATTGTCTCAGAATCTGAGAGTGAAATCATTCAGATAACCTATAGTATTCCAAGCCTATTTCATGTGACATTAGGGAAGAGCTTCAATGCTATACTACATGTAATTGTTTTGGTGTGCATCTTGTTGTATATGAACCTGATGATGGATAATTTGAAATTGAAGTCCAAGTTAGTGGTTATGACAAATAAATGCAGCCATTTCTTATTATTTGACCACTTGTACAAGAGGATCGAATAACATGAGAATCAACTACTTGAACTCCACACATAGCACAATCCATTGGTGATGGTGAAGGTATAGCAAAGATGATTGTTGCAACAAAAGAAGCAAATAATGTGGCGCACTTCATTTTGTTGCATGTGATGGAAGAACTGATATTGGTAAATATTTGCTAAAATTATGTGTAGATTCAAGGGATGATGATGGTGAGACTCCTTTGATCATTTCAACTCGACACAAACAATAATTGTGTGGAGTTAATAAATTTATTATTGTAAAAAAGGCTTCTGGTAGATGCTCCAAGTGATGTTGGTATACCATTAAGCTGTAGGAAATGATAAACCAGCAGCCATCAAAATGTCATTAGATCATTGGGAAAATCTGAATTCCAAGATGGATACTAATGTCACCGGACTAATCAACGGTAGCTCAAAGAATAAGAAGACATATTGTCAATTATTACAGATTGTCAATGGTTCTAAAAAGTGGAATAAGAATACACTGCTAGAATGTTTTGAGTCTTGAATAGGAAATAGTTATGCTTACCTTGTAATGTAAGAGTATTTTTCAAGGAAAGCATGGCTATTGGTTTGATGTCTCATAATATTAGTCTCTCCTATAGATAATGTTGGAATGCTCCAAATCAGAAGGCAACGATAAAGGAACCTATCATTGATTTAACAAAATCCTGGGGATTATTTGATGGTGCATGCCAAGGAAATCTAGGTTTTTGTGGAGCTAAGGAAACCCTATTTGTCAATAATCATCATTATTTTACTCTTAAATATGGTGTTGGAATTGGCACTAATTAGTAATAACAAAGTTGAATTCTTTGCACTATGGATTTTGATAAAATATGTCGCAGGAAAAGGTGTAAGTCACTTGGTGTTGAGTGACTCTAAATTGATAATGGGCTGGGAAAATGAAAAATTCCAAATTACTAACTTGACTCTAGAACCTATTATTCACAGTTTTAGCGATAAAAACTCAGTTTGATTTCATCTATTTTTCACACATTCAAAGAATTCAACCCAAAAGAAGATTCTCTCTCTAATGTTGCTTTATCTTTCCAGGAAGTTATATTGGTTACACAAGAATTTAAGGGAGATTATATACCTTCTAAATCATCTGTCTCTCTTAGGATATTTGATGCTAAATACTACAACCCCTCTAATTTAACCGCCCTTTCCAGAAAATAAAATGTAAATCCATGGATAGATTTACATTTTAAAATGGATAATCTTAGGGATCAAAGGTAAGGGCATACTTATTAGTTATTCTCCTTCACTCTCCCAGTGTCTTAGGATATCAACATCATTATCTTACAATTTTCAATCAATCAAGGTTTAGCCACTTTATTGCTATTTCATTAGTAGTATTTCCAGTGTTTGTGGGTTCTCTCGACATGAATTTTCCCAGAAGGATCTAAAAAAGAATCTCTAAGGGAGAGGGGCACATTAGAAGGTCATTAATTTGAATCCCCATTCCTTGAAGAGAGTGTTGGAGACCCAAATCCCATTTTAACAGACTTCATTTGCAAATTTGCTTGGTAACTAATTTTTCCCTAATTATTTAATAGCTAATCCTCTGAGGCCCAAAAATTCCTGATTTTTGTGGATTATTTAGGGTTCTGACATGTTACTAATTTAATTGACAGGTTCTGTTATAAAGTTTCAACATATTTTACCTTTAGTAGATAGCTGTAGCATGAAGGTTTATCTTGATCAACACTATGTTAAAGTGCTGGTAGTAACAATGATTTTCAGTGTAATTGAAGAGCCTATTTTAAGCACTGCTACTATCTCTGTTAAACTGATAAAAAACCATATTCATTGACATTTTTTACATTTATGTCATGTTTGTATTGATCCCCTTGAATTGCTAGCATATTTTTCAGTGATCACTATAATTGCCTAACCTCCAAATTAATATCTAGTAGTATTCTTATCTTTTGAATCCATTAAAGGCACTAATGTTTGTTGTAAGGTTGTAGAAGTGTATTTGTAGGTACTCTCTGAGGGTTGTAGAGGGGTATTTGTAAGGTTTAGGATTTACCGAAAGCAGTTGAGAGACTGAGCATGCAATGCTACCACTCAAAATTGGAACAAATAAAAACCATAACCCTACCTTCCTTTTATAGACTCAGTGGGAAGGGAAGATACAAAAAATATCCCATCCCTGTGGGCACCCAATTATAAAATCATAACCCAATCTACCTAGGGATCAATGCCCAAGTCTATGCGAGAGAAATACTAGGATAGAATGTCTAGATTAGCCTACGGATTAAGATTTAGTGCCCATGGTAAATACAGAACACTCCTCAACCTAAGCGCTGGGGTAAATCTAGAACAACAATCACAACAATTTCTAAGAGAAGCATAATCTAAATCTAAAATAGCTAATTTACGAATAGCAACTTTAAATACGGAAAAAAGAAACTAATTTTGGTGTGTGCATGCATGAACCTACTACTGATCTATTGTATACAAAAAAATGTGCCTTTCTAAGAGGCTTCTCTAGTCCACCCTCACCATAAATGCGCCAACAGACTGCACAGGAACTAAGGAACTCAATCTGCATCTGAAGCATGCCATTGTCAAGCACCCACTATGCAAGTAGATTGTTACCGACATAGAAGGTGTACAAGATTTATTGTCAACCCGAGAAAGTATTTTATTTCAAACGATAAATGCACAGTATATGCTTAAACACAAAATCACTGTAATTGAACACTCTTATCCTCTAACCACTATGCCCATCCCAAGAATCTGTGTAATCCCATTCATATTCTAAATACTACAATTTCAATTACTTTCTACCATGTATCAAGGAAAAAGGATATAAAATTCAACGACAATTACAGTTAAAAAAGAAATCCTATTCGCATCCCAGAAGAAGTACTTCACCTATTCAATCTGATTACTCTTGAAAGCCATGAGCATAAATCGAATATTAATATAGGAATTCAATTGCAGAGGATTGACTTCAGCTACTCTAAGAAATCGAATCACGGGAATGAAAGTCAACAATTGTAACAGTAAATATAAATTGCAAGAATTCTTGGGATAACAACTTAAAACTACAGGATGAACAAAGCTGTGTACAACTACCACATGAATTGCATAAAGAAAGTTACCTACTCAGTCGACTGTCACTCTGTACCACTTACCAATCTCAAGAAAATGTAATCCCAATTATACTGTAAATCCACACTTACTACAACTGCATACAAAGGAATTATAATCAACAAAACATCACACAACAATGAATTCAAGAGTCCTAAATTAACTCAGCAATCTCTGTGGAAGGCGGGCCCAGCCTTCACACAAAGATGTTAGCTGAACAACGTAAAGCTCCTTTAAATCAGAGGTAACTCTTTATATTAAAGAAAGGATGATTACACCAATTGCTTCCACTGCTAATACAATAAATGAATTCTCTGTTCAGCAACCCTCTGGGTCGAGACAGCTCCCCATATTTAAACATACAGATTATAACATCCGATCCTATTAAAAAGGGAAACCATGAAGATCTCTAATCTTCAGGCACCCTAAATAAGACTAGTTGTTACAAACATGGCATGGTAAAGACATGGAAAATACAAAAAAACTGTTAATTGGCCCAAGAGTGGCGATCTCTTCTGACCACAACTATACTCGAGTAGCAATGTACTAAACATCTCCAATTGTAGCGCACTCTGTTACAGCTTCCTTGTCACAGCTCTATCTAGTATGTTGCATTAGAACCATGTTCCTTAATTGATGATCGGAGGGATGAGGATCATCTTGAGCGGTGATTATCCCTCCTTTCGAGAGTTGTTCAGCCCCATCTTCCTGCAGTCCACGTATCTCAAACTACCTTCATAAATCATAACATGTTAGCACAATTGAGAGATACACAGCCTTAATTATCACAATCATAAGCATTAATAAGATAAAGCAATGATCAGTCATACCTTGGTAGTTTGGGGAATAAAGTGAGGACAAAAGGTTTGATTAGCATGCTGAATGGTGTAGGACAGGGGAAGAAAAGGTGATCGAGGATGGTTAAAAGGGACCAATTCTGGGCTCAACATCCCCCCCCAACTATCATGTTGCATGTCCTCATGCAACAACCTGCATCATTTGGAGTCTGAGTCCTGTACTGAGCTCTGTTCATGGAGGGAGGAAAAGTTGTAGGGAAACTCAGGCACCTCATCTTTCCTTAAAAAGCCTCTGTGAGTAACCCAATATTTCCAGCATCGCTGCTCCTCTGCCCTAGTTAAGGAAAAATCTACGTTATATGGTTTTTCTGGCTACCCAATGAGGGGGAATTTAAATTTCAAACCCAACCAATTAACCCCACACTCCATCATACTTCCCACATAGCTCTTGACTCTGGAAAGTGTCTGCTTGAAATTCTTGAAACAATAGGGATCTCGGCTTCTGAGTGCAGAGGAGGCAGCCTATCATATATGCTTACTCCCTTCCAATGCTACCTGATGGTGTCTAGAAATGTAGTTGGTGTAAGTGGAGATCACTTCTTCCTGCAATCTCATTATATGTTGTTCCTGGGGAGGACTTGAAAGGAAATTTCTATACTAAGCCGAAAGAATACCAGGATTCTGGGGCTCACTTCGAATCCATAGTTTAGTGTGAGCTTCATTATGAGAAAAGGTTTGAAAAGACCTTTCCCACTGAGCATGATTGCTCACAAAAAAGGAAAACGATCTTAGCTAAACATCCCATGCAAATGGAATACGATTTGAGTGGCGATCCAGAGGGCAAGCCATCTCATGCAAGTATAGTTCACACAGCAAATTCTGCTCCTCAAAATTGCTTCCAAAGAATGTATCCAAGAACTTTGTTGAGGTTGTGATTTCGAACGACCTCCCTTCCTGTACAGCCTTCCATTTAAACCAAAAAAATTGTTCAAATAGGAATACTGGATAAGAGGAAGAAGGCTTCCTGGTGCCCATGAGTTCTTGAGAGAGAGCGTAGATATGCTCT
The DNA here is from genome assembly GCA_001517045.1 of Pseudotsuga menziesii. Lineage (NCBI taxonomy): Eukaryota > Viridiplantae > Streptophyta > Pinopsida > Pinales > Pinaceae > Pseudotsuga > Pseudotsuga menziesii. The sequence continues at coordinate 413,365 of LPNX010165383.1, forward strand.
TTCTCCTGCTGCATGGATTGGAACTTTTTCAATTCTCTCAACTTGCTCTGCAGCTCTTCTTCCCGAAATCTATGGGCCATACGTTCTTCGGCCCAATTATCTTCCAGTGCTTTAATAATGTTTCTATGCTCACTAAGAGAAATCATGCCTCTCTAGTGTTCCTCCACCTGGCTTTTCCATTTGGTCACCTCCAGCCTCAGAGTTGAGACTTCTGTTGTGAGGTTCAAAATTTCCTTTTTATGATGCTCTTCTTGATCCGAGTCCAAATCAATGAAATTTATAAGGGGTAGAAGCACTGGTTCTTGTAGGACAGTGTCTTCCAGCACATATAAGTTTACTATGAGAGTTGTTGGTTCTTGTGTGACAGTAACTTCCTTTAGACTCTCGTCAATGGCTACATTCATTGCTTCTAGAGACACCGGTTCTTGTGTAACATTGTCTTCTTCTTGGGTAACCTGCATTTTTTAATTTGGTTCAAAAGTTTATGGTTCTTGTGTGACAACAACATCCCCTGGATTCTCCTCAATAGCCACATCCGTTACTTCTAGAGACACTAGTTCTTGTGTAACAGTGTCTTATTTGTCCTTCTATCGTTGAGATTGGATATCTTCCTCATTGTGCAGCTCCTCCTCAAGGATTTTGGTGTCACCTGAGGATTGTGTCTGTACCTATTCATCCTCGCTCCAATGTACATCGGGAATGATATCCATTCCAGGGTTATCTTCTAATTGCAATTCAGGAGTCCTTGCTACAACCTCCAAGGATGTTGGTTCTTGTGTAGCAACATCCTGGCTTACCTCTTCATCCTCCTGTTGTTTCCATTCTTCTCCTATGAGCTCTGTATCATCGGAAAATTCTGGGGTTATAGTGCAAAGTTCTTCATTAAGCTCCAGAGTGTCCTCCATGCCAGGTTCTTCTCCCATTTTCTCAGACGATTGGACAAGTATACTCAGGGATGCTGGTTCTTATGTTACAGCACCCTGTTCAAGCTCATCAATGTCTTTTCTTTGTGGCTTAGCTTCTATAATCTCTATGTCATGGGAGAATTTTGGGGTTACAGTGCAATCTCCGTCCCCATCATCATACATGATTTCATCCTTTAGCTCCTCTGTCACAGAATTGGTGGCAACTTCAGTAAGGATGGTTAAAGATGCTGGTTCTTGTGTAGCATCATCTTCTTTTTCTGCAGCTTCCTCTATTGTGGGCACAGACTGCTATGCTATACAGGTGTGAATTATAATCTTGTGGCTTGCCTCCCTGAATATTTCCCCATAGGTGGGACAGATCACTCGCTCATCTTCCTTGCCAGGATCGATAGAGTTCGATCCCTCCAGTTGGTTTACAGCCTCCACCAATGTATACATTTTCTTTTCACCTTGTTTTCTGTAGGTTTCCTTCCATGTTTCCAATTCCCTACAAAGTACTTGGACGTCCTCTTTTAATAGTGTGTTCTTAGCCAGAAGTCCTTCAATTCTGGGTTCTTCCTCAACTGGCCTTTGTGGAGCATCCATTGGCCTCGGTACAAGGATTGGGAACTCAACCTGTGCCTCTAGGGTTTCCCATCTTTTTCTGGCTACCTCTACTACTGTAGCTGATTTAGTTCTTTTCCTTCTTATTGGTGATATTATGTTAAGTTCATTGATTGATCTCTTTCTTCTCCTTTGTGGTGTTTTCTTTTGTGGAGATGGGATATCGGGATTCACAGCTGAGTTCGAAGGAATATTTTCTTGCTCCTCAAGTTGTTCTTCCTCAACTAACGTTCCTCCTCCCCACTCAGGTGAGGATTCAATGGTTACCAGATCGATATTTTCTTCTATTTCCCTGGCTTTGTCACCTCCAGGTTCAATTGTCGTAGCATTTAGTGCTGCTTCAATTTCACCTTCTGCTGTCAGAGCTGCACTATTGTTTGGATTTTCCACAAGGTTTTTATCTACACCCTCCTCCAATTGCTTTGCTTGTGTCCCCGGTTTCCCTTCTTCTGATGCAGTTTCATGCCCCCCCCAACTACAGTGGAGGGACTCCGCTCCTCCTGCTGTGGTTGAACCTGTTCCTGTTCTATTGGGACACCCGGCAAGGGAGCGAGTTCCTGATCTCGAGCTGTGAATTGCTCCCAAGTTATATTATGCTGAGCAAGGGTTCATACAATTATTAATTTGATAAGACCATGGTGGGTTAGGGAGGCAAATGGATGCTTAGTGGCTTGGACGAATGCCGCCATATGATGCAAGTCATGAAGCAGATAGTATGGGATGTTCAATAAAGTGCCATGGTGGAGATGAGAAAGTAAAGGCAGTTCAGAATTATAAACAGTTTGGTACCTACCTTCACAAGTGATGTATTTCTTGAGAAAGATAGCAACCTAGTCCCATGGCCATGAAAATGAGTACAATGTGATCCCTCTTCTTGATGATTGAACTTGCTCCCCCTCTATTAAAAATTCTTCCCGTGCGGTTGCCGTGGGGACTCGTCGTCCAAACCATGCCCTTCCCACCTGCAGGATGGAAGTAACCTCGGATATAATGGCCTTGAAGACTTCTATTCGCAGCCCCCACACCTCGGAGTAAGTTTCTATGAGGTTTAAAGAAAATTTCAAGGTTGCTTCCCGATTGAATCCGTCTAGTCGTTCAAAAAATTCGATCCAGCCGACGGCTTGAAAGATGGCAAAAACTGCAGGATTTTTCCTGAGTTCCTGTGTATTCAAAGGTTCATGACGAGATGGAATCCCCATGGTCCTGGCTGGAGACTGAGGTTGCTACTCCAGGGATGAAAAAGTCCAAGAATGGAAATTGCAGTGTAGAGGATGCACGAATCGCTGAGCGGAGATGTTGAGGAAATGGGCCACTTTGGAAAGTTCAGCACAAAAAAACGTTCGAAATTTTATTCCGAATTGGGGAAGGTGGTGATTATTAGTGTTTACGTCACACGGGGGAAAGGGTTAATTAGGACATAATGGTGATACGAATAAAGGTATGAATGATATCATTAAATCATATCAATACTTAATCACACGATAAATCAAAGCCATACCTCGTGAGACTGTGCGTCGGATATCCTGCGGAGAATGGTGGAATGTGCGGTTGTTGACGTTGTGAATCCAAACTCGTGCGCAGTCATTAATTTGATCATGATGACCAGGATAATGCAATAATTCCATCCGCTAGTGAAACACAAACCATTGCGTCTCCGGGGTCAAAATTATGAACAAGGCTGTCATCGTATGGCCCAGTTCGTCGGCACGAGTAGGATGAATCAGAGCCATATCTAGCAGGTTGAAGCAATTTTTTTCTGTTAACACAGTAGTTACCATTATAAGTTTTGAAATAGAAAGGCGGTCTTTAATGCTGGAGACATCCACCAAATAGAGTGGAATTGCAGTTGCCAGGAATGATATCACGACCGATGAAAAAGATGTTGCAGCCACCAAGAAAGATTCACGGTCGCTAGGAAAAGGATTTGCAGTCATCAGGAAAAATCACAGCTGCCACAAAAAGTTTTACGGTCGTTGGAAAAGATGTCGCAGCCACTGGAAAAGATGTCGCAGCCACCGGGAAATGGTTCACAGCTGCCAGAAAAAGGGTTTTACGGTCATCGAAAAAAATTACAGCTGCCAGGGAAAAGTTTTACAGCCACTGGGAAAGATGTCGCAGCCGCTAGAAAATATGTCACAGCCATCGGGAAATGGTTCACGGCTGCCGAAAAAAGTTTTACGGTCATAAAAAAAAACACGGCTGCCGGGAAATTTTTTACGGCCGCTAGGAAAGATGTTGCAACTATCGGAGAAGATGTCGCAGTTGTCGGGAAATGGTTCACAGCTGCCGCAAAAAGGGTTTTACGGTCATTGGAAAAAATTATGGCTGCCAGGGAAAAGTTTTACGGCAGCTGGGAAAGATGTCACAGCCACTGGAAAAGATGTCCCAGCTGCCAGGAAATGGTTCACGACTGCCGGAAAAAGTTTTACGGTCATCGAAAAAAAACACGGCTGTCGGAAAAAGTTTTACGACTGCTGGGAAAGATGTCACAACCGTCGGAGAAGATGTCGCAGCCACCGGGGAATGGTTCACGGCTGCCAGAAAAAAGGTTTTACGGTCATCGGGAAAAATTACGGCTGCCAAGGAAAATTTTCATGGCCGCTGGGAAAGATGTTTCAACCGCCGGAAAAGATGTCACAGCCGTAGGAAAATGGTTCATAGCTACTGGAAAAATGTCACAGCCGCCGGAAAAGATGACGCAGCCACCTGGAAATTTATTTTGAAAGAAAAGGAAATGCAGCACATGAAGGCATAGGAAAATGACTCCCATTCGACAGGCCCAATCTGGTCATTCCCCTGGCGCTTCCCTGCAATTTTTTTTTTAAAACAACAGCAAATGAGAAGATCAAATGCAAAAGGGAAAAACAATATAAAATGCAGCAGAGAAAAAAACATTATTTATGTACAGTAATTCAAACGTGATTTACAGTTTAAGGATTGGCAAAGGTAGAGAGAAGTTCCTACCCTAGTGCTAGCTGATAATCGAGATCGACGACAATTTGTGAAATGAATGCATCTTTCGAAATAGGCTTACGATACAGTCGTAGTCTGTGGCCATTAGCAAATAATGGTATGTGGTTTTCATCAATGGTCACCAAACAGACAGTGCTGTTGTCAAATACCCTGTCGACCAAGTATGGAACTAGCCACCTTGTACGTAATTTACCTTTAAAATCCCTTTTGAACCTGGATCCATATAGTAACGCCCAGTCTCCCTCACATAATATTTTCTTTTTAATAAATTGGTCATGCCAATTGGATCTCTATTGCTGAAGCAACACAGTCTGGTCCACTGCAGCTAACCGCTTCTCATCCAATTCGTTTAGTTGATTCAATCTTCTCTTCTGGGATTCTGTTACATCCAGATTCATTTCGGTGGCTGTCTTCAGGGTTTTAATCTCAAACTCAATTGGAAATATGGCACTCTTTCCATACACTAAATCATAGGGAGAGAAACCTGTGGTGTTGTGCCAAGTCATGCGATATGCCCAAAGTGCTTCCGAAAGCATGTTAGCCCAATCCTTTCGATGGCTCTTAACTGTTTTAGTAAGGATGGCTTCAATAACTTTATTAGTACTCTCCACCTGACCATTGGCTTGGGGGTGGTAAGGTGAAGCCACCCTATGTTTCACATGATACTTTTGGAGCAAGGATTCAAATTGGTGTGACATGAATTGCGGTCCCCCATTAGTAACTACTTCCTTCGGTACCCCAAAGCAGGTAAATATTTCACTGTACAAAAAATCAATCACCGCCCGGTCGTTAGCCTTAGCCAAAGCTATAGCCTCTACCCACTTGGTCATATAATCAGTACAAACTAGAATGTAAACTTTCTGTTTGGAAGGAGGCCTGATAGGGCCAACAAAATCCAGTGCCCATCTATCAAATGGTTCAACTACTACTTGAGGTTGTAGAGGCATCTGATCTGTTTTATTAGGTTGGCCCATCCTTTGGTAGTTGTCACAGGACTGAACATACCTTTTAGTGTCCCTAAAAAGAGTCCGCCAGTAGTAGCCCATCAGCAATGCTTTATGCCCTGTTCTTTTTTTTGAAAAGTGTCCCCCACAAGGTCCATCATGACAGGTTTTCAGTATGTGAAAGATCTCATCTTCCCTTTCGCATCTCCTAATCTCAACATCGGACCTTGTGTAGAAGAGATGGTCGTTGTGCCAACAATACCTAGCACTTTTTTGGATGATTTTTCTCTTTTCTCATTTATATATATGTGGCGGGAGCTTTCCTGCAACCAAATAATTAGCGACGTCTGCATACCAAGGGGAATGAGCTGAAAGTGCGAATAGATGTTCATCTAGAAAAGAGTCCTCAACAGGCAAACTGTCATCACTGTTAGTGAAACGGGATAAAAAATCAGCAACAACATTTTCTTTCCCAGGTTTATTTATAATGGTAATATCAAATTCTTGCAATAACAAGATCCACCTAGTCACTCTGGAATTGGTGACAGGTTTGTTCATTAAATATTTAATGGCAGAGTGGTCAGTGTGCACAAATGTAGGATACCCAGTAATGTAATGTCGAAATTTATTAATAGAGTAAACAATAGCTAGCAATTCTTTTTCGGTAACAATATAATTATGTTCAGCAGGGGCTAAGTTTTTACTAACATAATAGATGGCATAAGGTACTTGACCATCCTATTGTCCTAATACTGCTCCAATGGCGGTATCAAAGGCATATGAAGAAATATGGAAGGGTAGGGTCCAATTAGGTCCCCTTAGGATAGGAGCTGTGGACAGCTTTTCCTTAATCTTATCAAAAGTTGTCTGGCATGCTTCACTCCACACAAACTGTGCATCCTTCATTAACAGAGAGAACAAAGGAGAAGCAAGTTTGGAGAAGTTTTCTATAAACCTTCGGTAATATACGGCATGTCCCAGAAAACTTCACACCTCTCTCTGAGTTGAAGGGGTAGGTATATTTTTTATCACCTTGATTTTTGAAGGGTCCACCTAAATTCCATTGGAAGAGATGAAATGCCCTAATACCACCCCCTCACTCATCATCATATGGCACTTTTCAATGCTTAATGAGAGCTGAGTCTATTCATAGCGAATTAAAACCTTCTTTAAATTTTCCAGTGCTTCCTCAAAATCCTTGCCATAGGGAGTAAAATCGTCCATAAATATTTCCATACTATCATTAACTAATTCAGATAATATGCCAATTACAGCTCTTTGAAATGTTGTTGGTGTGTTACATAAACCAAAGGGAAGCACTATGTAGGAAAACATTCCTCAGAGACAAGTGAAGGTGGTCTTATCCTGGTCCTCAGGAGCAATCTGAATTTGGTTGTACCCGCTGAACCCATCTAGGAAGGAGAAGAAATTCTTCCCTGATAGGGTATCAAGGACTTGGTCAATAAAAGGCAAAGGTAAATGATCCTTTTGCGTGGCTTTGTTCAGTTCCCTATAATCAACAAAGACCCTACATTTACCATTTTTCTTGGGCACAATTACGAGTGGGGAAACCCACTCACTATCTGAAATAGGATATATAAATCCTGCTTCCAAAAGTTTCTGGATTTGTTCCTTCACTATCTCCCTCATATTGGGGTTCATGCGTTGTTGGGGTTGACACATAGGCCGAGAGTCACTTTTAATATAAATATGATGGGTGCACAGATTGGAGGGAATACCCCTCATGTTTGTATACTCCCAGATGAACGCCCTCTTGTGTTCTTTCAAGAGACTGATCAGGCACTTTTGTTCCTCTAAAGAGAGACTAGGATTAATATTCAAATTTCTTCCAAGCTCTACCTGAATAGGAATACTTTTTGAATTTTTCAAAACTGGGATTATGTTTGTGTCACCAACTAGTGCTTATTCTGTAAGATTTTCTTGTTATTCCTTGCACAGGGTAATGTTCGGTATTTGATAAACCTCTCTATCAACTAAAGTGGGTTCACTAATAAAATTACTAATAGCATCATCTTCTGTTTTGTTTTTAAAATTTAAGGCCTTCCCTATAGTTAATAATGGCTGAACATCCTCCTCTTCCTCCTGCTCTATCCAAAGGGAATTTTCAGCCTCCAGACTTGGCCAAGCTGAAGGATAAAGGGTGAGGCTTTTAGTCTCCATGCCATCAAATATAGTCATGGACCTCGATCAACAGCTGATGCAAGCATCAGTTGTGGCCAACCAAGGCCTCCCTAAGATCAATGGGTATCCTCCCAGCTGCAATTTTGGTTGTAACACCAAAAAGTCAGCAGGGTACTCCCATGAATCTACTGAGATGACAAGGTCGTCCAGAATCCCTTCAGGTCTAATTGTGGATCTGTTTTCCAATTCTAAAATGGTGGGGTTCGGTCTAAGGTTAGTAAGCCCAAGCTTATTTACAGTCTCAATTGTTATGAAATTGATCGTTGCTCCTAAATCTACTAGGACGTTGGGTATCTGTGTCTGTCCTACCTGTACAGTGACAGTAGGATTGCCAGGGTTGTCATACATAGTCATAGGGGTCTTTCCTGTTATCAAGGCAGATAAATTCCCTATGACGTGAACAGTGGGAGGATCTCTGGGTTTCCTTCCTGGTTTCTTAGTGCATAGGTCCCGAACGGTTCTAGCATAAATAGGCAAGTATTGAAGAGCTTGAAGAGGGGGGATTTTGACATAAAGATTCCTTAACTCTCCTAGGAGGTTAAACTGAGGTTGCCCCCCTATTCTTGTAGCATTAGTCTCTTGGGGTATGGTGGTTGCCTTATCAGCTGGGTAGGCTACATATTTTCAGATTTATCGGTTGATGTTTCAGTCGTCCCATCTAAGGGATGCTCATCATCTTCAATGATAGGAACTATATCAGATGGATGCTGTGAACTCCCTCCTTCTTTATGCACAGAAGGTGGAGCATCTTCTTTAACTATGGGTTCTACTATTTTCCCAGATCATAAACAAATATCATTACAAGGTACAGGGGAAAGAGAGTAGGTCGGCATGTTGATAGTCTCCAATTGATGGACTGTTTTATTATTTGGGTTAGGATTAGGTTGGGCAGGAAGCTGAGGTTGTATTGGTATATTAGGGACAGAATTATTGTGTAGCTACAGCTGTGACTGCTGAAGTGGGTATGGAGGATATTGAGGAGAATATGGTGACTGTTGTGGTGGAGGTGGTTGAGGAAACTAGTTCCCGGGATGGAAATTCCTCCATCCAGGAGACCATTACATAGGTTGATGTGGTGGCTGTGTCCAAGGACTCCATGAGTTATAATTTTTCATTGCAGGTTGGGAAGGATTCCACTGAGCATAATTTGAAGGGAATTGTGTATTCACATTTTGCATGTTATTATTCCAATTGCTCATATTATTCAAAAATGGAAATGAGTCTAGCGGCATACCTTTATTTCGAGGCTGCCAAGGTTTCTTCTGTGCAATGAAATAGGCCGATTCCACCTCTAGAGTTGATGCCTGCAGAACAACCTTCACTTGGGGAAGTGAGGGACATTCTTTCATGTCGTGGTTCAGCTCACACAGCTGACATACTTCTACTTTATCAAGTGGGCATTCTCTCAGTGGATGATTCTTTCTACATCGGGGGCAGAACACACCTAGTGTGAGATCCTCCACTGCCTGTTTTTGTTTTTCCTTCAGGAGATCGATCTCCGAGGATATGGAACTCATCATCTCCGTCTTAAAATTTTAAAGGATATTTCCTATCTCTACACGGGTAGATCCTCCATTGTACGACTTCTAAGTTTTGTCGAAGACATCATGTTCTAGCTTATCCCATTTGTCCCAGTTATTGTTCCTGGAAGACCCCCTAGAGTATATCTTACATAGTTCCACAATCTTTCCAAAAGGTTCTTTGGAGATATATCCCTTTCCTAGCAGGTTTAACATGTCTAAACAATCGTCCCTGATCCCACAAGGCAAGATTATCTTGAGCACGTACAGCCCCATGTTTGTCTGCCCAGCTCTTTGCACATTGTACAGCAGCCTTTCCACAAAATCCTCCATACTTTCATCCTCCTTCTGCACCATTTTGAATAATTTCTCTCTTTTTTCCTTGGTGTTGCAATATTCTTGATATTTCTCGAGGAACACCTGTTTCATTTTATCCCAATTAGCAACAGTTCCTCCCCCAAGGCTCATGAACCAACGTAATGCATTGTCCTTTAGGGTGGTAGGGAAAATTTTTAGCTTTTGGGAATTGGTGATATAATCATAGCTGCAACAAAGGATATCAAATTCAAAAAGGAATTCATTTGGATCTTCTACCGCCCTTCCATGGAAGCGAGGCAACACCGATGGTGAGATATTTTTCATAGGGGTTGTCCCTTCTGGATGCTAAATCAAAAATTGCAGTGTAGCCATCATTCCTTCAGGAAAGGAGTGATTTTCATGATGATATTTTTCCCCCATTGCCTCTTCCTCATCAGACTCAATTCTGTTACTCATCTCCTCTTCTGTTTTCTCCTCTTCATTCGTTCCTGCGTTTTTTTCCTCGTTCTTCTCTTCGTCCTTTTTTTGTTCCTCGTTCTTTTCCTTGTTTTTCCACTGATCAGCAAACTTCTGGTGGAACTGCGTCCACTCTTCTTCAGTTACAACCTTCCCATAAATGTGGTAGATCGAACCCCTACCAGCAGGTCTAGTTGTAACAGTTGTGTCCTCTTCTGCAGGGATGTTCGAGGAAGTCACGGCTGCTCATGTATTCTCCACCATGGACCCTGATGCTGGCACTCTAGGATCGGCATGGTTTCTTCTGATAGGATTTTCTTGATGGTGAGCCTTGGTGGATGAATCAGGTCTATCAACAAGATCATCGATGAATGTCCTTCTGCCCAATGGTGGTCCTCGACTGCGACCCAAGCCACCTGCACTGTTAGTATTTTATGGGGTTTTCGGAGTTGGGAGGTGATCGCGTTTTACCCTCCTCATATCCATGCAACCCAAATCATTTCAGCAAAAAGAATAGAAAAGACTGACTAGAAATAATTACCAGATGCAACTAATGATAGTGTTTAATTTTTATCCTTCCTGGGAAACGGCGCCAAAATGTCGAGCACCCAATATGCAAGTAGATTGTTACCAACATACAAGGTGTACAAGATTTATTGTCAACCTGAGAAAGTATTTTATTTCAAAGGATAAATTCATAGTATATGCTTAAACACAAAATCACTGTAATTGAACACTCTTATCCTCTAACAACTATTCCCATCCCAAGAATCTGTGTAATCCCATTCATCTTCTAAATACTACAATTGCAATTACTTTATACCATGTATCAAGGAAAAAGGATATAAAATTCAATGAAAATTGTAGATAAAAAAGAAATCCTATTCGCATCCCAGAACAAGTAATTCACCTATTCAATATGATTACTCTTGAAAGCCATGAGCATAAATCGAATATTAATCTAGGAATTCAATTGCAAAGGATTGAGTTCAGCTACTCTAAGAAATCGAATCACAAGAATGAAATTCAACAATTGTAACAGTAAAGATAAATTGCAAGAATGCTTGGGATAACAACTTAAAACTAAAGGATGAACAAAGCTGTGTACAGCTACCAAATGAATTGCATAAAGAAAGTTACCTACTCAGTCGACTGTCACTCTGTACCACTTACCAATATCAAGAAAATGTAATCCCAATTATACTTTAAATCCACACTTACAACAACTACGTACAAAGGAATTATAATCAACAAAACATCACACAACAATGAATTCAAGAGTCCTAAATTAACTCAGCAATCTCTGTGGAAGGCGGGCCCAACCTTCACATAGAGATGCCGGATAAACAATGTAAAGCTCCTTTAAATCAAAGGTAATTCTTTATATTAAAGAAACGATGATTACACCAATTTCTTCCACTGCTAATAAAATAAATGAATTCTCTGTTCAGCAACCCCCTGGGTCGAGACAACTCCCCATATTTAAACATACAGATTATAACATCCGATCCTATTAAAAAGGGAAGCCATGAAGATCTCTGATCTTCATGCGCCCTAAATAACACTAGTTGTTACAAACGCGGCATGGTAAAGACATGGAAAATATGGAAAAGCTGTTAATTGGCCCAGGAGTGGCGATCTCTTCTTACGACAACTATACTCAAGCATCAATGCACTAAAGATCTCCAATTGTAGTTCACTCTGTTACATCTCCCTTGTCACAGCTCTGTCTAGGATGTTGCAATAGAACCACGTGCCTTAATTGATGATCGGAGGGCTGAGGATCATCTTGAGCGGCGATTATCCCTCCTTTCGATACTTTTCCAGCCCCATCTTCCTGCAGTCCACTTATCTCAAACTACATTCATAAATCATAACATGTTAGCACATTTGAGAGATACACAGCCTTAATTATCACAATCATAAGCATTAATAAGATAAAGCAATGATTAGTCATACCTTGGCAATTTGGGGAATAAAGTGAGGACAACAGGTCTGATTAGCATGCTGAATGGTGTAGGACAGGGGAAGAAAAGGTGATCGAGGATGGTTAAAAGGGACCAATTCTGGGCTCAATAGCCATTTCTGCTAGGGAACACTAATTGAACAACACAAGTAATAAAAAACTAGCACATGCCAAGATTTGAACTTGTGTCATTGTCACAAGTACAACTGCTCCAAGTAGGTTCACTATCTACTTGACCTAACCACTTTTATTAATGACACATTGAAAACTATAATGGTCATTAAACTTGGACTCACATTATTGTATATTTAAATACAACAACAAACATGACATTTTTTCTATAATATTCTACTCCTGCAGATAGTATCTACATCACATACCATAATTCCAAGTATGCATTAACTCTATAGCAAACATGTGATTCCTACAGGGGTGACGTGGAATCTATAGTGAATTTAAAATAAAATGAAATTATTCAATCATATTTTCATACTCATGGCCACAGAAACATGGAATGTTACTCGTTTCTACATAACTGGAAGTTTGTTGGGATGCACAGTTTATCATGTACATACCCTAGAAATGTACGTAGATACCCTAGAACTACCCAAAATTGAGAATATACAATTTTTTGATGTAAAGGAGGTCAAGAACAGTTTCAATTATAACCAACATGCCCAAGTTTGACTATAAAGATGCTTAAAATGTGCCTAGAATAGTTGATGATGCTTTTGGTTGCCCAAAGATGAGGTATCATTTGTATTTGAAGGCTTAAAAAGGTCCTGAATACGTAGTCTTTGGATTTTGTTGTTCATCCCACTCTGAAAACTGAACATAAACATTGCATATATGAGAGACTAATAAACCAACAAGAATCTCTTTGTATCACTAAGAAATCACCCTAATCTAAGAGTATCAGTTAATTGCTGCACATTTTTTATTACTCCAATGTGTGGCTTTCTAGAACAACAAATTACCTTGATTACAAAATGACAAATTGACCATGACTATGTGGATAACCAGGAACTACAGCAATTTTGTACTAAGTGTACCTATTTTTCCTCACATAGAGCCTTTTTTGAATCATGATTCTCTCCTTTACCGGACTCTAGGTTTTTGCTGAACAAAACATGGTCAACTTTCTCAAAGTATGGATTGGTTTGGTAAGGAGTTGTAGGACTAGTCAAGCCTTAGATACATTATGTGTCTGCTTCTAAAAAGCCACATGGATTATCCTACTGTACTACCACATGTGGAGGGTTGTTTTCCATTATAGTTGAGGCATTTACGGCTAGTCAGGCCCTAAACCATATCATTTTCCCACTTCTAGAACAAACTATGGGCTATTTTTCTGTAGTTATACACTGGTGCACATTACAAGGGACCTAAGCTATGTAGGAGGAGAGTTTTAATGTAAACAAAATTCCAATCAAGGATATGCATATGTAGTCATAAGACTTGCAAACTGCAAATATTATGGCCATCACATAGATGATAACCACAAGCTGAAGAGGCCCCACAAGACATGACATTGAAACCATTAGTGATGTTAATAAAGGAATAAGGGAGAATGCTCACATCACCAGGGGATTTAAACCCAAAATCCGGCTTTCATATTGGAAAATATTTTGGTGCAAGTGAGTGAGGAGTTATACATGCATCTGTCAATTTGGGAAAATATACTAGCACTGTGTGAGGTAGCAATTACCTTCCAAGCAATATAGCTATGTGATGGAATATCTCTATCTTTCCACGGATGATAGAGTTTTAGCGAGATGGAAAGCATTTCATAGATCGTAGAAAATGCCTTAGTATGTGGACAAGTAGAAAAAATTTATAAACATAGATTTTATAATCTCTACTCTGCGTTTTAGAATTTTTTAGTACAACACATTAGGATTGACAACTTACATCGCCCTTTAAGCTAGATTATGATCAGTTATATTAGTTAAAGTATAGATCAGAAGTTGAACTCAGAGGAATTATGGGATGTGATGTGCTTTGGAGCTATGTAAACCAAATCCTGACATGAACTGGTCCACAGCACAGGTATTCTCATTGCTTATATTTCATTGATTATTTTTCAAATCCAATTGTTGGAAACTACTTTGCATACTCCTCAACTTAATGCCGAAGTTTTCTTATCTCATTCTGTATGGCTGGGCTGCTTTCGATGGTGGCCTTGAAGTCCTTTGGTTTTGTACCCCCTGAGTTTAGAAATGACATATATTTCAGACTTTGTTTGAATTTGATCATGCACCAAATGAAGAAAAAAATTCTCAATACTAGTTGTCTAGTTGTTTATAGTTGTCTAGTTAAATTGTTGAAATCTTCTTCAAATTTGTCTACTTTTATGGCACGTGTAAATTAATCATTTGCATTAAATATCCTAAATTTATAGTTCTTTTTTGGCAATATTTGTTTTCAAGATGGAATTTGCAAGGAACATCCTTTAAAATGAGTACAACTTTCCATCTGTAGATAGATGGCCAAACTGAGGTGGTTAATTGATTCCTTAAATTGTATTTATTAACATATCATGGGTATAGGAAATCCAAGTGGTTAAAGTGGATACAACTCTGTAATGTCCCAATCAAAATGTTAATTGTTCCTTTTGTTGAGTTTGGGCATGGTTTTTCTCACAACCTTCTTCTCCTATAATTTCTTACAATCCTACTAATTGACTGATGTAGGTTTTCCTTCTCCAATATTGGGTTTCCAGACATTGTGTGGGAGAGATTTACTAGCCAAATGCAATCCGCCTTGAATTTTTTTCAAACACTTTAAATGGAAACTGTTGTAGGTTTAGTGTGACTGTTTGAACCATATGGGATTATCATTATGGATTTTGACTGCATTTTTGGTGTGGTAGAGCATGATAATTGGTGGTATCTCTTAAAACTAGACAAGTGGTATTTAACATAGTGTAGTTACACAAGAAGAATAATAGACTTGAACATGTAGTACTAAAGAAAATCAGCTTGGTTTTTATTCCCACCCTCCCACAAATTTGGAATGCAAATGGATGGAACTTGCAACATGCATTTAGTTCCTTTGACCACTTTGTAGTTAGGCAAAGTACTCATGTCCCAAATGGAATGTTGATCAAGTAACTAACTCTACAAATTGCTCATGTAGCAAATTCTAATCAAAGTAATTAAATCTACAAAGATGTTGAAATCTGAATTCCATGTGTGTTTATACTAAAATCCTAATGAGGAATAAACATATTTGTAATGGAATTTGAATGAGTGGTAAAGTATTGCTTGGTTTTTTAGTTTTGTATTATACATGTTGGTCTATAATCTCACAACTTTTGTCTCAATTGGTATTGTTTTGATTCCACTATGTTAAATTCCTTAATGTTGTAAAGCATTATTAAATAAAGTGGATCAAACTTTTAGCTTATCCTTGTTAAAAACCAAGCATCTTCACTGCTATTGATTAAGTTTAGATAAGACAACCTTAGTTTTTTTTTTTAAATAAAATCATATTAGTTGAACTTTCACAAAAGATAGACTAGACAACTTTCATAGTTTTGTTTTGATTCAGAAAGAATCATGTTAATTTCAACTTTCACTTGAGATGGTAAAGTTCAAGTTCAATGTTTATTCAATAACTCTAAAAGTAGTTAGCATATATTTGAAGAATAATTTGGCCTAAACAGTGTATTGTCTTGTAAAGCATAATTTATTTTGTTCATTCTAGATGTTGTCACGGGCCATTCTAAGTTGATACTCATATGGGTAGGCTTGTTCTCTTCTCAAGTTACATGGGTCAGCTAATGGCATTCCAGGGTTTGGTTCCTTACCTCTACGTCTTGTTCTATCGTGATATGAAAATGTATGGTGTACATGTGTGTATGTATGGTTGCAAATACACTTTATATGTGTGGTTACTATCTGTTGATGAGATGATGTTTATATTCATGGTTGGAAAACTCATGAGAATGCATAAATGATCACACTAATATTTTCAATATAACACAGAATATGAATTATGTAATGAAATTGTGACTAATGTTTTAAATTGATTATTTGTTGGTATTTGCAGAAAAACGGTGAAGATGGCATAGCTGATGATACTGATTATATTGCCACCGATGTACAAGAGAGGGATATTATTGATAATGATACAATTGGATCAAATTCAAATTATGATGGATATGATGTTGGGATAGATGATGAGGATTAGGATGAGGATGACAGTAGCCATTAATGCTACTATTGAGGTTGTGGATGTTTTTTTCCTTCTCCATGCTAGTAGACACATATTGTTATTTTTGTGATTATCTAAGATCGTAGTACATTTTGGGTCATTTTGATTTGTGATTACTCAAGTTCATAGTACATTTTGATTTTTATTTGTATACATATAACCTTGGATTAATGTTGATAATTTTGATTTTTAATATTTCTTGTAATATTGATATTTTCACTATATATTGTCTATTCTTCTTTTAACCTTAATACGATTATCTGTACAATAGATTATTGATGTGATGATGTTTTATAATTTCACTTATTTTGAATGAAAGATAATGCCGATGTTATCATTATTATATTTTAAATTTATATATATTGGATGTTGTTGATGATCTTTTAATGGAAAATTAATATTACCATTTTGGATAAATGTTGCATGTTATTGTAAAATTTATTCATAAATGCTATGCAATTAATCTCAATAATTGTATCTACAATTAATTTGAATGTTTCATTATGTTATTTAATAACTATGAAGTAATGATAAATGATAACTATTGAAATTAATGAATAATTATAATAATTTGATATAATTAATATAAGAGCACACAATTGGACATGGTTGTAGGTGTTAAATAACAAGTCTAATGTGGTGCTAATAAGGAAACACAAACATGAGCTAAAACGGATGCCCACTGTGTTCTAGATCTATAAGCAACATTGGATGCAAAACTTGGCACTAAGTTGGAAGTCAATTTTGATGCTATTTTGGATGCCAAAGTAGAACCTGAAGTAGAAGCTAACATAGTGGCCAACAAAGGAGCAAAATTGGATGCTAAATGAGAAGCTAAATTAGGTGCTCGCGAGGAATCAAAATAAGAAGAAATCCTAGGAGTTAAACGAGAAGAAAAATGTGGTGCTAGTGTGGGAGTAAAAATGGACGATAAATTGGGCACTAAAGTAGTAGAAAAACATGGTGCTAATGTGGGCGTAAATAGAGATGCAAAACTAGACATAAAAAAGGATGCAACACTTGGCAATAATGATGATGCCAAGCATGGTGGTGATATGGTAGCAAAATAAGATGTTACTTTGGATGCAAAACATGATGCTATATAGCAAGAAAAATATGGTGCAACAATAGAAGAAAAATTTGGCGCCGTTTTGGTAGCAAAACACGATGCAAAAAAGGAAGCAAAAATTGGTGCAAATTTGGAAGTGAAAATTGACGCATATTTTGAAGTATAACATGGTGAAAAATGGGATGCTAAAGTGGTAGCGAAAATGGGATGCTAAAGTGGTAGCGAAAATGGATGCAATATTGGATGCTAATTTGGATTCAAAAATGGTGCTAACGGGGATACCATTTAGGAAGCAAAAGAAGACGCTCTCTAGGAAGCAATAACAGATGCTCTCTATGAAGAAAAATAGGATGTTATTTAGGAAGCAAAGTTGGATGTTATTTTGAAAGCAAAAAAATATACGTTATTTTGGATGCCATAAAGGATGTTATTTAGGATGCAAAAAAATATGCTTTTTGAGACGCTTTAAGTTTTGTCCATGATGTGTCCCATTTAGCATCTATTTTGGCCACTGATTTTTTTTTAAAAGTACACTAAAAAGGGACGTTAAATGGGATTCTAATTCTAGGATTTATTGTAGTTGAAGGACCTAGGAGAGCGTCTCGAGAGGAAACTAGTTGCTCGAGTGTGAATAAATCACCCACACAGCTGAAGCCAGGTTACATGTGTGACGACTAGATTCATCTACAAAACCTATGAACCACTCAGATGACATCTGTAAAAATCACCAGACGATATAAGAACACTAACCAGCTAATTATTGCACTTAAAATTACATAAAATAAAATACAAGAAAAAGCACTAAGCCTAGGCATAGTACTTCTTCAATCTTCATCAAACAAGTTTAGATTCGAGATAGGTTTGGATTCCATGTTCAACGATATATGGATCTATGACTAGTATAGATGACCAAGAACATGCATTGCACAGTTCATTTAACAGGAAAGTATATATGGAAACCTCTTTTGAGAAAGAGTTTGTATCAATATGCACATATTCAACGACATGAGGGTTTAGAAAGATATTGATAGAATCAACATCTTATACCAGTATCATGTCGAACTCTTGGCTTTCTATTCTACTCAGATCTGGAAAGAAGTAGGATCTATGGTGAATATCTTCAGAGATCTTGTCTTTCCCACTCATGTCTTCCAAAATGTCTTCATCCGAAGGAAAAACCATGTTTAAGCAGTCATCTGAATATAAGGAGTTCTCTGCGTAAGCATGAAGGTAAGCCTATTTTGAATCCTCTAAGAATGTAGGAGGAATCAAAATCACAATAGCTTGGTAAGCCACTTCCACTGCAAATAAGGGAACCGGAGGTTCGTCATGGGTAGGAAGGACCCAAGAATCAGTTCTATCAACAATCGAGGTGATAGACTTACCCACACTCGTAGAACATAGATAATTTATCAAGGCTAGGATATCAAATGTTCCCATTAACAATGAATACATTCCATCCCCAAAGCTTTCCATAGTCAATTTGACCGCCTCAACCAGTGGTACCATGGACTCATTCGTTTCCAAATGACTACTTCGAGTGAAATTGAGTTGGTCAACTGTAACCAACTTTCCTAATGTCGAAAAACCACTACTCAAAGAACAACCAATGAAATTGTGCACATAGCGTAAGTCCAACTTCTCCCTAGAAGTAAGTTATAGTCCAATGGAGCATCAATCATGTCTACTTCAATAGACACCGCTTTCCCTGCCAACTTAATCTCAAAAGCAGTAAGCAAGATGTTCGATGGAATAAGTTCTAGGGAACCTAAATCCTTCTAGCAAGAAAGAGACATAACACATGTGGAAGCACCCTCATCAACAATTGTATGCTCAACATTATTAAAACCATGAATGATGTCTACTGTCAAGGCCACATGATACGGTGTGCACATCTTCACATCTGATAGATTGAACTTTTCCATCAAACTCGAAGAATCCATGCTTCCTAAAGATGCTAAAAGGGCATCTTGCTGAGCGAGACAACTATTAACCACTTCGAATGCGGACATCGCACAAGCGGCTTGGGCCAAATATTCCACCACAGAGTAGTTAGAAGTAGCCCTAGAGTTTCGGTTGTGAAATCCCCTTTTAAAGATACCTTTCGGTATTTTAGGCATTGGGTCAACATGGTTCTCGATTGTGAGGGGGTTAGAGGTTTCACCAACACGCTTACCCTTCTCAGAAGCCTTCGTCTCATAATTTTTATTTATCATCTGGAGCAAGGTACTAGAACGTACCATGTTGATATAATTTTTGTCACAAGGGGCACCCGAGGTACCCCCAACTACATTACAAATAGAAGCTGCATTCTATCCACGGGGAAATGGTTCCTTCAAAATAGCTAGTTGTTGGGTTTTTAGCAACTTCTGAGTTTGGTCAATAAGAGGGAATTGATGAGTTAAGTGATCTCCCTAGCACAACTTACAAGGAAATTTCACCTTCATCGTATGCTTCTTTCCCCCACCAGCAGTGTTCATGGGTTTAGGCTTGTTTTGGTTTCCCTCACCTTTCTTCCCCTTCTTATTTTTCCCACTAGGTTGTTGATTTCCCTTTTCGGAGGATTGTGCGAAAACATTGGAATTTTGGGGTGAGGGAGCAGCTTTTGCTGCCTCCATTGTAGACTGGTTAACGGTCAACTCATGGAGTTGCTTGGCCAATGAATCTATAGTGGGAGAATTCACTTAACCAACCATTCCATCAGCATGGGGTCCAGGCTTGGGTTTCTTAACACTATGGATAGACCACGATGCCTCAGGTATGATTTCATATAATATCCCAGAGTGGGAATATATCAAATCCATCTATTGGTCCCTGAAGATGGCCTCTTCTTTAGTGGTCACCACCAAAGTGGATACATACTTAGATATATAAGGCAATAAATATTTAAGGAACCAATATAAGAGAAACTTGGGGGGAATATTGGCCTTTATAAGCCTCTTCTGTCTTCTCCACTCTTTGATATGATCCAAAATGAGAGTGGCTTTGTCTTGCCTAAAAGTAGACAAGAATTTTGTGCCAGCATCATACCAGAAAGGAAGCTAGAAAAGGTTCAAGAACACATTAGCTAAGTCCCAAAAAATGTCAAACATAGGAAAAGGAAATTCAATATACCACTTTGTTGCAACACTAGTCAAAGTTCTTTGGAACAACCTCAATCGAGCATTGCCATCATTCAGTGAGTTGGAAGAGCACCATAAATGGAAAGTGGTGATATGGGCACCTAGATATTCACCAGTTTTTACCTCAAACTTGGGAATGTACGAGGGTAAATTGGTTGGAACAGGTGGCCATGTGGAACTATGTTTCACTAGGTCATTCATCAACTTAGTCAAATCTGGCAAGTTTAACGTTTGCATGAAAATCAGTTTAGGCATAACTAGAGCCCGAAAAGGATGATTTTGCGAGGTAGAAGGACCTTCCCTTTGGTTCCAAAAAGTAAAGGTGGGGTTTTCCCCATCAACCAATTGTGAAGTAGTTGGACTACTTTGAAATGGATTCCACCAATAAGCTAGTGGATTATTTGTGTGTAGTGCAATATAAGTACTTTGAACCCCTCAAGATGAAACTGGAGTCTGAAAAACCATAGCAGGTATCCCTTCACTAAAAATTGAAAAGGGAGAGCTCATAAACGAGGCCAAAATAGGAGTTTGGAAACCTTGACCATAATTATTTGTATTTCCAAGCTTCATCCCCACATATGCATGTGTAGGGCCTACATAAGGAGTAGATGGGGGAATGTGCCCCCAATTCCATGTGAATCCCTGGACAAATGAAGAGGATCCAATAGGACCACTCTGAGCAGTATGCATGAAAGAGGGTGAAGCAAAAGGTGCACTAGAAATCCAAGTGACAACCCTACTAGAAGGACCTACTACATTTGAGGAAGTCAATGGTTGAACCACCCAACTACTTGGTGATAAAGGTGCAGTAGATGCACTTGGTTTAGGAGTACCAACCAGGGGAGGTGGCACTCCTCCAGACAAAATGGCTGAAGTGGGGGTAGACATATCTTCCGTAGAGCTTTCCATAATGCTGATCACGGGAACATCAATCACAGGTGAAGTGAATGGAAGAACTTGGACGATCACAAGATCGTTTAAGTCAGTAAGAGGGGGGTTAAAGTTCCTTGCAAACTCATCATTCTGCAAGTCTTCAATCTCTACTGCGGTTGTATCAAACTGATTGGTTACTCCTATCGGTTACTCCTACCAGTTCGAAAGAACCGTAAGTATCTAATATATGCCTTTGAGGGGGAGGTGGAGTCTCCACTGTAAAATATGGAGGAATGTTTTGAAACCTTCTTAACCTTATGAGAGGTTGGTCCTCCATGGATAAAAAATGACTCTTCACACACCTAAAGGCCGACTAATACAAACAAATTACACAACAGTCATTAAAAAATATCCTAAATCCAAACAAACAAACATGTATAATATATGCCTTCCAGAAGAAATCTCATACATGGTTACTTGGTGTCCATGTAGATGTTATTAGGAATAAGTGGAGGAATCACCCAACTGCCCTCCCACACATTCTACCAAGGTTACCTTCCAATCCCATCCAAGGTAGACCAGAAATAGCCTTCCGGTATACCTGTTGTTTTCCCTAAAGTCTGCTACATAGACTATGGGGTTAGTAGTGTTGATGCACCTCAAATAAAAGACAATTTTTTTTAAAGTTTTGTTTAGATAACAATATAAATTAGAAAGGTAAGGATAAAAAGGTAGAGACACAATATCTGAAAACTTTAGAAATACAAGTGCAAAAGACAATAATCCCATAGGAATGGATGAAAAAACATTTGATGTACATGAGATAAGCTTATCAAGACATATAAATCCAAATAATAAAAAAGCAATTCACATTTGCAGCATATATAAAAGTAATGGTATCTGAAAACACTTTTCAAACATCAACATGTATTTAACATTCAGTTGCATACATTAAATGAACATAGAAAACATCTACATCACAGTTAATGCATGAAGAGTTCAAACTGAACAAAAGAATATTAAAACAATATAGATCAAAGGCCCAGCGCCATATAGTATATTAAAATGTCATTCAAACTGCAAAAGAAGTTATTACACAAATAACCATTGAATGTCTGCGCATTCTCCTAGCAGATCAACTCCGATGTGTGTCTCCCGTTTCTAAAAAATATTGCAAAATATATAGAACAAAACCTAAAGGTAGCATCCCAAAAGTTTGTTTAACAGATCCACTTTTTAAGGATAAGACTTATAATTATAGAAGAAGTATATAGCAAAAAAGGAAATTTAATTTATGACAAGTGTCAACTAAAGATAATTTCAAATCCTTCTTGCTACTTCAGCCAAGGTGGCTAGCCCATCTAGCACACATGACTTTGCTTGTAACCTCTTGATATCCTTCTGCATGCAACGAAGCTTTACTGTCAGCTCCTCTTTATCTTTCACTAACTGATCTTTTACCTTTTGCACTAGTCTCCTCCTTTTCACTACTTCCTCTAAAACCTGATTTAGCTCAGCAATATTATGATTCACTTCCTGTAAATCTTTCTTCGGCATTGTATTTTCCTTCACCAATTGATTATTGATTTTATGTAAATGTGCATTCTGTCTTCTAAGCTTCTCAATTTCTCTGTTTTCTTTATCTTGTTTCAAATCCATCATATCACCTCTTGCATCTTCATCTATAACCTTTTTCTTGTTAATTTTTGCAACTATTTCTTTTTCTTGTTCTGTGAGAACTTGCTCATTACATCTTGCTTGCTTATCTAATGTTTCACCAATCTCAGCTTTAGGAAACAATGATGGATTATCTTCTTCCATGTCACTAGAATTATAGATGCAACTTTTAGGATCTAGATATGGAATTTGTTTTAAGATTTGGTTAATGTTATCAAAGACTTGATACATGGTTGATTCTAACTCCTTAGATTTATTGTTTTCCTCATCATCAATGGATGTATCTTGAAAAATTTTCACCTACCTTTTATTAAACCTAGGGTTTAATAATGCCTTCATATTCATTCAGAGTTTGTTCATTGGTTTGGTTTTAGGTCTTGAATATACTTTTAGAGGTTTGAATGAAAACTTTGTTAGCTCTGAAATATTTTTAGTATTAATCGGTCCCTTTTTAACTGTCTGTATCTCATCAATAGATCCTAGAACTGTATTGTCATTCTTTTCCCACCCAGGCTCTTCTTCTTGTAGCTGTGTAGAGGTTATCTCTTCAGGACATTCTTTCTCCTGATAATCTTCAGACTTATTTTCAGACGAGGGTTTTGTTTCTACATTATAATAAGTCTCTAAAACCTTCTTTTTAGAATACTTTTTCTTTCTCTTTCTTTTCTCTACATATTTAAAATTAACTTTGAAACCCCCCCAGAAAAGAAAATGGGACCATGAACTTTCTACTTTGCCTAAATACTGATTAATTAAAAGCTTAATCAACCCGTGATGGAACATATTACTACCAAAAGAGCTAGGATGGTTTCGATCCCTAACAACCATTTTTTCCATAATTTTTGATAAATAAAAAGGGAGGTTTGATTTATTTGTACTTGTTAAATGCTATAGGAATATCATATGATAACGATACACAGTGCCAAATCTTCCCTCGCAAGTGACATACCTTTGGATAATATGCAACACGTCCTGCCATTTTTTAAAAAGGAAAGCCCTTTGGATTCCCCCGTTCCAATCTAGATTTTTATGAGTTGGTAACATGAATTGCCTATAATATTCATTGATAGTTTGTCTTTTATACCACCTTTCCCCTTCAGGAACAATGCCAGTAGCATGCGAAATGGACTCCTCTATGACTGTAAATTCTAAACCTCCAACTTGAACCGTAGCTCCATCAAAACTCTGACAGAAAGCTTTAGTAACCCCAATATGATGTTTTGCAATATTTTCAAACATAAAATACCAACCGATTTCCTTTACTTTTTCGAGGGTTGAAGGAAATTTTTGCATCCATTTGACATCTAAAGGTTCTATTCTAAGCAAATGACCACTTGGTTGAAATTTCCTGTCAACACTCATAGCTGAATCATGAACTAAAGATGCAACACTAGAGCAATATCTTTGATAATTATGAAGAAACCCTTGTTCCTGAAAAACCATGTTTTCCCGACCCTTTTTTCAGAGTACAAACTGTAAGGTGGAAAATGATGAATAAAAAAGGTTTTGTACAAGTGTTTTAATCCAGTAATGTTCAATCAGCAGATGTCGAATTATGGTCATGCACATAGCTCAAAGACTTCTAGCATAATGATGATACTTGCAAAGCATCTCATCCTTGTTGAGTTGGCAGCGTACCTTCTCCTTGAGTAATGTTCATGTATTGCGAGCTCACCTTAGTAACCATATAGAATATTTTGAAACCATAGAATTTTTTTTAATGAACTAGAAACATCCTATAGGAGCATAGGTTAAGATCTGAATGTTGTAAATACCTATAATATTAGAAAAATGAAATCAAAACACACCAAAAATTTAGGATAAAAGGAAATGGTTCAAACACTTGAGTATGAACCCTAGATGTCAAAGAGACTAAAGGCTACCGCAACTATATTGAAAGTATGGGCGGATAGTTGCAATCCTGATTCATACGCATGGGAAGGATAGCAAATCCTGAAACCTTATCAACATCGGCACCGCACAAGGCCCGAGAAATGGTATTGACAGAAGTCCCCATATGCATAAAAATATTGGTCTACGCTTGAACAAGGAATTAGAGGGTTATATCCTCATTCGAGGTCCCTTAATGAAATTGTTCTTAACTACCATGTGAGAGGAGATTTCGAGATACAATCAGTATAGAGGAGGATTTACCTAGTGGTTGACCAACTACATCTGAAATCAAATACTTGTGGAGAGTTAAAACTCCCTAATCCACAAGTCTAGTATAAGCTAGTTGGTGTAAGAGCCTAAAAAATAAAACTTAGTAAGAATTTTTAATTATGTCCTTTTTAATAGGATGATTTTAGTCAAAGGTAAATAGTGTGAAACTTATGTTGTGTTAAAGACTTGATAAAAGAAAGCAAAAATGATGTATAAAAGTAAATTTTCAAAGCAAATTGCAACTACTAATCCAATGTTTTGTTTTCATTTTGTAAATGGAAGTTAATGAACTTAAAACTAAGTATGAGAAACTACAAGACCTTTTAATTATTTTTGAAATTTTTCTTTAAAAAATAGTGAAAAGCAATACTTAAGGAAACCTTATGAAAAAGTATAAATTTTTTTTGTCATTTCTTTTCAACCAACTTAAAAAATTACTATGAAAGTGAATGCAATACTTGAGCAATTTTGACTAATCTAAGCATATAATAGTGAAATTAGGAAAAAGGATCCCAAAGTGAGCTACTTCAACTAAGAGGAAGAACACTGGAACACACCCTGACTTGGAGAAACTAACCAACTTAAAAATTTCACTAGATCCACAAAGAAAAGAGTGACAAACTGAGACTACAAGAAAAAATACATAGTATAAATCATTCAAGGACTTGATAACTAACCTAGAACATAAGCACTCAACCTTAGAAACCAAGCAGAAGGAATACCAACACTCACCAATGCAAGAAAATCAAACACAAAATTTTCAAGGACTTGAAGAAATCAATTAAATGGTCTAACATATAGACCTCGGACTCATAGATTCATGTCATAAACATAACCCTTTCAAGCAATCAAAATCCAACATACAGGGACAAGCAAACACTACTGAACCAAAAGACTTCTACATGAAACACGCGTATGTCTATGCAGACAACCTACGTGTGACACACAGTTGTCCAGAAGGAAACCTACATGTACATAGTGAAACACGTGACTCTCTAGGCAGACAACCCATGTGTGGTGCTAATTTTTTTCAAAGAAAATGACTACCAACAAAGCTCTCAACAAGAAAAACTATAAATCAAAGGCCAAAAAGAATAAACACACCCAGAATAGAAATTAAGCAAAGGCTCGTAAGGGAACCTGAGGAATGGACCAAAGCATGCTGGATTCCCCAATGGAATCATTAGTTCTGTTGTTCAGGACAATGCACCCTTGTAACTTAGGGTATCTCGGGTTACCAACTTACTAAGACACTTGCACACAATCAACTTATTTATAAAATGAAATAGGAATAGGAAGGAAAGTTGGCTTTCTCGATTTATGATGGTTGATCCAATCTTGGTCTTATACTCTTTCATTCTCTTCAAAACTTCCACGGCTTCTCCAATTATCTTGCAAAAGAGAAATTCTTCAAGAAATATCTCAAATATATATTAATGGTTGGTGAAATTTATATTCACAATAACTTAATTGAAATAATTCATAGCCCATCATACATGAGAAAGCAACAATATAAATATTGGAAGAACAAATTTCTTTATTCATAAACAAATAATGGTGGGACTACAACCAAACTTCTAAAACAAAGACTCCTTTGCAATCCAAGGACACTGAGTTATGTTGCTCCAAGAGTTCTGAAGGAATACCACCGGCATAAATTTTCTCTTCTAATAATGATTGATTAGCCCCATCCCATGCCCTCTATTTATACATGGGGAAATAGAGAGGTTTCTAAGGTTAGGATGGTCAGGATGGTTGAGACAGTTGAGATAGTTATTGATTAAGGCTCAATTGATATCGACTAATCATGATTTATATTTTTTAACATTGAATTAAGGTACACGCGAGTATATATATAGGAAATGTGCATATGACACGCTCCTTCCTTTAAGGAAATTATACACGCGTGTTGCAATGAAAATATTCCAGTATGACACGTGGGTTGCAATGCAAATAGTTGTGTGTGCATCCCTAATATCTAAATGAAAATATGTTAAGCTCGTTGGGATTTTATGTATCAATGTTCATGCACATCTATAGTGTTTTGGATTACTTCAATGGTATTGTCCTTTTGTGTCCTAAAATATTGGATGTCAGTACTCGGATGAAGAAGTGCCATTTTGGTTGATAACACCATTCAACATCAGAACATGTTTGTGTAAGTCTTTTAAGACTGTAACTTTAACACCATTATACTTTCAATATGTTTAAACAACATATTATCATAGTTTGATACTTCTAGTATTGATACATTTACAAACTATTTCCAAAACGTTTAACAAAACACACTCTCAACATATCAAATTATCTAAACTATGGTTTACCATAAATTCAATTGATTAATTGAAGATAACATCATGCTAATATGTCTTAATATTCAATGAATCACATTGATTCTAGATGTTACATTTTTCCATCACGATATTTATCTTCCAATGATTCTTTCAATTCTCATTTGATGATGTGTCTTGCAACCATGAGTACCTGCACTTTGTACTCACAATTTCTTGCTAAATATTATTTGCATCATAAAATCACAAATACAATTATAAAATATAATAGCAAGTTACTAATTTAAATTACATAAACTCTTGATACATCAAGATATTATTTTTCTTAATGCATTACTTTCTTTATATCTTAATCATAACTACACTTCATGAACCTTTTACGGAAGGAAAATTCATTCCTTAACTATAAACACTAATTTACATTAAAATTTTAGTATTGTGACTAATTTACTTCATCATGCCTTCTCTTCATCATTATTGACTCGTAGTATATTAGCACCATGCAATTAACCTTTCTAGTACTTTCTAATGTAATTGTAAGCAATATGTAGAATTAGCTATACTAAAACATTTCTGCGTAGATGCATTTAAACATTCAAGAAGTATAGACTGCAAAATCTAACGTAATGATTTATCTTTATGCTTTAACCCTTGTATACTTAATCATAGTATGCTAGTATACTCTCGCAATGTATATTGTTGACAAGTTATACATAAATTAACGTAAACATATATTTTGCACATGTTTGCTAATCAAGCTAGTTTATGTACTTCAGTGATCAAAATTTTCCAACCTATCTTTTTCATAACACCCATGCAAATAGGTAAACATAAAGTCTTGGTTTCAAACAAGTAACTTCTCACAAAATCCACACATATCTCTATATATGCGAGTCCACTAGGTTCGAGTGTTGTGAACGTGCTCTGACACCATTTTGTAGCAAACACAATTTCCACCTTACCACTTTCATGGAAATTGCGTATAAATGTTTTATTAAAAATATTTATAATTCTCAAGAATGTTGATGCCAAATATTATTTATCCTATCAAAGAGGAACCACTCTATATTCACATACAAATAAGGATATGTACTTTAATATACTAATATATATGAACTCAATTCGATCAAGTCTTTTTTTATATATTCATAATAATTTTCATATGTTCATGAAGTATAATTCTAGTTTTAAATAATAACCTAAAAATATTTGTCTCTGCTTTCTCGTCTCTACATGAGAAGCTATAATAAAATTCTACATTAATTCAACATCATATTAATGTTATCTTTGTAGGATAACAATATTTTCCCTTAAAAACAAAACACATAATTTAGCATAGGGGTGTAAGATAAAATTTCCTAGATAAGTTTCCACTCATAATAACTTAAATGCATATTAATTGTCAAACAAGATTTCATGGACTTATTGAAAATTCTCCATTACATAAAGTACATTATTTAGTGTCCATCACTAACAATACTATTTCTTTAGTAGCTCACATATCATCACCATTCATATAATTCGTGTGTGTAAGTTAAGTCTTAGTACTTCAAAATGACATTCT
The DNA here is from genome assembly GCA_001517045.1 of Pseudotsuga menziesii. Taxonomy (NCBI): domain Eukaryota; kingdom Viridiplantae; phylum Streptophyta; class Pinopsida; order Pinales; family Pinaceae; genus Pseudotsuga; species Pseudotsuga menziesii. Next base: position 442,250 of record LPNX010165383.1, read on the forward strand.
TTTACCAATATAACTCTATACTTGCTTCATCCCATCCATGGAGTTATGTCAACAAAAAATTGTTCATCTTTTTATTATCTTATCCAATAAAAGTGGTTACAATTTCACAGTACACTTGTCTCTTTCAAAGAGAACACTTTACAAACTATATTTACTATAGGGCATTCCACTACCATCTAAAATAACTCTGAATCTCTTCACTTTAACTATCCTAGTGAAGATCATAAAAGACTACAACTTTAATTGTACCAAGCTTCTAACATCTTAGAGTTATTGGCTCTTGATTAATAGAAAAAGAATAATGTTTCTAAAGTAAACAATCACAAAATGAGACATGAACTTTCCATTCTACACATAATTTCTGGTTATCCTCGACGCTCTTTTAAAAGTGATAAGGAGATATTTAAATCTTCCACATTCAAGTTCATTCCTATCCTTGCAAAGATAGTTTAAAATCATTCATTCCTATCATTAAAATCGGATTTCAACAATTAACTAAAAGATCCATATCTATAGGATTTCATTAAAGAAAAACATTAAACTTTATTATTTAATTATGGAATTAATCTCACATAAGTTTGTGATTGCAAGATTGAAATAAATCTTATTAATTAATCTTTTTTTTTTCTTTTTTCTTGAAGTCTCATTTCCTTTTGAAAGACAATCTCTAAACAAACAAATAAAGGCTACAATACATTTGAATAAATGTATGTGTATTCTTTTAAATAACATCATACGAGATCACATTTTTCTTTTAATTAACAAAAAGATGTAGATGATTGAAATCATTATGTGGAACATACACGAGTAGATCAGTCGTTCCTTTCAATAGTCACCCAGAGGTGTAAATTGTAATGTTTGAATCGGCTTTAAAAAGGGTTATGAAAAATATTTATATGACTAGAGATGAGTGATGTTCTTCGCAAATGCATCGACAAAGGAAACATATAGGTATGGTATTGATCCAGATTTATGCAAGAATGCAATAGAATACAAAAATAACCATAGAAACAAATATGCAGTAGAAATAACACTTCATTTCATTAATCAATAACTGAAAATTGTTTACATATAGAATGGAAATAAACTAGCTAGAGTGCTGGTAGCTTATCTCTGAAAAGAGACGTGGCAGCCACATGCCTCTGAACTCTGTGTTAGAATGAGGCTCGAAGGCCTATATATTATTGAGAAACAATGGAAACCCTACACATCCAAAAACCTAACCCTAGGAGGTGAAACGCCTTAATGTGGGCCCCGTTGGGTAACTTGTTACATCAATTTCCCGAGGTCATAACTTTAGCATACTACCTCCATTTGACACACATGATACATCGCTAGAAAGATCTATTTAAGGACTACATCCATAGATAGAAAACAGCCAGTCCGAAACGGACTCATATTTGGTCGCCCATTCGATGCCAAAAAAACGTCGTTTAGGGCCTCAAAATGGCTCCAGAATTTTAGGACCTGAAAACTCCCAAAAATAGTAAATTGTGCTACAATTAAGGAAACTGGAAAACTAAAAGAAATAGTGGTGGGGGTCCAAGAGGAATAGTTGGATGGCCACCAATATCCTCCTGGATCATTCCTCCCCTCTCAGGAAGAAATGGTCCCCATTGCGTTGAGTTCCTCCATGAGATGAGGAAACTTCTGTTGAACTTGGTCCCGAGTGAGCCACTTTCCCTGGTGAAGGAGTTGGCCTGCTTTGACAAATCGATATAGAAGGATCTTTTGCTGGCGGGTGTTCTTGATCTGTATGTCCATAATCCGATCAGTTGTGGATTGTTCCATGCAGTCAAGGTTTAACTCTATTGGTGTGAGTTGTTCTGCCATGTCTGATGTGTCCAGTAGAGGTGTAAGGTAGGGCCAAAGGAGGTCCACATTGAACACTCAGTGTAGACCAAGGAATGGTGGAATACTAAGCTCGAAGGCATTGTCCCCGATAGCCTTTGTGATGGTGTATGGCCCATATTGGAGCAGGTGACCAGCGAGGTGCTCCTTTTGTAAATGTAACCACACTTTGTTTTCCACCTGGTAGTTGTGTTGCACCCGATGTTGATCATGTCACTACTTGTACTTAGCATTGGATCTGTCCAATATGTCATAAACCTGTTGGAGAATGTGCTGAATGCGCTCAATGAAGCTATTTGCCTTGGAAACTTCAAACTGAATATGAGCTGAATTAGCCTGAGTAGCTGCAAATGGCATGGCTACGTCAATGGGACATAGTGGCTAGAATCCCAAGCCCACCTGAAAGGGGTTGTTGTTGGTTGAGCTGTGGAGGGCCCAGTTATAGTTTTGTTGTACATAGGAGATGTTCTCATCCGATGTGCATGGATGCTTTGAGTTGTACATGCACAAAATGTGTATGATCGTCCTGTTGACGACCTCTGTCTGGCCATCAATCTGGGGATGGGAAGTTGTGGACTTTGTGAGCTTGGTGTCTAGCATTAACCAAAGGCTAGACCAGAATGTACTAAGGAACCTATTGTCCCTGTTTGAGATTATAGACTGTGGGATACTAAAGTGTACCCACACTCGTTCAAAGAAGAGTTTAGCAGTGGCTTCTGTTGTGATATTCTTCTTGCAGGCTGCCATTATGGCCATCTTTGAGAATCTATCAATGACAAAAAAAACACAGTCATTGCCATGCTTAGTAGAAGGAAGGCCTGCCATGTAATCCATGGAGATGGATTCCCAAGGTCGACTAGGGGTAGGCAATGGAGTATAGAGGCCTTGCTTCTTGATGGATGGTTTGGAAATGGAGCAGGAAGTGCAGGATTAGATGTACTTCCAGACATCCTGTCGAAGGTTCGACCAATAGAGATACTTCTACAGTACTGTCACTGTTTTCTCGACCTTGAAATGCCCAACAAACTGACTGTATTGTGCTTCCCAAATCATCTTGGCACGCTCGCTTGAAGGAACACAAAGGTGTTCCATGTGACACAGTAGTACATCCTGGAGGTGAAATTTTGGAACTTGGTTTCCCTCCAAAAGCATTTGGTATGTGTGGCTGAATTCTGGATCGCTCTTGTAGAGAAGCGGCCAATCATAAGTCTTGTTCCCACAAGAGTTGAGCACAGTCGTTATCACCATGATTGGTGGTTGGTTGAGGCAGTCTGCAACATTATTGGTGCTTCCCTTCTTGTACTTGATGTTCAAATGAAACTATTGTAGATTTGTGGATGACTTCTGATGGTGATCGTTATGTAACTTCCCTTATGTTTACATGAACTACATGTGTTAGTGGTATATGTGGATGATCGTTTCCTTCCTCAAAATGTAATGCTTCCATTTTCGGCAAGCCTGTACAATGGAATACATCTATTTGTCATAAGTGGGATATTTGTAGACTGTTTCTGACAGTGTCTCACTGTGATATGCCACTTGATTCCCTTGTTGAGTAAGGAATTCCCCAATACCATAGTCAGAGGCATCTATCTTGATCTCAAATGGTTGTTGCAAGTCTGGTAATGTGAGCACGGGATCACAACAGAGGCAATGTTTCAATTCTGCAAATGCCTTTTGCTGAGTTTCTGACCAAAAGAATTTTGCTTTCGCTCCTCCCTTGGTGACTTGACTCAAGGGCCAAGTGATATGAGAGAATCCCAACACGAACCTGCGGTAGAATTTAGCAAGGCCCAAAAAGCTGCGAAGCTCTGTTATAGTAGTTGGGGCTGGCCAATCCCGAATGACTTGGATCTTGGTTGCATCCACATGTACCCCATAGTCATCAATAATGTATCCGAGATATAACTGAACCTGGGTCATGCCAAAAGTGCACTTGTCCAAATTGGCACACAACTTGTGCTGCCGTAATGTTTGGAGGACCTGTCGGATGTGGTGGAGGTGCTCTTCCCAAGTATGGCTGAAGATCAGGATGTCATCCAAGTACACTACTACAAGTGAGTTGGTGAATGGCCACAATATGTCATCCATCAGTCTCATGAAGGTTGCAGGAGCATTCGTTAGCCTGAAAGGCATGACCAACCATTCGAAAAGGCCCTCCTTAGATTTGAAGGCAGTCTTCCACACATCGGTCGGCTCAATCAATACCTGGTGATACCTGTACTTTAAGTCCATATTGATAATATATTTTCCCCCTTTAATTTGGTCTAGAAGGTCATAAATCCATGGGATCGAGTACCTATTCCAGACAGCAATCTTGTTCGGCACCCGATAGTTAACACATAGTCTCCAAGTCCCATCCTTTTTCTATACCAACATGATCGGGCTCCCACAAGGCGATGAACTTGGCCAGATGTGACCCTTCTGCAGTAGATCTTGAATTTGCCTCTTTATTCCATCATTCTCTAGAATAGAGCAGCGATAGATCGTTCCATTGGGCAGCGGCGCACTTGGGGTCAAATCGATGGGGTGCTTGACCTGACAGTGCAGAGGCACCCCGGTGGGTGAGGTGAATATGTCCCAGTACTCCTCCACAACCTTGTCCATTTGTTGTTGTCATGCAGAGGGGCCCTATCTGGAGGTTGTGGCCATGACCTTCTTCTTTCCTTGAGGGTAGATCATCAAAAAAACAAACTTCCTGATTTTGGGAATGAGGTTACTGCATTGTTTTACAATAACCAAAGAGATAGCAGTAGGGGGTGTTACCTCTGGTATCCTGTACAAATTATTTCCCAACGTAATAATAACAATGCGAGACCGAGACTCATACACAGCATGTCGCTAACATAAGTATGGTTGACCTAATAATACATCACAAACATCAAGAGGAGCAATATCACATAATACCTCATCGGTGAAGGGCTTGATGCTGTAGGGAAGGAAACACTGCTGGATGACGCGAAGATCTCGTCCTTGGTGAAGCCACCCGATGGTGTACAGCTGCGGGTGTGATGTGGTCGGCAAACCCAACTGCTTCATGACCTCTACTGAAATCAGGTTCTTTTGGCTCCCACTTTTGACGATGAACTGTAGAGGGGAACCATTTACCCACATCTCAGAGTGGAAAAGATGCTCCTCCTCCTATGAATCTTGCGGTTCTTCCTTTTGGATCTTCATGGTGGCAACGATGGCGTTGGGCTCTGCATCGATAATCTTCTTCACTCTGTCATTCCCCTTCTCAGGTTCAGATTCAGTGTCAAAGTATGCATCTGATTTAGAAGCCTTTACATTAGCCACCAGTGACTGCTTAGCCCGACACTCACTCGTGTTGTGAGTGGGGCTCTTATGGAACTCGCACCACTTTCCCACTTCCTTCTTTGGCTTTGCAGTGTTGCTCTTTGCTTGCGGCTTTGGCAAGTTTTCTTGAGTCACCATGCCTTACTTGTGTCCTTGGTTCTGCGGTTTGGGGGCACCTTTCCCTTGCTTCCGATTTGCAGATCCAAAGTCTCGCTTGTTTTGTTTGAATTTTTGCTCAATTTTGGTAGCATACCAATATGCTGTACCAAGCGAGGAGATGTCAAGGAACTCCATTTCCTCCTGAATGTATACGTGCAGACAACTGCGGTACTTCAGCACCAAATGTTTCTCTGAATCTTTGATACCCAACCTGGTGCGCAAGGTATGGAATAGATTCATCAGCTCATGCACATCTTGATCTCTTTGTTGTTGTAGCATAGTCCATTGGATGTACTTGTCCTCATAGCTCCCCACCGGATAATATTGTCCCTTTATGGCATCTCAGAAAGAATTCCAAGTGGGTATGGCTAAGAATAGAGAGGGTTCCTCCTCATCCTTTCTCTCGCAGTAGGTTTCCCACTAGTCCTTGACATGAGGGGCCGCTTTGAGTGGAGAAAAAGTAATATTTTCCTGGTCAGAAAAGTCATGAACCGAGAAATATCCTTCTAATAGATTCAACCATTTATCTACAACATATGCATCTATTCGACCATCAAATATGGGAATGTCGAAGTTTACTTGTACCTTAAAAGGGGTTGCACCTCCAGAGTGGCTGCTAGATGCAGATGCGTCGCCAGTGGGAAGTCATTGAAGGATCTGGGCAAAGTTATCCATCATTGTGTTCCTTTGTTTTTCAAGGGCCTCCTCGAGGAACATTTTTATAGGATATTCTGCACCCTCGTTTTTCTTTTCATCCCCCATCAGTTGCCATCGGGATTTTCCAGGCTGATCTTGCAAAGGTTCAACCACATTGAGCCCTAACTCTATATACCTCGCCCTCACTGGGAACATGCAAAGAAGGATCGAGAAAGAGCAGATTGCTCTGATACCACTAATTCGGATTTATGCAAGAATGCAACATAATACACAAATAACCATAGAAACAAATATGTAGCATAAATAACACTTCATTTCATTAATCAATAACTGAAACTTGTTTACATGCAGAATGGAAATAAACTAGCTAGAGTGCTGGTAGCTTATCTCTAACAAGAGATGTGGTGGCTACATGCCTCTGAACTATGTGTTACAATGAGGCTTGAAGGCCTATATATTATTGAGAAATAATGGAAACCCTACACATCCAAAAACCTAACCCTAGGAGGTTAAATGCCTTAATGTGGGCCTCGTTGGGTAACTTGATACATCAATTTCTCGGGGTCATAACTTTAGCATACTACCTCTATTTGACGCGCATGATACATCGTTAGAAATATCTATTTAAGGACTACATCCATAAGCAGATAATATCAAGTCTGAAATGGACTCATATTTTCCTGCCCATTCGATGCCAAAATAACGTCATTTAGGGCCTCAAAACGGCTCCGGAAGTTTAGGACCTGAAAACTGCCAAAAATAGTAAATTGTGCTACAATTAAGGAAACTGGAAAATTGAAAGAAACAGTGGTGGGGGTCCAAGAGGAATAAGTGGGTGGCCACCAATATCCTCCTGGATCAGCTATAAGCAAAAAGTCTTCTTTATCAAGTAGATGTATCTTGAATCTAACCAAACCCAACTAAGGGCACATTATCCGTATCAATATGATACGAGGCACATGACCAGAGGCTACTCTCTTGCTTCAAATACAACACTTATCAATCATGGTTTTAAGATTTGTGGAAACATTTAGGATGGATTCTCTCTATTGAGGATGCCTTCACATCATCAATACCGATACCCAACTGAATAGATAGAAAATATGGTGTCCAATCTACGGTCAGGATTTTTTTTCTTTTTAATAAGAGAGCTTGGATTTTTCTTATTCTTAATAACAAAGATGTAAGTTTATACTATAATCATTGGAGCTGGTTATCACTAAGATACCGCTCCTTGAAGTAAGATAAAAAGACCAAGATTTTATAGTGTAGAAGTAAGTAATATAAAACAAAAACAATCACAGGCATGCAAACATAGTTCCATAGAAAAGTAGGAATGCTTAACTCTACAACCGGTATTGAATGCATCCTTGGGTGGTCGCCTCAACACAAAAATAAAACTTCTCCATCATGTTGTGCCTTGTTCCCTTCACGAAAACAATCTCCCTCCTCAAGAAAACAAGCGATGCCCTCATTCTTCCGTCCTCTTGTGGCCTATTCTTTCTCCAACACCCCCATCTTACCCCCTCTATTCCCTTTCTTCCTCTTTCTACGCCAAGCTAGTTAACTATCTAGGATGGGTTATGGTGGGGAAACCCTATAACCGTTTTATTATAATGATGATCCCTTTAATCTCATCATGTAAATGATTTATAAATGTATTTAAGATATAAGTGGTGTTACACTGTATCAATCTCTCTTGCTCCTGCTACTATGAGTATATTCATAGTTCAGGGATCAACTATGCACCTTATACCTAGTTGGAATAATAGAGATAAGTGGTGTGCATATCTAGAGTAAAGTAAGCTTTTATTTTTAATATCTTTTACTTTCTATGATTCTATTCATAATTCAATACACAACTGAAATAACTACCATATTAGTAATCATTTAGATAATTACTTGTGTAGCTAAAGTCAAGACTGCTTTTATTCATAATATTTTCCCTCCCTTGAGCCTATAGCTGAAGTCAAGAATACTTTTATTTATAATATTTTTCCTCACTTTAGCCTAGATAGCTTAATGATTTTAATCTTAAGATAAGTTTTAACCTAACCTTATACTATATTTATTGCAAATTTGTTTTTATATGGTTTATTGTTCCTTCGTCATCTCCAATAGATAAATAGCTAAACATTATGTTAAGAATTCACACAATGGAACCCAACATGGATTATATGTAGTAACACAAATTGGAACTATGTGCATGTACCTTTATATCTAGCTAAGGAATGCTAATATTGATTGGTTCAAAACTTATCTCAAACAAGGGTATAAAAATCTCCATGGCCTCTTTTATGTATAAGGTCTAGCTCTTTTTTATTGATTCAAGTTCTATTTGTTTGACTGATTTTGTTTGTGATTTAAAGAGTATTCAAAGCTTCACTCATTTAACAAATTTATGTACAATAAAATTGATAAATAGTAATATTTTTCAAAAAAATATGTTTATTAATTCAGATCTTCAAAATAGTTAGTCCACTATATTAGGAGGAAATGATGGATGGGAAGGTGTTGAGCAAATCAATAAATATTAACAAGTCCGCCTTTAAAATTTTAATTTATGGATTTTCCTTGTAAAAAAAATCCTCAAAATATTATTTTGTTTTACTATAATCATAATCTTTCATTTAAAAAAAACAAACAATTTTACAACTATAAAAAGTACAAGCAATAATATTAATTCATATCTTCAAAATAGTTAGTCCACTAGGCTAGGAAAGGGTTGAGTAAATATAGGCCTTTAAAATTTGAATCTATTGATTAAATACCATAAAAAAGAAAATCCTCAAAATATTGTTTTATTCTACCATAAGCATAAATATTTCATTTAAATAAAAAACAAACAATTTTACAACTATACAATGTACAAGTAAGCATAACAATATAATGTACCAACCAATAACAAGGAATTAATTAATATTTAAGTAATGTGTTTTACAATTGTTACATTTCATGAGCAAGTTTGAAAAACTCATACTATAGGTTTGTGATATTTGTAATGAATTTTACATAGTCTTACATTTCAAAAGCGAGTTTGAATAGCGGATATTGTGCATTTGTCATGAATTTTGCATTCATAAGACCTTGAAACTCCCTAATACCTCATTCATTAATAGTCCAGGTTATTGACATCTAATCTTAACTGTATGGTGGCATTAAACACATGTATAAGACATCGGATAAAGAGACCTAATTCCACATTCATTAATAGTCCACGTTATTTACAACTAATCTTAATTGTATCTTGGCATTAAACACATGTATAAGGCATTGGATAAAGAGACCTAATACTTAATTTATTAATTGTCCAAGTTGTTGAAAAATGAATGTATATGGTGAACATTAGGGCGAAAAATATTTTACATGCAGGAAAGCAAAGTTAGATATCAAACAGGTTGAGATCCAATGACCCATAATGCTGCTGCTGCATTTATTATTGACTGCATGTTGAATATTATTCGCCGAACATTAAAACATTAAATAGAGAAAAGCTGAGCTTAGATTTCCTTTTTTTTTTAACCTCCCATTGCTCCAAACGTAATGTCTTAACTTACACATATATTATATACATGGCATCACATGAACAGAAGCAACCTTTGACATTGTCACCTCCCCTTTGTCCAAAACATAGGTGGCATCCATTTCTTAACTAACACGTGTAGTCTAGATATTACTGCATCAAAAGGGGAGATGTTTACCTTATCCCAAACGTAGGTGGCATGTATTTCTTCCAATCTAGAGTGTCATAATGGAGGGACAATTCAATAAAAAAATAATATAACTTATCTTTTATGTTTTGTTTTTTTTCGCATATTTTTTTTTTATGTTTTACTTAAATTGGGACTTAAACTTCCTAAAGAAACAACTGGTTTGGTTTTTAAGACATTCTTTCAAAATGAAATTCCTTGATAACTCATAGAATATTGGTTACACTATTGATAACAAATCTTAACCAACACGCATTATGACACTCGGGCATCACTCGAAAAAGTCAATTAAGCTAATGTTAATGTTTTGGTTTAAAACAATGGATTTTTAGTATAGGATCCTTGTCCCCATTTTTAGTATAAGATGCTTTTCGATGGCTCATAGGATGATGATTTTTAGGGTGTATAATATATAGAGAGAGACAAAAGAGGGGTTAATTAGAGGATGTTTTCTTTCTAGTTTAAAGTTGTTGTGTCTTTTTTGTTGGTTAATTATAATTTAATAAACAAATTCTTTTTTGTTATTTTCTATAGGTAAAATAAAATAAGTTTTTATTTTCACTATTTTTAAAATACAATAATTATAATAAAAAAATAATAAAAATTATCATGTTGAGAATGAAAATAAAGTAAAAAATTGACAAAATTCATTAAAAAATGTTATATTAAAGCATAATGGTTTTGGTTTCTTTTTATATTTTATGTTGTATTTTAATTCCAATTTGAAACAATCGTTAAATTATTTCACTATATTCTTTATATATATATATTGAATTTAACATGAAGTTTTCTAATAAAATTACTAATCAATAACCAATCAAAGTCAAACTAAAACAACCTAACTTGAAAAACATTAATAATCTAAGAAACTAACATGCTCCTTCTCCCAATAAGGCATAGGCATAGGGAGAAGGCATAGGACTGAAAAAATAAACATTTCACCTCACCACCTTCTAATGTCCCAATAATTAATGATGGACATTATTGACCACAAATCTTAGCTAACATTAGCATTAGGGCATAAGATTGCCAAAGTCAACATTTGACTTTCGGAAAATGTAAATGCTAGTTCCAGTTTTGTTTTGTCAAACTACATGAGCTACAAAGCTACAAATAATGTGAGAAATTGACACAATTAAATACAACTGTCTAAAGATGGGTCTTTTTTACTTTCACGCTTATTTTATGTTGGAATGAGGTGAATTTAATCTACAAAATTTGTAATTTATGTTGTTTGTTGGGTGATTTTAAGCCCAAAAATGAAATCAGATGACAAGAGAACCCCCAACACCCACAAGAACATTTTGAAAATTCGGTGAAGATTCATGGCAAAAGAATTGGTAAAGACCAGCCAGCACTAAACAGAGGTAAAAAAGTCCCCTCTTTAAACAACTAGAAAATAAATAAAATCGATGGTATATGAAAAGAAAACTCTCTAACATCCCAATTATTAATGATCTAATCTTAACCAACATACTCATTTTCAAAGCATAGGACTTACTTAGCCATACGTGGATGCACCAAAAAAGTAGTCCCAAGTTTTTTACCAAATTACATTTACTATAAAACTGAAAATAAAGTGAAAAATAAAAAAAATTCATTAACAAAGTAAACCTTTGACTTAGCGACCTAGATACACCAAAAAGTAGTCCCAATTTTGTTTTTAAACAACATTGACCATAAAACTGAAAATTAAAAAATAAAAACACTTTATTAAAATATATATATATATTTTTCTTAAAAAAAACATAAATAATTAAAAATATATATATAAACCATTCTATTTGAATTCCAAAGTGTTTGTGGATCAATAAGGAGGTGGTGCTTTTTAGACTTCTAATCTAGCTGTTGAATCATTACTATTTCACTAAATTTGTTTAGCTAAGTTCCTAAAAATGCAAAATCGGGATAAGTATCTAGCTTCCAAAAAGTGTCTATAATTGTAGTTGATTATTACCTTTAACAAAGGAGTAGCATAAGCTTCAACCAAAATGCCATCAATCCTTAGCATTTAGGTAGAACAATTTGATTTAAATCTTAATTTATAGTATTTAGATGCTTAGCATTTAGGCAGAACAATTTTGATTTAAATCTTAATTTATAGTATTTAGATGCTAATTTTAGCTTCCGAAAAGTGTCTGTAATTGATTATTACTTTTAACCACAGTAGTGTAAGCTTCAACCAAAACGCCCTCAATTTACAGGATTTAAATCTTAATCTTAATTTATAGTATTTAGATGGTAATCTTAAATGGTTTAAATCTTAATCTATAGTATTGAGATGGTAAAGCCAGGCGTTTAAAGTTTTTTTTTCTACTCGTCTAACAACGTTGGAGTTCGTTTCCCAATGCCACCGACAGTAATGAATAACCACCACAACTTGCAAGCAAACCATCTAAAAGCATCACGAAAAATCCCAAGGTGTTCTTTTATTCTACTCGTCTAACAACGTTAGAGTTCATTTCCCAATGCCACTGACAGCAATGAATAACCACCGCAACATCTGAAAGTCGCAACAAAGAAGGCAAGCAATATTGTTGAAGTAAATAACATGTATATGAATTGAACTCGGAGAGAAGAACCGCTATTTAGGCAGAGTAAACAGACGGACGTTGTGAATTACCTCCCTTGAGCGAAAAAACCTGGACGCTTTCGCAGGTTGTTGATAGAATGATGGCCGGGGCAAACAGGCTTTCGCAGGTTGTTGATAGGATGATGGCCGGGGCAGTTAACCCAGAGGAACTTTCAGGCCCCAGTTTTGGTCTTTCTGTTCAATCTGAATACGTGAAAATCGCTTCCCAGATGAACAACGCATCCAAGAAACGGAGTTTGACAGATGACAGTGACAGCAATGCCGCCAAGGCCGATGAGGGGCGTCCCGGAGAGGGTAGTACACTGGTGAACCCAAGGCCTCGCGGGAGGCCTAAGGGCTCCAGGAACAAGTCCAGTGCTCCTCCTCCATCTGGAATCCCTGAAGCCCCAGAGACCCTCAAAATTCATGTATTTGAGATCCCTAGTGGGGTCGATGTCAGGATGGCATTGGAGACGTTCGCGCATAGAACCCGACTGGGAATCTTCATTCTCAGCGGGAGCAGGACGGTCACGAACTTTACTCTGTTGCAACCGGCAGCTCGAGGGGGGACGACGACTTATGCAGGGCCGCTGGGAATTATGGCCCTGTCCGGAATGTCCATTCCCACCACTCAGCTAGAAGAATTAACAAGAATGACGGTCATTCTGGCAGATGGGCAAGGTCTAATAACTGCTGGTAAAGTCGTAGGAAGCATGGTAGCATCGGATCCTGTCATTGTTGTCGCTGGCATAGCTGCTGAGATTCCTTACGAGAGGTTAAACATGCAACCTATGGAGGTCCAGCCCACTGGATTCTTCAAATCACCATCTCTGTCTGCAGGCCAACACAATATAAACAACATGTCTACCGATCAAGAGGTAAGCATTATGTCTATTACTAACGTTGCTTCCAATCCGCTTAATCTTGGCACACTGCATCAATACCACTATCCAGGAGCAAATCGGATTGTCTAAGGACATTTGTGATTTGCAATAATGTGATTTTGTTAATTTTGTCGTTGTTTCCAAACGGCTGCTACAGACTGCTACCATCAATGTTACAGAACATTGGTGGAATTTCTTTTAACATTGCATATTTCAGCCTTAAATCCATCATGTGAAAGCTAGCTAGCATGGATAGCCACAGACTGAAAGTAAGCCATATTTTGAGATTTGGATTAAAGGTTGATGAGATTTTATTTTGTTGAACGTAGTTTATATTTTGAGATTTGGATTAAAGTTGATGAGATTTTATTTTGTTCAACATATTCTATAAATTACTATAAGATTGAGATTCTGCTTTCATGAACAAGAGTCTATGAATGACTATACGATTATGTTATTTTGAGATTTGGATTAAGGTTGATGAGATTTTATTTTGTTGAACAAAGTCTATAAATTACTATAAGATTGAGATTCTGTTTTCATGAACACAAGTCTATGAATGACTATACGATTATGTTTCTTCAGCATAGGTATGTCTGTTTTCATGAACACGAGTCTATGAATGACTATACGATTATGTTTCTTCAGCATAGGTATGTCTGTTTTCATGAACACGAGTCTATGAATGACTATGCGATTATAAGATTGAGATTCTATTTTCATGAACACAAGTCTATGAATGACTATACGATTATGTTTCTTCAGCATAGGTATGTCTGTTTTCATGAACACGAGTCTATGAATGACTATGCGATTATGTTTCTTCAGCATAGGTATGTTAGTTATAAAAGTTTTGTGGGGAGTAAGCAATATACCATTATGTTTCTTAAGCATATGTAACTTAGTTAATAGAAGGTTTTTTTTTGGGATTATACAAAATGTTTCAAGTTTAAATGTTTTTAATGTTTTGAGCATGTGTATATGAGTTAATATTAATAATAATTTTGTGCAATGAGTTAATATTAATAATAATTTTGTGCAAGGAGTAAGAAAAATGTTTTAGTTTTTAGTTTTTATAATCATAAACTAATGTTTATTATATTTTTTTTTAATCCAGATACAAAATATATTGTATACTAAGGTGTTTTGAGACTTGTTTTATGTGTTTTTAATTTTTATTTATATTAATCAATTATTGTTAAAGTTAGCTTATGAACCTTGTATGGTTAGAACTATTTAAATAGTTTATTTTTAATTCAGATTAATCAATTATTATAAGATATAGCTTATCAAATTAGTTATAAGAATTTTGAAACTAAAAATATGTTTTGAATTAGGATGTGAAAATTTGTAGGGTTCTTTATTTCTTTGTTATTATAAAAGATAGCTTATCAAATTAGTTATAATAATCTTCCAATTAAAATATATTGAATTAGGTTATGAAAAATTTTAGTGCTTTTTATTGAGAGATAGGAGCAAAGGATGAGGTGAGAAAATATTTATCGACATAAGAAAGTGAAGATGTATTTTCTTGACCGTTAGTTTATAATTTACATTACTTAATGTGTGGAAGTAGCTCATGAAATACGTTATTATATTTTTTCAAGTAAAAATATGTTACAAATTAGGTCATTAAAGTTTTCATTACTTTTTGTTTATGACTTGCATAAAGGGTGAAGGTGACATTTCGTGAGCATAGAGGTTACAAGTGAAAAAATATTTATTCACTAGGGGGAGAGATGTCCTTATTTTCTTCCCACAACTTTGACAATATTCTCTCACTCTCTGACTACCCCAATCTACATGCGACATATCTGTTTACTCCCTCCACTTGCAACCACTAATGACTATTTTCTCGCTCTATACCACCACCTCAACCTTCATGAAGGTGAATATTTTCCCACTATCTTTCCCAACACCCACCATCATGGAGTGGGCAATATCATTTATGTGAGGACCATGCAGCAAACAAGTAATCAAAATACACGATATAGCAGCAGAACTCAGAATCACTTTTATATTAATCGCAGGCCACTTTGAGGGGGAAACCTCCTTTGAGTAAGCTCAATACAAAATAAATTCTCAGTGATTTCCTTGGCCTCAACACACACTTATATACTAAAAATAGGCGCCAATACTATGGGTCAAAACCATGGGCCAATATAAACTATGGATCAACAAATACTACAGGTGGCTTACAAAGCATATGCGCCCAACAACAATAACACACACTATGGATCAACAATTACTATGGGATGACTTACAAAGCATATGCATCCAACAAAAATATACTAACACGGTAAAGAGAAGGATTGACATGGGTTCCTAACATCCCCTCCCCCTTAGAAAAAGCTTTGTTCTCAAAGCTTTAGATGTGGAAATTGTCGCTGAATCTGAAGGAGTGGTTCCCACGTAGCATCCTCAGGCTGCATTCTGTGCCATTGAATTAAGACCTCTGTGATAGAGCGAGAGCAAAGCTGACGAGTGCGCTTATTGAGGACAGCCTTCGGCTCCAAAAAGATGGATCCTTCATTATCCAGTTCTGGTAAAATAGTTTGGCCTTTGATGTTGGTGCCAAGAACTTTATTCAGACAAGAGACATGAAATACTGGATGAATACGAGAAGAAGGAGGAAGTTCCAATTTATAAGCAACAGACCCAATCTTCTGAAGAAGCCTATATGGCCCATAGAACTTTGGAGTGAGCTTATGACGCCCTTTGAGTTTTAGTGAGGATTGCTTGTAAGGCTGGAGATGAAGA
The DNA here is from genome assembly GCA_001517045.1 of Pseudotsuga menziesii. Classification (NCBI taxonomy): domain Eukaryota; kingdom Viridiplantae; phylum Streptophyta; class Pinopsida; order Pinales; family Pinaceae; genus Pseudotsuga; species Pseudotsuga menziesii. Next base: position 458,140 of record LPNX010165383.1, read on the forward strand.
AAAACCATATCACCGGCTTTAAAAGTGCGCTTAGAACGGTGCTGATCAGCTTGTTGCTTCATGCGATTTCTTGCCATGTGAAGGTTTTCGTGCAAAATGCGAAGAACCTCATCGCGGTTTTGAAGGACCGCGTCAACTGCCTGAACTGGAGAACTGCTGGGGGTGTCAGGAAGAAGAACTGGCGGTGCCTGACAATAAACTGCTTCATATGGAGTCATTTTAGAGGCAGTGTAATAAGAGGTATTGTACCACCATTCATCGAGAGGGAGCCACTTTTCCCACTGATGTTGTTGCTCAGAGGAGAAGCAACGAAGATAAGTTTCCAAGCATTTATTGATAATTTCAGTCTGACCATTCGTTTGGGGGTGATAACCTGAACTCATCTTTAGTTTGGTGCCAGTGTGGTGAAAGAGTTCTGTCCAAAAATGACTGGTGAAAGTTGCATCACGATCCGAGACAATGGAAGAAGGCATTCCATGAAGAAGAAAGATCTGGTCCAGGAAAATTTGAGCAACGGAAGAGGCTGTATAGGGATGGCTGAGAGCACAAAAATGACTATGTTTGGAGAGGCGATCACCCACAACTAAAATCACAGTCTTCCCTCCAGATTTAGGGAGCCCTTCAATGAAATCCATAGAAATAGCTGTCCATATCCGGGTAGGTATGGGAAAGGGCTCGAGCAATCCCGGAAGGGGTGTTGTTTCACCCTTATTGCGCTGGCAGGTATCACATTCAGCCACCATCTGTTGAATTATCCTTTTCATGCCCTTCCAAAAGAAGTTGCACCATGCTCGTTCATACGTTTTGAGAAAACCAGAGTGCCCAGCTGACGGAGAAGCATGGAGTTCATAGAAGATAGCTTGTTGAAGAGCTGTGTTCTGGGGAAGCACCAGACAACCCTTGTATCTCAGTGAAGCCCATGTTTTACTGTAGATGAGGATATCATCAAAAAATACCAGAATGAATTTCCGCAAATAGGGTCAGAATATTTTATTCATCAAGGCCTGGAATGTGGAAGGAGCATTAGTGAGACCAAAGGGCATGACCAAAAACTCATAGTGGCCATCATGTGTGCGGAAAGTTTTTTTAGGGATATCATCCTCATGAACCCGAATTTGATGATACCCAGAGCGAAGATCCAACTTGGAGAAAAAATGAGCACCATGAAGCTCATCAAGAAGCTCGTCAACAACAGGAATTGGAAACTTATCCTTGATGGTGAGGTGATTAAGTGCTCGGAAGTCAATGCAGAGGCGCCATGAGCCATATTTTTGGTGGACAAGAAGAACTGGTGAAGAAAAGGAACTTGTGCTTGGGCGAATAATACCTTGCTTCAGTATGTCCCTAACGAGGAGTTCAATCTCTATTTTTTGGTGAAATGGGTAGAGATAGGGCCTAATGTTGGGAGGAATGCTGCCAGGAAGGAGTTGAATATGATATTCCTCTGGTCGTGAAGGTGGAAGTCCCACTGGTTTAGCAAAAACACCTGTATATTGATCCAGAATTTGTTGGAGATCGAAAGGAGTAGTGGGGGCCGCTGATGGTTGCATTTGAATGGAATGGAGGTGAGCGATGACACCATGGGAACTCTTCTTAAGGATTTTTCCATGCGATGTGAACTGGTCATGCTGAGAGACCCTGGTTGTAATCCTTGCAATGTGTGTTTGTGTCCATCAGAGGAGAACTGCATCCAAAGTTCAGCAAAATCCCATAATATGGGGCCAAGTGTGCGCAGCCATTTAGTGCCCAAAACCACATCACATCCACCTAAGGTCAAGGAAAACATGTCAGAGTGGAGGTTATAATCTCCCATAGAGATACACACACTACAACACTTCCCTTTGCAAGGTAAGGTGCCCCCATTGGCAACCATGAATTCAAAGTTGGAGCAAGGATGGATAAAACAATTAGCTTGTTTGGCGATCCGCAGGGTCAATGAAATTATGAGTGCTACCAGAATCAATGAGTATTGTAAGAGGAAGCTTCTTGAAGTAACCACGTACCCGCATTGTTTGGGGGGCCGTGACTCTAGTTAAAGCATGGAGGGATATCTCGGGCTGGTCATCCTGAGATGGAGGGTCAGTAGGCGGCTCCTGAGTGTCAACCGAAGCATCCATTGTATCGAAAGCTTCTTCACCAATTTCAGAGGCATGTGGAGAATCCACATCCAAGAGATAGAGCTTTTGTTGAACACATCGATGTCCCCGACTGAATTTCTCATCACAATTATAACAAAGCCCTTTTTCTCTATGTGCCTGCATCTCTGTTTCAGACAAATGCTTGATTGGAGGTGAGCGAGGAGCTAGCGAAATGGTAGGTCATTGAGAACCCATATTTCGAAAGGGAATAAAAGAGGATTTGGAGCATTGTTGGGCTGCCATCTTGTCTTCTGCCAACTTATCCAACCCCATGGCTTCCATCATTGTGTTGGGATTGAATATTTTGACCTCAGAGCGAATTGCATCCTTTAGACCACTGATAAAACAACTCTGGTAGAAGTCATCAGGTAATCCTTCAGTGTGATTAGCTAGTTTCTCAAATTCAGTTTGATACTCTTTCACAGTGCCAATTTGGAGAAGTTTAGTGAGAGCTCCTGTGAAGTCATCAAAAGCACTAGGACCAAATCGTTGCAAAAGGAGCTGGAAAAAATCAGGCCATTTTTCCTCTTCATGAGCCTTGATGTACCAACGATATAATTGAAGAGCGTCCTGTTCCAAATGAAAGGAGGCAAGTGGAACTTGGTGGACATAAAAAGTATTATGAAGACTGAAATATTGTTCTACACGATAGATCCATCCAGTCGGATCAGTACCATTGAAGCGAGGAAAATCTAGCTTCGGACCGCGAAAATTGCTGGAAGAAGAGAACCCATTGTTTGATGAAGATGCAGACTATCGTCTAGTGTTCATAGCTGAATGCTCAAGATGGAGACCGACAAATTTTTCATCCAGTTCCTGGAGTTTGGCTTGGATGGCTGCAAGTGCTTCCTCCATGCTTTTTGCTCCTGTGCGGGTGACAACCATAACCAAGAGTTTTTTTTTTTTTTTTTTTTGGGGGGGGGGGGGGAAGTGGGTAGCAAAACAAAAACAGAAACTGTTTCAGTAGAGGAAAATCTGGATTTGGGAAAAAATCGGAAGGGTAATTTGGGTTTGAGTAAGTTTTGGACATTGTCGAAAGGATAGGGAAGCAAAAAATGGGGATTTTAGGAGCGGGGTGAAAGAATGAGAAAATTTGGTAGAGAGGGACAAAGAAGCAGAATGAGGAAAGGAATACGGTGGAAACATTTGAAGCCGTTTGGGTGAAAATCGAAGGAGTTATCGCAAACCCTAAAAATAGATAAATGTGGGATTTCGGGTTTTGGGAAGTGGAATTTGGGATAGGGTATTCAAGAATGAAATATGCAGAATGGAATTGCAGAGGAGTCAGTGAAGTTTCAGGGAAAAAAGAGTTGAAACCAAGGAGATATGGCTGAAAGACAGAAATTTTTTTTTTTTGGGGGGGGGGGGGGGGGGGGGGCTGGGAGTGGGTAGAAAAACAAAAACAGAAACTGTTTCAGAAGAGGAAAATCTGGATTTAGGAAAAAATCAGAACGGTAATTTGGGTTTGAGTAAGTTTTGGACACTTTCGAAAGGACAGGGAAGCAAAAAATGGGGATTTTAGGAGCGGGGTGAAAGAATGAGAAAATTTGGTAGAGAGCGACAAAGAAGAAGAATGAGGAAATGAATACGGTGGAAAAATTTGAAGGCGTTTGGGTGAAAATCGAAGGAGTTATCGCAAACCCTAAAAATAGACAAATGTGGGATTTCGGGTTTTGGGAAGTGGAATTTGGGATAGGGTCTTCAGGAATGAAATATGCAGAATGGAATTGCAGAGGTGTCAGTGAAGTTTCAGGGAAAACAGAGTTGAAACCAAGGAGATATGGCCAAAAAACAGATTTTTTTTTTCAAGGAGATCTGCAACGGCGCGAAAGTGATCGGCAACAAATGGATCTGTAATGGCACGAAACTGACTGGAAACATTTCTAGACAGAGGAAATCTATGATTGTGTAACTGAAAATAGATATGGACCCCAGGTATGTGCAGCTTCCTATCGGTTCAAGGGATTCACTCGGCCACTAATGCTGTCTGACGGCTTGCATATTGGGGCAGTACCCCTCACTCCATGGCTCAGTAAAACTGATAACTGCTTGGCCACAAACGATAGCTCTTGGTTTACCTCACGAGTGGGAACTAGTCAAGCAGGTAGGGGTCATTGCCCTTTTCGCCGGCAGGTCCTCTCAATGGGCCAGCTACTTCATGGTTCTTGTGGTACTCCTCAGAATGAGTTTTAGGGCTTATGCCCAAGTACTTCCCACAGGTAAGTGGATAGGGATTATTCCCAGATCCGAACCTGCAATAGAAGCGAAAAAAAAATTGGGTAGAAATTTCACCCAACGAGCCCAATAAAGCGCTCTGATACCAGATGTGAGGACCCTGCAGCAAACAAGTAATCAAAATACACGATATAGCAGCAGAACTCAGAATCACTTTTATATTAATCGGAGGCCACTTCGAGGGGGCAACCTCCTTTGAGCAAGCTCAATACAAAATAACTTCTCGGTGCTTTCCTTGGCCTCAACACACACTTATATACTAAAAATAGGCGCCAATACTATGGGTCAAAACCATGGGCCATTATAAACTATGGATCAACAAATACTACAGGTGGCTTACAAAGCATATGCACCCAACAATAATAACACAAACTATGGATCAACAATTACTATGGGATGACTTACAAAGCATATGTGTCCAACAAGAATATACTAACATGGTAAAGAGAAGGATTGGCACAGGTTCCTAACAATTTCCTTCCCATAGTTTCACCCTCAAGAAAGGAAGTGATCAATATTTACTCATTATTTACCCCATATACACCCTCATTAGAAACATTCTCTCTCTCTCTCTCTTCCCCCCACTCCCCCAATCCCCCCTCTCTCCTTCCCACCCCCCACACCATTTCTCTCACCCTCTCCTTCCTTGAACTCCCTCGATGGGGGAGAGATTGAGAAAATACTTCAAGTTATCTCCTACCACCAACACCATCATAGGGGGTGGACATGGTGAAATAAAGAGATTTTTTAATAATTGTGTCCTCCTAGCCTTATATAGTGAATGCATGTGAAGATACAACACACATATATATAATTTTCTCCTCCAACCCTATGGAAAGAGTAGGGTGTGGTGTGAGGGGAGAGTGAAAAATTATTTATAGGTTTCTACACTCACCATAATCATCAACATGAAGATGGGCATGTATCCTCTCATCCCAATCAATAAATTTTATCTATAAAGGAAGAGAGTGTACAACTATTTATAGTTATCTACCCCACCTTCACCTTCATATTCACACATTGTCTTATCCTACTTTGTGTAGGTAAATGGAACATTATGTATATAATACACTATCTAGATTTAGGGAAAATGAATTTTTGTAATAGTTATAAACATTTTATTTTCTTCAATTTATTACATTTTAATAAAAAAAATAATCTATAATGAAAATCATGAGCATTTGTTTATGTGGCCAAGTTACTAGAGATATAATCCTCAACAAACTCTTCAATCTAAATGGATTCATATTTCCAATACTTAGGAAGATTAAACATGCTTCAACTCTTTAAGCTATTTTTTTTTCACAAGTGAAAGTGCTGGGCCTTGAACTTACTTTTTATGTCAAGGTGAGGCCTAACATCTTTGAGCCAACTCTGAAATACCTAACATCTTCATCAGTTTCATATCAACTTTTATTTTTTCATCGGTTTCATATCATTTGAGCTATATACCTTCCTTTATCAATATCTTATTCCTCCATTTGTGATTATGATAATAATGTATCCTTATAGAAAAATATTAAATTAATTATAGAACTAATTTATGAAAACTTTATTTTTAAATTATTTTTCTAAAATAATGAATAATGAATTTGTTTATGGGATTTTTTTAGAATGATGATTTTTTTATAAAATGTTTAGAGAACTTAATATAGAAAGACAAAGCTACCTTACTAAAGATGAAACACAACTTTTTAACAATTTTATCAAGTTGTCTTATAACAAAAACCAGAAAAATCTAGATTGCCTCTTTTTTATTGCAATTTTTTCTATTAAAATTATAGAATTTAATAATAAAAAAAAATTACTCTTTTTTACTTGTTTGATGTTATATTCAATAAAAATATTATAAGAATGATTTTTTAAAACTATATATATGGGCACTCGCACGAAGTCGGTTCCACTTTTTGGTGCCACTTAGGAAATCAGAAACGCACTTCCGAAGTGCAAATCAAGTTCGCATATGCGTTATTGATGGTACGTTCAGAATAACCCGAGCCCAAACACAAGGCTAAGGTTCATGGAAATGTATATCTCATATGTGATATATCACACATGCGAAATGTAAATTTACAAAATGCATATGCGATATATATCGCATATGCGTTTATTTTTTTCCTTGATTAGTATTTGAACTACCCAATAAATGTGTTATGCTTGATCGGAATGCCAACAACGCTTAGAAATGGACCTCTTAGATGTTTTTGGAGTACACCCACAATGTCAATCATAGTAGGTCGTTCTTTAGGGGATTCGTTTACACATAGAAAACCCAGACTTGTGAGTTCTCTGAGGCAATTGATATTTTAATCTTCTTTAAGTGTTTGTACAAGAATGAGAGAGGGACTTTAGTAATGTATTTGGTTGTTGATTTATCTACATCTATTTTCACTCTATTAATATTAAGTGAATCATATGGTTGCATATGTATATGAATTTATTCCATATGAAAATTAATGTGGTTCATGCTCATTCTTAGCTTAATTGTAAGAATAGCTCATGGCTAGGATAAGTTAGGCAGAAATGCATTCTACATCTATAAATATATCTACATAATAGGGTCTTAAAATAGAATAAAATCACAAAAAAGCGTACACATCCAAACGACAATTGGGTCCACATAGTAGTCAAAAGTTCCATCACAAATGAAAGAGGTTCTAATTGGTACCTCTAATTGGACACTCTATCCTTGTTGATGAAGGGTCATTTTTCCCTATCAAGGCATCTTAAGTGGGCCAAAATGTCCGCCATATCAAGAGGCATGAGCTTCCCAAATAAAAACTAAGTAGCCTATAGTGTTGGGTAGGATAATTTAATTATGCATAAACATCCAACCCTCCCAAATACAAATTAATTTGGGTGGGATGATGAAAGGCCTGCCAAACTGACCCAAAGAAAGTACTAGTAGCATATAGTTGTTCCAAGCTTCATAGGAAACACAAGGAACATCCAAAATGTGCATTGGTTGAGTTGGAGGGAAACTGAACACATTTGTCGCCTAATTTGAACTCCCTTTCGTATATTTAAAGACCACGTGAAACTATTGTAGGTAGGAGGCATGTTTGATATGGAATTGTTCTGAACTCTTGGACTATGAATTCAAAAGATTAAGGGATGATTATTAGTACAAAAGGTTGTTTTCCTTATCCAAAACATAATGGCACCATTGCTTCAAGGCCTTCACTAGATCTCAAAATTCTTTGTCATACGTGTTGTACTCTAGATTGGCATTTGTCAAAGTCTTGGAATGATAGTTCATGGGATGACCAACCCATTTTAATATGGCACTAGTAGCATAGTGTGAAGCATTTGTCTCAATCTCAAAGGGATATTGCGAATCCAAAAGGTGCAAAACCAAATTCAAATACAATGTAGTGTTTGAGTTCCAAGAACTCTCATCCATTAACTTTGTTAGGAAAACACAAGTGGATTGGAGAGTTGATGTAGGGGGTATGAAATGTGAGATAAATGAGTAGTAAAATGTTTATAAAAATTTAGGCCACCGATAAATACTTTTTCAAGCAATAACAATGAGGGGATGAGCAAGTTAACAAGAGCTTGTACATTGGCAAGATGAACACCTATTCCAATTTTATCAATAAGAAGTCCTAGATAGTGAATGGAGGTTTCCCAATATAATACTTTTTGTGAGTAACCTGGAATTTGTTAGTTTGAAGTAGCTTTAGTACCAAGTGCACAAATAGGTTCTCTTCCTATGTTTTACTAAAAATGATATTTTTTTCAAGATATATCACAATGAAAATCTTTGTATGTAGAAGAAACTTAGTCTTAAATCAATCTTATAGGTGTCTTGGTAAAGAATTTGTTAGCCTTGAAAATCATCATACTATGACAAGGTATAGCAAGTTTTTGTAGTGATCTTATTAAGAGCACGAGAATATTTGATAGGGAACCACTTCTATGCTTTTGGAATAATGAAGGAAAAGGAGCCATTAGGGGAAGAACTAGGTTGGATATGGCCAGATCCCACAAGGGATTAATCTTATGTTCTAATTCAATAACTTTATGTGGAGATAATTGGTAAGAAAAAGCATTTGTATGGATGAACCAAAAATTAAATCAATGAAATATTGGATAGAACAAGTGGGGGGGAGACCCTCAAGAAGTTGGAAGGCAATTTTTTGTAAAACATGTTATTTTTTTGTAAGGGGACCACAAAAGAAGTATATCGCAAGTGTGATATATCGCATATGCGATAGATTGCACTTGCGATATTTAAAAGCAGAAAAAAATAAAACAGAGGCCGAATCCCATTTTCACAACATCGGGAGAGCGAAAGAACGCAGCAGCGAAAAAACAGAGAAGCAAAAAACCGCAGGTGAGATTTGAGTTTAACCTTTTCAAGGTCGAGGTTGAGTTCAAGGTGGAGCTGAGGTGGATTGCTCCAATGGCAGGTATTTATGCTAGTTCAATCCTTTTAATTTAACCTTCCATTCTTTAATTTTTTTCATAATTTCTTTGTTTTTATAATTATTTTGAAAAAATTTAAAAAAATAATTGAATGTGAATAACCAAATACTGATTCTAAGTAAATTAACTTGCAATTTTATGTTTAAATCTTAACAGACAACACAAATGAACAACAGAATGTGCAAAACCCACCATCTAATAACTCACAACAACCTAACCCACAACCAAACCCAGACTCGGAGGGGGAACAAGATAGAAACACACACATTATTGCATGCTTGGCATCATTGAGGCGCCTTAGCTCATCCATTAGAGGGGGGGGGGTCAATTGAGAAATTGTTTAGCCGATGCCTTGGACACAATAACAAACACAATTTTCGATGCCCAAGGAGCTCTGTACAACATTACCTCGTATAGAGAATCTAGGAGGCAATACTACTCCGCTGGATTGACTCATAAATACATCAAAGACCTTAAAATTACTAAAGACCAATTATTTTCATTATTCCGAGACCCTAGCACTAGATTGGTTCCACCCACCAGTCGAGCACACATTTCCATAGACTGGTGCATTGAACCAAATATAAAGGCTAATTGGATGGATTATTGGTATATGGTCTTCGATGAAGACCCCCATGGGAATAGGGACATCCCATTTTATTTCCTTAGGAAGTTGTATGCAGAATTCATCCTAGGGAAACATGTTCACTACTTCGATCTCTTAGGAAACCAGGGTTTTGGTCATGGGATGCTAGAAGATAGGGAAGGAGCCAGGACAGATCCCAACCGTGTGCCACGCCCACCACGCACAACAAAACCCCCTCGGGTATACCCTCATGCAGGTCCTGTCATTGATTATACAAAGGAGGCATTACTTGACATGGCAGAGACATTGCTTGAGCATGTGACTGATGTCCAAGGCAATGTAGACCAAGGGGATGGCACTTCTACGGCGGGCCAATATACATATCACATAGGATATGCAGAGTCTTCAGAGCATCGTGTTACTCCACACCCTTGCACATCGTGTGGAGGCATATGCTATGGCCCTGCTTCCGACTTCCGAGATGATGGATTACTTTGTTTTGTAAGTAAAACTCATTATTTTAATATTATATTTTGTTTCATGTCAAAATCTTCAATTGTTTTTCACTTTATTTATATTTAATTATCTAACAATATTTCTGAACAAATATACAGCTGGTGTCCCATGTCACACCACAGTCGCATAGTCCGTCGATCAATGTTGAGAACATTGATGCGGCTGTCAATATTGCCTATGGGTTTGGTTCTTCACCAAAAGGGGTAAGAACTATGTTAATTTGTCAACTTTATTTATATATATTTATAACTTATATATTGTACAATGTATTCAATATGTATCCTAATTTTGATACTTGACATGTTTTTTGCAAGTTGCCCAGGAAGAGTATATTGTCTCGCAGCCTATTCCCTCTCATGCAGAGGTAGATTCGTAGACACGGGTATTATTTGAAATATGCTTTTAATTATATATATGCTTTTGTCAACCCACCTCTTCGCCCCAAACAGGTATGTATGTAGGGTTTCTTGGGATAAATTTTTGTATTCTCTTTTGTTCTACTATGCTTGTTATTCTTTCAATGATCCTTTTGTTTGGCATTAAAATTTTAAAGTCTTAACAGTCAAATCACTGCCCATAATTACATAGTTACTGAATTTTATATCATTATTAGCATTTAGCCTAATCAAATGTTATAAAATAGAAAGGCTGAAATAGACTAGCAAAAACTCTTTATTTGTTGAAAAATATGTTAAACAGAAAATATCATTGCAACATGAAAACAAAGTGTTGCACACCATTAAAGGGGTTTAAGCTACACAAAGTTTAGTTGGCTATATTCAGCCCTTGACAAAAGTCTCGAGTGCATGATAAATTAATTGTCATGCATAAATATATCAATCCTAATCATGCAAGATTCCTAATGTAACTTAACTTTGTTAGTTTATATGTTGCTTATAGATCTTTCTCCATCACCTTAAGTTGTAGTGTGTTGAGCGGCTCCATTTAGCTATGATATACTATGTGTGCGAATATACAAGATATGAAGTATAGTTGGAGGTATTTTCTTAGTATTAAAAAGATTCCATGTAAACTGGAGTATGTCCTCATTGTACATGTTGTTAGAATTAGTTTCATGGCTAGCTTGGCCGCATTAGGGGAGAGGATCCATTGGTGGTGCATTTCTTTACAGTATTAATGTAGCTTAATTTTCCATATTCCCAAGCTTTTATTTCCTCCAAATTCTTACCACATATACTTTGGTGTGTTATTTATCTACCATACTAGTTTTGAGCTGTGACGAATCCAAAATGATGCCATGCCAGCCACAAAGTTCCAAGTTGTCTAGTTCTAGTGTGTTTTAGTGTATTTTTTATTGGTAAAAATACTTGAATATTGATGTGACTTAAAGAGGATGTGGCTTAAAATGATATTTCAAATTTTCAATATTCATATTATTTCAAAATGTAGAAGAAGTTTTTTTGAAAATTGATTTTAAAGACATGAAAATATTGACAATTACTTTGTACATAAAGTAATTTTATAAACCACTTATGGTAACTAGGTTTTTCAAGATTGAGTTCAACCAGCATAATGACTATCTCCACTACTAATCACCCCATATCCACTATTGGTCGCCTTGTTTCGTCACTGGCTCCTCTCCACTAGGTATTTGGAAGGAGTAAAACAAAAATATTAAACTTCAAATGCTAATAAATGTATACGTACCACTAATCCACTCTACATGTATGTTAGGATTCCAATTCGCATAGTTAAATGATTGTACACTATTGGCTTGTAGTTTGTGTAGTTTGGGAGGTATATTTTGGGCATGTGATTGTTGATTCCATTTGTGCAAATAAATCAACCAGTGTACTAATGTGACCACCAGAAACTTCAAAATAGACATAATAATGCTTGGTCCATTTGGGTTCATTTGATACTACACTCTTTCATTGACCATTTCCACATTGTACAATATTATATAGTTCTTCCAAAACCATCGATACCTCTTGATCCATCCTCTCTTTGTCTTCCCAACAATCACTAACTTCAAAAAATTATCCTTAAATTTTCCTACCCGCAATCATTACTCTCAATATGGATTTCTATATCCAACTCAAGAGTCAATACCCATAGGTATTCACAAAAAATGATACTGCTAATCTAAGTCTTGGAATAAAAAGGTGAACTCCCTATACCAACATGTGTTCCATCTCAAATACTTCAACGTATATAAATGCATCAATGTGCCTATAATACCTCGAACACAACATCCACTCAAAATCTAGTTACATAATGATCCCAAGATCATCTCAAATACCTCTAGGAAGACATGTACATTAGTTCCTTCTAATCTCTTAGAACATGTCAAATACCCACAACATACAAGTGCATATAGACGTTTCTGTCCTTACAAATAATTATGGGTACACGCAAATGCATTGCCATGCCTATAGTCCCCTTCATATCATCTCTAATATTGGTATCCAAAAAAATGCACCAATGTGCATGTAATCTTTCTAATCATCGAAAATGTGTACATGCATACAAATGATGTGTTTGTCATTAGGTTAAAATTATTTCATTGGAATAACAAAAAGCAGAGTATTTTGTTTATTTTTATGTGAATAGGTCAAATGGCCATTAATAGGTCAAATGGACATTATTTTATTTGATATTAAATTGACATATATATATGCTACTTTATATGCAGGACCCTAGTGAGGCACCGGTGCGTGAAGAGAACCAAACTGGCGGCCCACCGTTGATGAGCCAGCAGGTATGTTTATGTAGATCGCTTTCTTTGTACGTTTGTGTACATATCTTGATCAAGTAACATTCAATACGTATCCTAATTTTGACATGTAACATGTTTTATGCAGGTTTCCCATGATGAGTATATTGTCTCGCAGCCTATTCCCTCTCATGCAAAGGTAGATTCGCAGACACAGGTATTATTTGAAATATGATTTTAATTATATATATTCTTTTAATTATGTTTCCCTTTTTTTGGAAAAATAACTTTGTAACTTAAATATCGCTTTGACATACGTTACTTTATGTAGCAACCTGTTGTGATAATGGTGCTGGAAGAGAACCAAACCGAGGTTGTTGTCAACCCACCTCTTCCCCCCAAACAGGTATGTCTGTTTCGCTTTCTTTGGTAGTTCATCATTTTCCTTCCAGGTAGTATATATGTCTCTGATTTACTATTTTATATGAAATTTACATATATACATGCTACTTCATATGCAGGCCCCTAGTGAGGCACCAGTGCGTGAAGAGCACCAAACCGACGGCCCACCGTTGACAAGCCAACATGTATGTTTATGTAGATCACTTTATTTGTACATTTGTGTACATATATTGATCAAGTAACATTCAATATGTATCCTAATTTTGACATGTAAGATGTTTTATGCAAGTTTCCCATGATGAGTATATTGTCTCGCAGCCTATTCCCTCTCATACAGAGGTAGATTCATAGACACGTGTATTATTTGAAATATGATTTTAATTATATATATGCTTTTAATTATGTTTCGCTTTGTTTGGAAAAATCATTTTGTAACTTACATATCGCTTTGACATATATGTTACTTTATGTAGCAACCTGTTATGACAGTGGTGCTTCAAGAGCACCAAACCGAGGTTGTTGTCAACCCACCTCTTCCCCCAAACAGGTATGTATGTTTCACTTTCTTTGGTAGTTTATAATTTTCCTTCTAGGTAGTATATATGTCTCTGATTCACTATTTTATATGAAATTGACATATATATGCTACTTTATATGCAGGCCCCTAGTGAGGCACCGGTGCGTGAAGAGCACCAAACCGGTGGCCCACTGTTGACGAGCCAGCAGGTAAGTTTATGTAGATCGCTTTCTTTGTACGTTTGTGTACACATACATATCTTTCTTTGATTTGGTGCTTGAAGAAACCCAAATTGGTGACCCTCTCCCCCCCAAGGTACATGTATATTTGTTGACATTGGCATATATATATATATATTTATGCAACCTGATAGTGAGCAAGTGGTGCAAGAAGAGCACCCAATCAGGGTCGCTATTAGTGAGGCACCAAGACCCCCGATTACTTACTCACGTACAGTAAGTAGAAATGTTATTTTGGTTTCAAGGAATTTGAACAAATGTATATATACAAATTTTAAAGGTAGGTAAATTAACTTACAAATGTTAGTTTTTATGCAGTCTCCACTAATGAGACCTATCCCTCTTGTTCAGCGATGGGGATCACCAGTGAGCAGTTGCAAAAGAAAGCTCAACTTCTCCAAAGACTCTGGCAGTGGCAGCAAAACAGGGGATAACTAGAAAAAATGTATAGGGGACATGTACATAGATTTATCTTTTTGTTCATATGTGTACACACAGATGTACTTTTTGATCCACTATTTTGTATTATGGTCATGTGGCATGGCAATTTTTGTACAACATTATTGCTATATACATATATATAATATAAACCAAGGTTCAAATTTATACATGTATATATGGTTGACTTGATCTTGGAACATGATATCATGGTTGACTTGGTCTTGGAACATGATATGTGTGGATGACCAATGTGATATACAATGATATGTGTGGTTCATGCATGTGTGCTAAATTAAATGAATTTCCAATTCTAACATGTACTCTACATTACCCTACGACAAGTTAACATCATACCATAAAGCACATCTCATGACTTACCCTACATTACCCTACCTTGTTCCGTCTCATAAAGCACATCTCATGACTTGCATGATTACACACCAAACCCTAGTTGGAAATCTCATACCTTGTCTCAAGACCCTAATTCCAGAGCATGCAACATGGTGACTCATCAACTCATTAACTTTTTAACATCATACAATTCTAACACATGTACAATAACATAGATATACCCTTGTTTACACACAGTAACACACACTAACATACTAGATACAATTCTGACATGTACACACAATTTAACATGTACTCTACATTACCCTACGACAAGTTAACATCATACCATAAAGCACATCTCATGACTTACCCTACATTACCCTACCTTGTTTCGTCTCATAAAGCACATCTCATGACTTGCATGATTACGCACCAAACCCTAGTTGGACATCTCATACCTTGTCTCAAGACCCTAATTCCAGAGCATGCAACATGGTGACTCATCAACTCATTAACTTTTTAACATCATACAATTCTAACACATGTACAATAACATAGATATACCCTTGTTTACACACAGTAACACACACTAACATACTAGATACAATTCTGACATGTACACACAATTTAACATGTACTCTACATTACCCTACGACAAGTTAACATCATACCATAAAGCACATCTCATGACTTACCCTACATTACCCTACCTTGTTTCGTCTCATAAAGCACATCTCATGACTTGCATGATTACGCACCAAACCCTAGTTGGACATCTCATACCTTGTCTCAAGACCCTAATTCCAGAGCATGCAACATGGTGACTCATCAACTCATTAACTTTTTAACATCATACAATTCTAACACATGTACAATAACATATATATACCCTTGTTTACACACAGTAACACACACTAACATACTAGATACAATTCTGACATGTACAGACAATTTAACATGTACTCTACATTACCCTATGACAAGTTAACATCATACCATAAAGCATGTATCTCATGACTTACCCTACATTACCCTACCTTGTCTCAAGACCCTAATTCCAGAGCATGCAACATGGTGACTCATCAACTCATTAACTTTTTAACATCATAAAATTCTAACACATCTACAATAACATATATATACCATTGTTTACACACAGTAACATACACTAACATACTAGATACAATTCTAACATGTACACACAATTTAACATGTACTCTACATTACCCTATGACAAGTTAACATCATACCATAAAGCACATCTAATGACTTGCATGATTACGCACCAAACCCTAGTTGGACATGTCATACCTTATCTCAAGAACCTAATTCGAGAGCATGCAACATGGTGACTCATCAACTCATTAACTTTTTAACATCATACAATTCTAACACATGTACAATAACATATATATACCCTTGTTTACACACAGTAACACACACTAACATACTAGATACAATTCTGACATGTACACACAATTTAACATGTACTCTACATTACCCTGTGACAAGTTAACATCATACCATAAAGTACATTTCATGACTTACCCTACATTACCCTACCTTGTTCTGTCTCATAAAGCACATCTCATGACTTGCATGATTACGCACCAAACCCTAGTTGGACATCTCATACCTTGTCTCAAGACCCTAATTCGAGAGCATGCAACTTGGTGACTCATCAACTCATCAAATTTTTAACATCATACAATTCTAACATGTACAATAACATATATACCATAATTTACATGTACAGTAACACACACTAACATACTAGACACAATTCTGACAAGTACACACAATTTAACATGTACTCTACATTACCCTACGACAAGTTAACATCATACCATAAAGCACATCTCATGACTTGCATGATTACACAGCAAACCCTAGTTGGACATCTCATACTTTGTCTCAAGACCCTAATTCCAGAGCATGCAACATGGTGACTCATCAACTCATTAACTTTTTAACATCATACAATTCTAACACATGTACAATAACATATATATGCCCTTGTTTACACACAGTAACACACACTAACATACTTGATACAATTCTGACATGTACACACAATTTAACATGTACTCTACATTACCCTACGACAAGTTAACATCATACCATAAAGCACATCTCATGACTTACCCTACGACAAGTCAACATCATACCATAAAGCACATCTCATGACTTTAGTTCCCAAAAACATGCTGAAAATAAATACATACTAAAGAGTAGCAGTATTTGACAATTAAAGGTCTTGTTTAGTTCCGATGCCACAATAATGTTTAGTTCCCAATAATGTTGTTGTGCATGTGCAAGTATTGGCACGATCTCATGTGTTTGTAGTTGACTCGAGCCTAACTTGCATGATTGCTCACCAAACCCTAGTTGGACATCTCATACCTTGTCTTGACCCTAGTTGGAGCATGCACAACTTGGTGACTCATGAAACCCTAGTTGCTGCATGTGCAAGTATTGGTGATCTCATGTGTTTGTAGTTTACTCTCCTAACTTGCATGATTGCTTGAACCAAACCCTAGTTGGACATCTATGACCTTGTCTCAAGACCCTAGTTGGATCATGCAAGTATTGGTGATCATGTGTTCATAGTTCACTCTCCTAACTTGCATGATTACACACCAAACCCTAGTTGGACATCTCATACCTTGTCTTGACCCTAGTCAACATCATACCATAAAGCACATCTCATGACTTTAGTTCCCAAAAACATGCTGAAAAGAAATACATACTAAAGAGTAGCAGCATTTGACAATTAAAGGTCTTGTTTAGTTCCCATGCCACAATAATGTTTAGTTCCCAATAATGTTGTTGTGCATGTGCAAGTATTGGCATGATCTCATGTGTTTGTAGTTGACTCGAGCCTAACTTGCATGATTGCTCACCAAACCCTAGTTGGACATCTCATACCTTGTCTTGACCCTAGTTGGAGCATGCACAACTTGGTGACTCATGAAACCCTAGTTGGTGCATGTGCAAGTATTGGTGATCTCATGTGTTTGCAGTTGACTCTCCTAACTTGCACATGATTGCTCACCAAACCCTAGTTGGATAGATATATGACCTTGTCTTGACCCTAGTTGGAGCATGCAAGTATTGGTGATCATGTGTTTGTAGTTCACTCTCCTAACTTGCATGATTATGCACCAAACCCTAGTTGGACATCTCATACCTTGTATTGACCCTAATTGGAGCATGCCACAATAATGTTTAGTTCCCAATAATGTTGTGCATGTGCAAGTATTGGCACGATCTCATGTGTTTGTAGTTGACTCTAGCCTAACTTGCATGATTTCTCACCAAACCCTAGTTGGACATCTCATACCTTGTCTTGACCCTAGTTGGAGCATGCACAACTTGGTGACTCATGAAACCCTAGTTGGTGCATGTGCAAGTATTGGTGATCTCATGTGTTTGCATTTGACTCTACTAACTTGCACATGATTTCTCACCAAACCCTAGTTGGAGAGATCTATGACCTTGTCTTGACCCTAGTTGGAGCATGCAAGTATTGGTGATCATGTGTTTGTAGTTCACTCTCCTAACTTGCATGATTACGCACCAAACCCTAGTTGGACATCTCATACCTTGTCTTGACCCTAATTGGAGCATGCCACAATAATGTTTAGTTCCCAATAATGTTGTTGTGCATGTGCAAGTATTGGCACGATCTCATGTGTTTGTAGTTGACTCGAGCCTAACTTGCATGATTGATCACCAAATCCTAGTTGGACATCTCATACCTTGTCTTGACCCTAGTTGGAGCATGCACAACTTTGTGACTCATGAAACCCTATTAGGTGCATGTGAAAGTATTCATGATCTCATGTGTTTGTAGTTGACTCTCCCAACTTGCACATGATTTCTCACCAAACCCTAGTTGGACAGATCTATGACCTTGTCTTGACCCTAGTTGGAGCATGCAAGTATTGGTGATCATGTGTTTGTAGTTCAGTCTCCTAAATTGCATGATTATGCACCAAACCCTAGTTGGACATCTCATACCTTGTCTTGACCCTAATTGGAGCATGTCACAATAATGTTTAGTTCCCAATAATGTTGTTGTGCATGTGCAAGTATTGGCACGATATCATGTGTTTGTAGTTGACTCGAGCCTAACTTGCATGATTGCTCACCAAACCCTAGTTGGAAATCTCATACCTTGTCTTGACCTTAGTTGGAGCATGCACAACTTGCTGACTCATGAAAAATTAGTTGTTGCATGTGCAAGTATTGGTGATCTCATGTGTTTGTAGTTGAATCTCCGAACTTGCATGATTTCTCACCAAATCCTAGTTGGACATCTATGACTTTGTCTTGACCCTAGTTGGAGCATGCAAGTATTGGTGATCATGTGTTTGTATTTCACTCTCCTAACTTGCATGATTACACACAAAACCCTAGTTGGACATCTCATACCTTGTCTTGACCCTAATTGGAGCATGCCACAATAATGTTTAGTTCCCAATAATGGTGTTGTGCATGTGCAAGTATTGGCACGATCTCATGTGCTTGTAGTTGACTCGAGCCTAACTTGCATGATTTCTCACCAGACCCTAGTTGGACATCTCATAACTTGTGTTGACCCTAGTTGGAGCATGCACAACTTGGTGACTCATGAAACCCTAGTTGGTGCATGTGCAAGTATTGGTGATCTCATGTGTTTGTAGTTGACTCTCCTAAAATAAATGTACTAAAGAGTAGCAGTATTTGCACTCCAATTAGGTCTTGTTTAACACCATGACAATTTATAGTGAGATCCTAGTGAACAAAAACCTAGAGAGTTTTTACAGCTCACCGTTGAAAGCACATTTTATCAAGAGCATTGAGGCCATTAATTATTTAAAGTTGTGTGTTCCAATGCCAGCGCCAAATTTATACTTACTAACATGCATATATATATCATTTACAAAAATAATATGCCCTGTGATACTAAAATTCGGATCACTTTGATATGCACCATCAAGGAAACCCATGACTTTGATATGTAAGCTGCCATAAAGAAAATAATTCTAGATATACATGTGTGTTTAGTGTACTTTTTGAGACATGTGTGTTTAGTGTTTAGTTGGTGCATGCAAGTATCAAGGTGTTCATGTGTTTTTAGATGCAAGTATTGGTGACTCTCCTAACTTGCATGATTGCTCACCAAACCCTAGGTGGACATATCAAGAACGTGATGATCACGTGTTTCTAGTTCACTCTCCTAACTTGAATAATTTCTCTCCAAACCCTAGTTGGACATAAAATAACTTGTCTTGACCCTAGTTGGAGCATGCAAGTATTGGTGACTCATGAAAGCCTAGTAGGTGCATCCAGGGTGATGGTGATCCAGGGAGATGGTGCAAGTATTGGTGACTCATGAAAGCCTCTCCTAATTAAATGTATATATATATTAAACTAAAAACATCAAGAAATGTAAATTTCAACAACTCGATAACTTGTTATTTTCCGAACTAAATTTGGTGGTGTCTAAAGACACCATTCTTGGTGCCTCCAATGTGCCGTAGATGTTGTTTGTATCGTAGGCACACCAAAGGATAGACATTAGTAACATCATAAGAAAGAAAAGAGAACCCTACAAAAATGTGCAAACATGGTTTAAATAACGCACCTAACAATGCACTCATACAAGTAGGTCATCGGGATCATCTCTGGTGCCGATAGTGTCCATCAATCATTCGTGCTCTATATGAGGTAGCAAGTAACGTACATGTGACCTATTTTTGTGAGAAAGTGTGCAAAGCTTGATGTTTGTACCAACTACTAGGTTGGTGAAGTGGTATACAATAGCT
Organism: Pseudotsuga menziesii; assembly: GCA_001517045.1. Classification (NCBI taxonomy): domain Eukaryota; kingdom Viridiplantae; phylum Streptophyta; class Pinopsida; order Pinales; family Pinaceae; genus Pseudotsuga; species Pseudotsuga menziesii. The sequence goes on from LPNX010165383.1 coordinate 478,468, forward strand.
CCTGGTCTATAATCCTAATATACATACCCACCCTTCCTTTTCTGTTGTGCTGTAAGTGTCAAGTACTCCCCTTTTATAACCATTGAGCCGGTTGGGAATTCAATATTTTCATCATCTGTAACAGGTTCTAGAAGGGTTTGTTTCCCCTCTAAGCAACGTGCTAACCAATATTCAGAACCCCATTCATTATTTTTTGGGGCAACCACTGCATATATCTGACCTGTGAAAAGAAATAGGTCGAGTTAACAATTTACATTTTGTAAATAAGGTCTTGCATATCTAATTTCTACATAAATTAAATTATATACAAAGGTCGAGTACAAAATTTACATAGGGGGTCATTTTATTATTTAGGTACTACTCATGTATCTTCTTGTATGAGATCCGATATGTGTCTGATCATCTTCCAAATGGTCTATTTCATTGCCCCCATTGAAATTGGTACCAAGTGTCACTCGTTCCCATGTATCAATGGTGTCAGTATGCTCACAATCATCCCATTCACCAATGCTACAAGAACTACAAAAGCAAGCCTTCAATCTTGTCCAAATTTGTAGGGCCGAGTTGTCTGAGCTTCTAATTGAATGAAACTATCGAGTTCCATGCACTGTGTTCACCTGAGGTGTTTGTGATCGGTCCACATTTGTAACCTCCCAGAATATTCTTCACACTAAGTGTTTCCTTGTTGCTTTTTCTCCCATGATAGATGCACACCATTGGACTATAGATGCTGCGTCTAGAAGGCGAGCACCTGTAAACTTAATCTCTTCCCTTTGAAGGGCAGTTTTAATGCATGCACCAGCACCATCGTGCTCTCCTTTTCCATGACTAGTTTCAAAGTATTTCCATACATGTGGCACCTTGTATTTTAGGTGCAACAAACACAACCATTCAAATACACGTGCATTCTTGAACTGTCCAACACAACCATCTGACCAAATGATATGACAATAAAATGATATATCCATAGCTATCACGTGGTCATAGAATAATTTAAAGCAATGTTGCATGTAATGGATGTCATGGGTCCGGTCGTCACTTATGTAGAAGTGACTTTCTTTCAGTATCACACGTTTCTCTTCACTGCTATCTTTCCCATGTCGATACGCGATATGCACCATTATGCTCACCTGCTCTAAGTGATAGTATTGACTTTGAATTTCATTTTGTGGTTGTAGGGTGTAATTTTTAGCAAAGTCAACCACTGATAGTATTGTTCTGAGAGGGAAGGTGTGCCGACATATTCTGAATTGCTCATCTTGCCACCGTGCCATATTGACATGTTGAATGTACTGTTGGATCTTTCCACGAAACTCTGGAATAAAATCACATACTCGAACCTGGTACATGAATATTAATATGTCAATAAACCACATAAAAAAATAGGTGTGTACACATGAATATTAATTTGTCAATATTCAAGAATTTACCCGTGAAGTCACCAATTTAATATTCGTGCTTTCTTTCCCATCATTTAGCTGATATGTCTCATACTGATAGTTCTGCTTCTCAACAATTGCATTCCCAAATTCTTGATCTTCACTTTCATGGATGCAACCAGACCATAAGGATATCCCACCACAATTGTTGCAAGAACCGTCTACACATTGTTTTAAGTAATGTGTCTACCCATCTTGCCTCGGACACATGAGGCTATGGATGAAATCTTTGGATGAAATTGGTGGTACTGTACTTGAGCATTCCTGCACATGGTTAGGATGCAAAAAACTACATATATGTGCAAATGTATGGTAATATAGGTCAAACTCTATGTGGTATCTACAACAACAAGTGTTCCGGATGGCATTGATTCTAACATACCAAGGCTTGCATTTTTCAAAAGATCTTTGCCCGAGCCTTAGCTCTAAATGGAAAACTTTAAACATATTGAACAGTTGAGTTTGTGTCATGTCAAGATAATTCTTAACATGAGGTTCAGTGTGATGAGAACCCCTACAATGTTTTAACACATCCTTCGTGTTAGAAGAAGGCCTAGTGTTATCATGCCAAAACGTTTGCACTAGGCCCTTCACTGCTTCAACTAACTTCATGTCTTTGCGGGGCAGTCTACCGCTAAATGCCCATAATGTTTCCATTTGTCCCTCTACATCAAGGTTGTCTCTTCTTACTGAATATTTTTTAAGAGTCTTTGGATGTAAAGGAACAATTTCTGATGTGCATTTAAGTAAACAACGTTGCCTTGTGGATCTACATATAATTGATTCAACCAATACACGACGAGCCACATTACAGTCTTTTGAACGAGTTTTTTTACCAATCGATGTGAATGTAGCAGCAAGAGATTTAACAATGTGATTACTTGATTGCATATTCTTCACTGCTGTTATGCCTAAATTTCTTCTAACAGTTGCCATATTTCTAGATTTAAGCAAAGCTAAAAACAGTTGGCATTTACCGACTTCGGATTTGTTATCAAAATATTGTTTCATTATTTGAGAAGAATGACTAAGGATAGTGCATTTAGCCACCTTACCTTCCATGGAAGTCAATCCGCTCTCGTCCACTTGTATTCATTTAGGAGTTCTCTTTTGTTTTGATGCAAAATTTCTTGCCGTTTGAAATGCTGGAGTGACGTTTACATCCACTACTGGCTCACAACTTCGATTAGGAGATTGAACCACTGAACATGGTTGTTGCTGAGTCACATTTGCATCGGGGGTAACATAATTATTGAACTGTTCAGAAGATTGACCATCTACTAATGGATGAATAATATCAACTTCCGTATAACCAGCTTCTTTTAATGTTGCATTATCTTCCTTAGCCTCTAGGTCAGGTATCTCTTGAGGGGGGATGGGAACTATTTGCTCATCTAATGAATACCGACAATTTCTTGAATCTTCCCCTTTTTTTGCTTTTTATTTTCTGCTTCTTCCGGTGTGAGCACGTTCTTTGCTGACTTTCTTCCTCTATTACGTACATTCCCCATTGAAATCCACCGAAACCTGTACAAAACTATGCAATTATGTAAGTAATGATAAAAAATAGCATGTCCAACAATTCTCTATGTGCGGGTTCAGACGAATTATGTCTTTTGATACGTTAAAGGTGGCCAACACAACGCCACCCTACATTTTCTATAAAACCTAAATCGCATTTCAGATATAACACACCTGTGAAATATCGCATATGCGATATTGAATTTTAGCTTTTTTGATGGAGGAAAAGGGTTTTCCATATCGCATATGCGATATATCGTATATGCGATTTATTGCATCTACGCTATATCGCATATGCGATTTAGTTCTCAATGAAAATGTGCAAAATTTACATTGTGATCTTTTTTTTGGTTACCTTTTCCACCTCGGGATTCTTACCTTTTCCTCTAATTGTTGTACATGCTTGTCTTCTTTTTCTTTTAGCATCAGATAGATAGAATTGGTGATTTGGGTTGCATAAGAAAAAATATGTACATCCATTTTTCTATCTCCCCATCCTTATCCTTTTATATATATATATTTTAAAATATGATCCATACATCCATGGAAATATGAAGAACTTTCTTGAATACTTATTCTTTGTTCAGATCAATAGATTTCATTATCTCAGAAACTAAACATTCAGTTGTTAGCAAGATGATGATGATGAGGATGGGGTTGATGGTGATGAGGAGGAGGATGATGACTATGATGATGATGATGAGGATGAGGGTGATGGTGATGATGAGGATGAGGGTGATGGTGACGATGATGATGATGAGGATGAGGGTGACGATGAAGATGATGGTGAACAATGATGGTGATGATGAGGAGGATGATGACTATGATGATCTAATGATGAGGATGAGGATGAGGGTGATGATGAGGATGATGAGGAGGAGGGTGATGAGGATGATGAGGAGGAGGGTGATGATGATGATGAGGATGAGGGTGATGAGGATGAGGATGAGGATTATGATGATGATGAGGAGGAGGATGATGATTATGATGATGATGATGATGAGGATGAGGATGCTGATGATGTTGAGGATGAGGCTGTCGATGAAGATGATCTGACCATGATGATGATGACAATGATGAAGTTGATGATGACGATGATGATTATGATGATGATGAGGATGAGGATGCTGATGATGTTGAGGATGAGGCTGTCGATGAAGATGATCTGACCATGATGATGATGATGACAATGATGATGATGATGATGACAATGATGATGACCACGATGATGATGATGAGGATGAGGGTGATGAACGATGATGATTATGAGGGTGATGAGGATGAGGATTATGAGGGTGATGAGGATGACCATGATGACCATGATGATGATGATGACCATGATGGCCATGATGATGATGATGATGACAATGATGATGATGTTGAGGATGAGGGTGTCAATGAAGATGATGACCATGATGATGATGACAATGAAGATGATGACCATGATGATGATGACAATGATGCATTTGATGATGACCATGATGATTATGATGATGATGAGGGTGATGAACGTGATGATGATGAGGATGATGATTATGATGATGATGAGGATGAGGATGCTGATGATGTTGAGGATGAGGTTGTCGATGAAGATGATCTGACCATGATGATGATGATGAGGATGAGGGTGATGAACGATGATGATGATGAGGAGGATGAGGGTGATGAACAATGATGATGAGGATCGAGGTTGATGATGATGAGGATGAGGGCGATGATAAAGATGATGATGAGGATGATGGTGATGAACGTGACGATGATGAGGATGATGATTATGATGATGATGATGATGAGGATGATGATGATGTTGAGGATGAGGATGTCGATGAAGATGATTTGACCATGATGATGATGATGACCATGATGATGATGATGATGATGATGATGATGATGACCATGATGATGATGATGAGGATGAGGGTGATGAACGATGATGATGATGAGGATGATGATTATGATGATGATGATGATGAGGATGCTAATGATGTTGAGGATGAGGCTGTTGATGAAGATGATCTGACCATGATGATGATGACGACCATGATGATGATGATGAGGATGAGGGTGATGAACGATGATGATGATGATGAGGATGAGGGTGATGAACAATGATGATGAGTATCAAGGTTGATGATGATGAGGATGAGTGTGATGATGAAGATGATGTTGAGGATGATCAGTATGATGATGATGAGGAGGAGGAGGGTGATGATGATGAGGAGGAGGATGGCGATGATGACCATGATGAAGCTGATGAGGATGAGGGTGATGAGCATGTTGATGATGATGAGGATGATGAGGAGGAGGAGGAGGAGGAGGATGAGGATGAGGATGAGGATGAGGATGAGGGTGATGATGACCATGATGATGATGATGATAATGATGATGATGATGAGGGTGATGAACGTGATGATGATGAGGATGAGGATTATGATGATGATGATGAGGAGGATCCTGATGATGTTGAGGATGAGGGTGTCGATGAAGATGATGACCATGACGATGATGACAATGATGATGATGAGGAGGAGGAGGAGGAGGAGGAGGAGGCTGTGGGTGATGAACGTGATGATGATGAGGATGAGGATTATGATGATGATAAGGATGAGTATGCTGATGATGTTGAGGATGACAATGATGATGAAAATGATGATGATGATGATGATGATCATGATGATGATGATGAGGATGAGGGTGATGAACGATGATGATGAGGGTCGAGGTTGATGATGATGAGGATGAGGGTGATGATGATGATGAGGATGAGGGTGATGATGAAGATGATGATGAGGTTGATGGAGATGATGAGGAGGATGATGCATATGATGATGATGATGAGGATGAGGTTGTCGATGAAGATGATGATGATGGTGAGGATGAGGGTGATGAACAATGCTGATGAGGGTGACCATGAGGATGAGGATGAGGGTGATGATGAAGATGATGACGAGGATGATGGTGATGATGAGGAGGATGATGAGTATGATGATGATGATGAGGGTGATGATGAGGATGAGGATGATGATGGTGATGAGGATGATGTGATGATGATGATGATGAGGATGACGAGTATGATGATGATGATGATGACCATGATGAAGTTGATGATGATGAGGGTGATGCTGATGATGATGAGGAGGAGGATGAGGATGATGATGAGGAGGAGGAGGATGAGGATGAGGGCACGATGACATCTGATGATGATGATTACGACAATGATGACCATGACGATACTGGTGAGGATGAGGGTGATGATGATGATGATGATGAAGATGAGGATGAGGGTGATGATGATGATGATGAAGCTGATGAGGGTGATGGTGATGATGATGATGATGAGCAATGATGATGATGATTAGGAGGAGGAGGATGATGACTATATGATGATGATGATGAAGATGAGGATGAGGGTGGTGAACAATGATGCGTTAGGACAAAGATAAATTAGTTTAAATTTACCTATATAGCACCATTAGAATTTACATAGTTCAATTATGCTAGCAACATTAAAGAACTTCCATGAAGTAATCTATAGTGGGAACCCACCACCCATACAACTTCGAAGTAGCTAGTGACATTGTGAATCTAGAAGCCATACCACATAAATTAGCTCTGAATGTAATTCTTTATATCTCTAATTATAACTCTATATGTAATTCTATATAAATCTAATTATAACTCTGAATGTAATTCTATATAACTCTAATGTATACAACAATAACTCTAATTATTTGAACAATAACTCTAATTATTTGAAGATAAAATAACTTTAATTATTTGAAAATAAAAGCCATACCACATAAATTAGCTCTGAATGTAATTCTATGTATCGCATATGCGATATGAATAATCCATAATGCATATGCGATATAACGCCCATGCGATATAGCTTATACATATCGTATATGCATTATTTGAAAATTTAAATAATTGGGGGGATTAAGGTTTGGCATTAGGTTTGGAAGCAGCTTCAGAATATCGAACCTATTGGCTAGGACAAATCAACCATGGCTATTGCTTGTCTTTTACAACTCTATCAATATGCTCATATTAGATCCTGTGTTTTGATATGACATACACAATTTTTTTATGAAAATGTACGATATTATAGAGTACGAAATGACGATTCTTAATATATATATTTTTCCTTCAAAACTATGTTTTATTTATTTATAATTATTTTTCTAAATGACACACGTTAGTTTTTGAAAATACATACATCGATTGTTTGTTATATAACTTTTGATTTCCATCACCATTTCCCATAAAAACTATATGGTGCACTAGAAGAGATCAAGCTCTGTGATCTTATATTAAGAAATAAAGGATTTCATTAATTTTTGCCCCTAAAGTGTTGCACCCGCACATAAGGTTTTAATTTCAAGCTTTTCTGACTTCAATAATCAATAATAAAAAACAAAATTCATGAAAAATTCCGAATAAATAGTTTTACACTAGGTCCATATGTCCTTTATATGTCTGCAAGATTTTATCCAAAATGGACATCATTTACCTCATATATTGCTGCACCCGCACAAACATATATGTTAAGATGTGCTGAAAATTTGAAAACCCACTTTCATGGAAACTAATTTTATAATCATTTTCACACATTTTCTCTGCACAAATGCTATATATTATGAAAGTTGATTCAATTACCTGTGTTTTCTCTTTTTACTTCATCTTCAAATAAGTTAGGGAAGTACCCCTAATTGTCACCTAAAATCAGAGTTTTCCGTTTATTCCAGTATTATGTGGCATCTAAAGTGTCCTTAAAGGAGTCCATGATTGTGCATCAACCCATATATATAATTTTAACAACATATTTATATTATTGATTTACTAAAATACTATTGGAAAAAATGTGAGCATAATGAATTTATTAATATGTAAGTCCCTAATTATTTGAATTATTACTTTCCCCTTACCTTAATAAAAATTAGAAAAAATGTTAATGCTAGTGGATGATAGAAGTTCTAGGACTCTAATACTTTCTTGGAAAATTGAGTGATTCCGAGCAATCAAGATGCCTCAAGCAATAATTAGAGAAAGAAATTTATATTGACAATTATATATATTAGATAACTAGCCTTAGAGGGACAATTCAATTCAATCTATAGTCGAAGAAAGCTTATGTCATGTTCCTTTGTTAATCTCTTACCACACCATATTAGCAAACAAACATTTCAAAATATGTTGAAAGACAATCCCCTCATTCGATTTACACATAGTACAATGACCCAACCCTTCTAATCTACATTTTTGTATGTTATCCCAAGTTGGGACTTTGCTAAATAAAAAAAACACCACATGAGGAGGAAAGCATTTCAAGGTCATATTAGCTTCCACATTTTCTTACACCACCAAAGAGCCTCCTTATTTAGAATGTCAATGTTCATATGAATATATATGTGCTCACAAATGTAAAATCCAAAGGAAACATTATTTATGATCATCACATCCTCAATTTCTCTGAAGCATACATGCACATTCTTTAATGATCTTATAAATGTATCCCACATAAAACGGTGTGCATTTTCAAACCCAATCGACCTAGATGAAAAAAAACCCTTACTCCAAAGAGTGGAATAAATTGGATGTACAACCTAATTTGAAGTAAAGAAACCAAACCCGTGAAGTATTTCCAATATCTCTAGTGAGAGAAGATAACAATCACTACTCCCCGAGCATGGGTCTAAACTAATGCGAACATTGTTTCTATTTCTAATTTTCCATGCAGTACCATTACCAATAAGTTAGAATGAACTTACCACAACTTTCCATATGATAGGTGCATTATTATTATTTTTAGTTGGAGACAATACCAAACCAATAATTGAGCCTAGGGAAATATACTTTTGTTCAAAAACATTTGTCCAAGAGCTATTGGTTGTTAGAAGTATCCAACCAAATTTAGAAACCAAATATTTTGAGAATGAAAAGACATTTTGTATTCCTCATATTTCTCCTTTAGATTTTGGAGTATTATTTATTGAATACAAACTGAGACAAAGAAGATGGATTATGGGAGTGTGTGACTTGAACTATTCATTAGGCCATCGAGATGCTTTCTCCAATCTACCACATAAATATTTTGGTAAAATATTTCTCTCTCCCAATATCCTTATCATAAATAGGAAGTTTAGCACCTAGGTGGAAAGGAAATGAAAAATTTGTTCCATTCCAAAAGAATTGTTTCTATTATCAAATCAGGATAAATAAGGACAAATAAGGACTCCCACAAATGGGTCAAAAATCGAGTCTAATAAATTTTAACTAATTTCATAACTAATATTAATATTTAATACTGTTATATTATAATAATAATATTAAACTCAAATAACTTTTAAGATGGAATTGTGTATTTAATTTTATTTCCTTATTTTGGGTGAAAACACTACATCAAACTTTGTCCTCATAAATTTATTTTAATATAAAATACATATTTAAGGTAGTTTTGATAAAAGTGAAATAACCGTGAGTAGCTTCGATAAAAGTGAAATAGTATAAAAAATTAGCTACATGTTTTATTATTTTCCTTAGGAGACCCATTTTCATCCAAATTTCCTCTAATTTGGATCAATAACAAGTCAATTATTTAAAAAAAAAAACTTTAGAGGTCTGTTTGTGCTGATAAACACAAATTGTGAGGTCTGAGATGGTCCAAAAACAATATCGATCATGATCAAATTCATGAGATTACTTGGGTAATGAGCATTTAATTTGAATAAGATAAATACCAATGTTGAATGACCATAGAAATTATTAGTTCTTTTTCTTTGAATATGTATTTCATCACCAGAAAACAAAGTGATACACATTCCCTCTAGTTATTTTTCAAGTAGGGTGATCAAAACCGACATGTTCATTTCTTCACAAGGATACGTCCATAGGGATGTACTTATCTCAATAATAAAGAAACCTAACTTGAATGATTGTGCATTAAGGGACACAATTATTATGGAGAGCCTGCTTGGCCCAATGATCTTTTATATATTTTTCCAGCAGTAATTTTAGGTAATATTGTATGTATAATAGGTTTACTGGTTCTAGAACCATTAACAATTGATGAATGCACAAATCCATTTGCAACTCCGTTGGAGATATTTATCGAATAATATATTTTCCCTGTATTCCAAATACTTTGTATAATACATTAAAAAAATTGGGTGTCATTTTAATGGGCTCAATACCCGCAAGATCATTGATGGTAACTTTTTTAGATAATGTGAATCAAACTCAGAATCAATTTCATCATCTAGTAGGTCTGCAACAATATCCTCAGTCGGTACTGAAATATCCCTTTAGTTAGGTATTGGGGAAACATTTCCTATTGATGAATATTTAACTTTAGGTATTTTCCAATTTGATGCAAATGTCGACTGTAAAAAATATCTTATCTTATTTATTTATTTATGGAGTAGTTTCTTTAGTACAAATTATATCTCCGTAGGTATACCCATCTTGCCATATTTTTCTTTCAAATTTTCCATGAAATAGAGATATTCCAAATATTGATATGAAATGGTTCTCATGGCTATCGAGAAGAACTTGGGGAAAGGAAACCAATAAAGAGATGGAATGTAACTAACCATTTAATGAACTTGAAACTAATTCTTGGGAGGGCCAATCGCAAAACGTTTTCATAGAACTTCCAATACTTGTTCGACATATTCCTTAAGTATTCAATTCTCGTCATATTTTCTCAACTATAATTTAAGAGGTCCAATAATGTATGTATATTGGCTCTTCTGAGGTAATTATAGTTTGTGTTGGGTAACCCTATTTGGTCAATGAAAATATGTTTAAATGCAAATTTTTCTCTTGTTTGCATTGTATCAATCAATAAATGTGAAATGGGGAAGGGAGGAACCTTATATCTTTTTTTATTTTTCATTCCATCTATGTTTTGTTCCTCTTCGTGCAGTAAGGGAATAAATAAGTTGATCAAATTGTGAGAAGATTCATAAAGTGCCTCTCTAGGATTTAAACCCCCATTCATGCATATTTCCAGGAAAATAAATTGTTGTATTTGTTTTTCGCTCCCATAGGAATGAATAATATAATTTTCATCGTGAACATTCATAAAAATAACATCTATAGGAAAAAACTTATCTTGATAATTATTTGGACTATGTATAATAAATTCACGATTTTCTTCAATTTGTAATGTTATATCATAAGTAATTGATTTATTCATTCTAGATATATGCTATATAGTATCAATTATTTTCATAGAACATGGTAGTACGATATCATATGAAGTTAAATTTATGGGTCTAACGATATAGATAGAAGATTCATGGATTATGTACAAATCACTTTTAAGTACAATTTCTTTTAGATTCATTGAAATGTCATGTATTGATTCTTCAATACCTATTATCACAGAATGTTAATGTTTTATATTCTCCGATTTTAATGTCTGATAAATGTTCTGTCTACTTTTCCAAGTAAATATCTTCACATTGTGATGCCTATTGTATCGAATCAGCCCTTGCAGAGCGGGGATAGAGACAAATTGCCATAATGGAGACACTAACTGTATGCTTTGGATTCGATGCACTTCCATCATAGTGTCTGAATAGAGATTGTGATTTCATCTTGAATCATATGAAGACTATTATATTAGATCATCAAATCATTTTTTTCTATTGAAATACATTCACTTATTACACACGTCTAGTTTTGGGAGGTCTACATCCATGATGTGGTATAAAGGTTATGTAACAAACAAAAAATAATAGTATTCCACTTGTACGAATGGTTTGTAATGTTGTATCCCTCCCCCAACCAAGGCCACTTATCATAACTTATATTCATTCGATACCCCCATCCATTTAAATGTATCAATAATATTTTTTGTTGCAGTATTGGTTTCAAATGGTGTAACTCTCCTCGTGACTTTGAATCCACAAGAAATGACAAAAGACCAAGATAAAATTCTCCCCATACATCTATAACAATCACAATGGTATAGTTAAATATTTCTTGAACGTGAAGAACTTCTTTGAGTACTCTATGTTCATTCTTATGTGAACCAATTCTTCTTGTAATTTTTGACATATTAATAATTACGAGTTCAGTTCAAAAAATGAATATGGAAAAATATTTTACCTCTAGATCCATTAAGTGATATAGAAGAAAATTTCCCCTATTTTTTCTTATGTCTCGGATTGGAGCAAATTATCATAACTCATTTCCATTTACTAATTGGTCAACATTTTTGACAAATTCTATGATTAGAAGCATGAATTTTAATATTTATAACCCTCAAATTTGTGCATATTACATTTTGTTCGTTGAGCAAGAGAGTCCAATGAATCTATGATTCACAATTCCTATCAAATGTTCAAAAGGAAATTCAATCATTTGAATATTTGTTGCTAATTCTATATATTATACATCCTTTGGTTAAATCATAAGCACTTAATTATACCTTGACCCTATCTTCTGGTAGTATTCGTATGGAAGTATATTGAATCCTACCTAAAATATGAGTCAGAATGCAACATCCGTCATCTATTCAAACTCAAAACATACCATTGGGGAGTGATTCAATAACCAATCCTTCCACATCGATCAAATTCTAGTTTTTCATTGAATATCCTCCTCTTTTGAAAAAAAAAAATTTGACTAATGTGCTTGAATGAATATGAATGCTGTCTCGAACCAAATATTCTTTGATTTGAATTCCATGAATATATCTTACATAATTTATATTTTTGCACAAAATTGAGATTAATTATCATACATAACATAGTATTTCTTGTCCAATTTCCTTTTTTCAAGCTTATTGATCCGTCGAAATTCCTTGGGAAGTAGAAAGAATTACAATCCCCATTCCACCTAGAACTTTTAGAATTTATCAATAATTGAAATATATTATCAAACTATGTTCATTAGCACGCTTTGAAATGGTTATATATGTCCTTTTACTCCAATATTTTGAAGTCAATATAAAAAAAAAATCCGCCTTCTTGATGTTCCCAAACATCTTCTATAAAACATTCTCGTAAAAGTGTCCTTCCAATGTTCCTCGTAATACTATTAGTTGTTACTTGAAATGTTCATTTTTATTCCATGTAAATGTTTCTTATAGAACCAGTTACATTGAAAATAGTATCGTTACCCATGTTGAACAAATTCGTATTAATTCGTGGTCTCAATATAAAAGGATTTTTCTATATTCTTCGAGGAATATTCGTAAGGTGCAATGAATTGATCCATATACCATTTGATGACCTATCAATAGAATATTTATACAATATCTATTAGTCCTTCTAATACTTTGAGAGCCAATGAAACTATTTTCATGAAATTCAATTGTCTTAATTTTTGAGAAGCTGGACGAAAACCTCGAGTTCCTCGTGTACTTCCTTTTCGATCAATGACGACTGTTGCATTGTCATCAAATCGTATCATCATTCCATTTTCATGTTCATGTTATTTATAGGTGTGTATTACTATGGTTCTAGCCCCTTCCGACTTTTCGAGGGGCATGTTAGTTATTACTAATTTTTAATTATAACAATAATAACATCACATGTATGAGCGTATTTATGATTTATTTCTCCTAGAACTACATCCACCAAGAGATTTTAGCAATGAAATATTTTCCCATCTTGCATATGGAACACCGTAATGTGCCTTATGTCCAATCCATAAAAGTTAGGAACACATTCCTTTTAGAATTTTCAAAAATTCATTTTGGAATCCATGCTAATGGAATCTAAGAGATCGGAATGGTGTCCAACATCGATTTTACTAGAATACGTCTTCCTACCTTCGATTACTATTTATGATACCATACCTAAACTATGTTCTTTAGTTTTGTGGTTAACCACATGCAATCCTTTTTCAGATAGTTATTTGTTTCTAAGTGAAATACAAGATATTTTAAACCATAATCCATATCGTCTCCATGAAATAAAAATTAAGCTTTGTAGAAACTCACCTCATTCTCTGTCTATTGACACATAAAATAGTAGAGTTTTGGAAATTGATAATAATGCAAGTAAATTGACAAAACATATCAAGAATTCTTACAAGTTTTTATACATCTCTCTTACATCCATCACAAAATATGAGGATGTCATCTACAAAAATAATGTGTAATAAATAAAGTAACTTAGAAATACAAATTGCATGTAAGCAACATGTCCTTTTTTCCTTAACAAAACATGTATTTAGTCCCTTATCTACAAACATTTAAGTAATATTTGAGAGAGTAGACACCGATGATGTAGCCCTCTTTAAGCTCCAAAAAAATGGTGAGGTCGATCCATTGATTAGAACTACAAAGGAAATCGAGGTGATACAACTCATTATCGAATTTATAAAATCCACATCAAAACATAAATGGGTGAGTAGTAGTGTGTTCTAGAGACAATTCACTCTATTGTGCTCTTTAGGAAAATCAATTTTAATGGCAACACCTTTTTGTTTTTCTTGGCTATGTAATAAGTCATGTGCCACCCATATAGCTTTGTTGATTTTCTTTTATTCTAAAAAAACCTAATTGTTCCCTTCAAATATTCCTTGACATAATTTCGTTTAGCGTTTATGCAATGATTTTACAAACTATTTTGTAAATAACATTGCATAAGGAGATTGTCCCAAAATCATCAAAAGTGTTAGGATTTTCAACTTTAAGTTTGAGTGAGATTAGAGTAGAGTTAAAAGAGTTCATAATTCTTTGTATTTTTAAATTCTCTTCCACCACCCATAATAGATCACCCCCCATAGTAGAAAAAGTTTCAAGAAATATTTTTATTGTCCAATAATCTGGGCTTGGATCTTATTGCTTTCAAAACTATGAATAACCACAATCAACTCATCCATTGAAACCTCCTCCATTAAATCCGTTTTGTCATTTTCATTGACAATTCTTTGGGAAAAGGAGGAAATATGAATAATTTTAACAATTGAAGCTCTTTCTTATGTCTTAAAATGTGTCTGAAATAATCTCTTTCTTGTATTATTGAAACCCTCAAAAGTGAAGATGTATTTTCCATATTGATATGGCATACCACAAATAGTAATTCTCAACTTGTAACCTTCTATGAAAGCTTGGAAGAATTTTTTATTTTCATCCACACATTTTAACCATAAGGGACAACTTTTAAACTAACATGTCTCTTCCTGATCCGCAAGAATTTTGTTATGATTACTATCCATGTTAAACTTTATATGCTGGTATATTTTGATTCCTAAATTCATAATAATTTAATACATTTTCACAATAACATCTTAAAGATGATCATTGAAAGAAATGCAATCATAATGTACACAACAATTTACTCTGGGAAACCCAAAAGAAAAAAACGTTGCAAAATTCCTCAATATAGATTACCAGAATGAAATGACCAAAGAAAAAGGACTCACAAGAGAGAGAGAGAGAGAGAGAGAGAGAGAGAGAGAGAGAGAGAGAGAGAGAGAGAGAGAGAGAGAGAACCACAAGCATAAGAGCCAAAATACCAAAGACACTTATCCTCATCATTCTTTGTCCTTACTTCTTTCTCTCTCATGTGTAATACATGAGTGAGTGAGTGTGTATAAATGTGGGAGCGTGCCTCTATATTTATATTGATTTTCCAATTCACATTTTACCCTAACTGGGCGTACCTATTAAACTAACAGGGATGTCTTACCTAAGGGAATTCACAATAATAATTAGATTAACCATTTATGGGTACTAGTGACCTGACTTATAACAGAGGGTTTACCTCGTGACTTTTACATGAACTTTTACATCAATGACATCTCTTGAAGGAATAACAATAATAATGTAAATTACAATTAGAAATTTTTTTGAAGTTACATTATTTCAAAACTCTTTCTTAACAAGAAAGGTATTCTACTGACAACAACAACAACTGGTGTGGATCTATACAACATCCTTAGAAGGAGGGAGGAGGTATCATTAACAACATCTTTTGGAACATTGTCTGGTACATCTATAGATCATTGAAATTTTTGAGCATCATCATGTACTGCACAGACCTAGAGTATCATCATATGAAACGTGGAATTGGGGCATCATCATCTGCAACATGGAACTGGAACATCATCATATGCAACATAGAGTTTGAGCATCATCATCTACAACATGGAACATGATCATTGCCTGCAACATGGAGCTAGAGAATCATTACCATTTGTTGGAAGATAATTATATGTAGCATGGAGCTAGAGCATCATGATCTATAGTATAGAAGTAGATCATCACCTGCAACATGGAGTTGGAGTATCATCATCATGATCTACTGGAACATCATCATATGCACAATGGAGATGAAGCATCATATTCTATAGCATAAAACTGGATAATCACCTATAGCATGGAGATGGATCATCGTCATCTTCATCAGCATAGAACTACTAAAACATCATCATCATCTTCAGTATAGAGCTGAAGTATCAACATATTCAATATAAAACCTGACACATCACTAACAATGACATCACAAGGCTGGCCCATTAGCATAAAGTTGAAATAACAACAACAATGACATCACGAGGCTGGATCATCAGCATAAACCTGGAATAACAACACCATGTGACATGTATAAACACATAATCATCAATATATCAAGGCTGGAATAAGATCATCTATGCCAACATAATGAGTCCAATGTATCAACAACCGACAAGATCCTTCCTTTCAAAATTATAGAATCATGGACAACATGGGTGATTGTTTCCTTTCACAATTATGGGATCATCTACAACAAAAATGTGCTACTCGGATGGCCCTTCCTTTCGGAATTACAATATCAAGTATTTAGAAATGTACCAATATTGAGAAAAATTAACAAATACGTATATAGGATGATCCTTCCTTCAAGAAATACAAGATCAATTCCAACATGGATGATCCTTCCTTTCATAATTATGGGATCTCCAACCAAAATTTTAGATGATCCTTCCTTTGGGAATTATGGGATCAATTCAATATCCTTGGCGATCCTTCCTTTAAGAATTACGAGGCTAATTGGATTGGCCACCATCTTTGATGATCCTTCCTTTAAGAATTATAGGATCAAGTCCATCAACCAACATCTTGGACTATCATTCCTTTCAATACTACGGTATTAAATCCATCAATCAACATATTGGATGATCCTTCCTTTTGAAATTACAAGATCAAGCCTATCAACCATCATATTGGAATATCCTTCCTTTCGAAATTCTGAGATCAAGTCTCTAAATTGACATTTAAGATGGCCATTCCTTTCAAAATTATGCAATCAATTCTAAGGTTGATCAATACCAACTAAGAGACTTGTTGTGATCAGGATACCATAGTATCATCAATACTACTCCCCCTTACGATGGAAGTCCTTCCAGAAAACCCCTATCTTGTCTCGGAAGTGTTGAAACTTCAAATGAGACATACGATTAATCAACACATCTACAATGTGCTCATATGTGCTCACATGTTGGAGCTTTATAGCTCCCTTGTCCACCATGTCACGAAAGTAGAAGTACCATATTTCTATGTGCTTCATCTTATCATGGAACAAAGGGTTCTTTGTCATATTCATGGAGATTTAGTTATAACATAGAATCATGGTAGGATCCATCTCTAGATAAATAGATTTTTCAACAACTTCCAAATCCATATGGCTTCACAACTGGCAGAATAAGCCGCAATATATTATAATCCTACAGTGCTGAGAGAAACACTAGATTGCTTCCTTCTTAGCGATGGGATCATGGATGAACCTAAACCAAAACATCCTCTTGAACTTCTCTTTATATATGAGAAAATTACTACCCAATATGAATCTATATAACCATGTGCTCTTAAGTCATGATCTCTAGTATAACTTAGACCATAGTCTATGCTAACTTTTAGGTACCTCATCACATGCTTTGTTTCTACCATATGAACATGTCCTATCTTAACCGAATACTAACACAAGGTGTTCACAACAAAGCATATATCTATTGATATATTTGTAACTTTGAAAGATATTCTGATGTATATTATCATTGTATGTTGTTGTACCCACATCAGACATGTGTTTCCCTCCTTTTAGGATGTCATTATTGTGTCTAAACTTTTATGTACAAACTCTGTTGTAATTCAGGGAAATAGTCTCTAGTGTAACATCATGTAATGTGCTTTTGGTGTTTCTCTAGGAGAAGTCAGCCCTCTTAGGGTAACATGTCAGCCCCAGTAGTGTAATAGGTCAGTTACTTGATTAGTAGAAATAGGGAGGAACCCTCCCTCATTTATAGACACCTCACACTCACTCAAGTTTGCATGAGAGAGAGAGGGGGGGAATCAAGGAGGAGAGATAGATAACTATTGGAGACTTCTTATTATTGGTATCATTCATATTATGCCACAGTATTTTGTGATTATAGTATTATGAGGAAGTTTGCATGGGTTTCTCCTTTATGGTTTCCCCGGTGAAAATCTTTGTGTCTTGTGTATCTATTCTATATTATGCATATTGTTGTACTTATTATTGTTTAAGATAAATATATTAACTAAGTGTTGAGGCCTGGAAAATCGTAGGTAACAACAGTTAGGGATTCTCCCCAATAAACGTTCCCAACTAGCCCGTTACTGTTTGGTATGTGAAATCTGTCCAGTTTACGGTCCGGCTACTGTAGGTAAAGTCACAAATTAAAAGGTTTTGTCAGTTACGGCCTGGTCCACCGTATATATTTTTAGTTTTTTGTGTTTAAGTTATGATGTGCAAGTGCCTATCTAAAAAAATGCAAATTGATAGAGATAACGAGGAGTGTCACAATGTGATGAACAGGTTCTTACCTCTCGTCTTACCTCTCTCATATCTAAATCACAAACAACCAAAAAATAACTACAACTAACTAACCTATCCCCAGGGAGAAAAATTATCACTTATCAAAGAGTAATGTATTTCTGTGCATGTATTAAGAAAAATTACATATAGTTGTTACTTATTTTAGAACACATGAACATTGATAGAAATATGAACAACAAGATATATTATTGTTTATGACAACCTTCATTACTCACCATGGAAATTTCACAGAATAAAATATAAGACATTCATAACATGAATAGAAATTCAATGAGTTAACATAAGCTAAAAACAAAATAGTTCACATTCAACTGATCCATAACAAAGTATTTGAAACATTCCACCAAACTTTCTGCAGCAGAAACTTGTAATTCTTTATTGCAAAAGGAGGTAGTTATTTTTACAATATACTCTCAAAAATTGCTTGGGAAAGAAGTCCTTCTACATCTAAACTCTCCTGTATTTATACAAAAAGGCAAAACCTTTTGGCTGTCCCTCAATGACTTTTGGGCTTCCCCAACCTCTCAATCCCAAAATTTTGTCTTGTAGTAAGTGCTCATAATTTATACAATATATTACAGTTTAAATCAAAATTTTATGAAGAGGGGCCCGGTTGGTCATTTATAAACTTTTTCCATGCTTGGACCTCTGTTGCTATGCCTTCAAAATCGGAGGGTTCAAGAAAACAGATACTTATCTCATACTTGCAGCCTGATTCTTAACTACTCATATTCTCGCCGGTATCAGGTGTAGCTATTCTTCTAGTAAGTGGATACTTACTGCTGCATGAGCCACTGCATTCTTCAGAATCTGTTCATCTAGATACTTAACGTGTTGGATCTCCTGCTTGTCTTCCTTATACCTGTTCTATATATGTTCTATGAACAACTCATGTTCTCGTATCGCATCCAATCTTTTTTCTGTAGAAACCTGGCATCTATTGTATGTGACCAGCACTCTACTGTAGTATTCAACACATAATCCCTTTGTTTTGTTTACATTTTTCTTGAATTCTTCCACAATATTGATTGCAAACTCCTATAAATCATAATCCTGCTTTAGACTCTGCTGATCTTTAACTAGTAGCTCCGCAGGAGGTTCCTCATTTGTTTCTATCCACACTATTCTTCTCGTCAAAATCTCCAGAATCTCTTGAGATCTGTCCAAAAAATAAGACGTAGTATACAAAATCTCTTCTAATCTTCTATCTATTTGCAAAATATTACATATTTCTTCCTCAACACACATTTGCAAATGGTGGATTTTCCTTCTCTGAGTGAGAACATGTTCTTTTAAAGGATGGAAGTCTATCTTCTCTTTTATAGAATCCTTCAGTGATGTTGTCAATGAAGCATTCTGTTCTTCCAAGGCTGCCACCTGTATTTGAAATTGTTTTTCTTTCTTCTATGGTGGCCTTTCCCGCTTCTAACTCAATAATTCTGCTTTGTAGCTAGTCCTTTTCTGCACTCAGAGTTTCATAGGACACCTAGAGGTCATCTTTCTCAATATTCAACACTTGATGCTCTAGCTGTAGCCTCTGTAATTCTTCTAAGCTATTCTGAGCATGATTTTCTGTTTTCTCTACAGAAACTTCTAAATCCATCTTATTTGCATGCAAATTTTGGAGTTCTGTCTTTGAAGTCCTCACTTCATTCTGCAAGTCCTCACGTTTCCTCTCCAACTTATGAGCTTCATCCCTCTCTTTCTTCAGTGTTTCTTTTAATTGAGCTACATTATTTCTTGATTGCTCGAGATCCGTCATCAGCCTATCTACATTATCTTCAGTAGCTTGGGTTAATGCCACCCCATCTCTTGCTGTCAATCTTGGATCTACATCTGTCCCATACACCAAAGTCTTCTTAGTTATCATATTTCCATATTGTCCTCTTATTTTAACATTTTTCTCGGTTGTTTTAACAATCCTTTTCTTCTCCTTGTCATAGAAAATGGTGCTGAAATCAGGGACCTCTTCCCCTTCTTTTTGCATGAAAGGGATCAAATTCATTCCAAGAAACATAGCCTTCCCTTGAGTGCTTCCAGAAGCTGCAGCAGGATCTTGAGGATCAGGATTATCTTGTCCATTCCCTTGATCTATATGATCATGTCCCCCCTGTGTGTCCATCTGTTCAGCAGTCTGTTGGTCTCTTTTAGATCCTGTTAATCTCAAACCTTCATTTTCTTCTTGTCTTTTCTTTATCTCTACTTCTTCTTTCCTCTTTCTCTCCTGCTCTTCCTTCTTTGCTGCTTCCTCTGTAGCTCTCTTTCTTTCTTCTTCTTCATTCTTCAGCCAATTCTCTGCCTCTTGTGCTAACCTTCTAGCATCTTCTTCCCTCTTTTTCACCTCTTCTTCTTTAGTTGTCGTAGTCTTCTGTGTAGTTTTTCCTTTTCCTCCCACAGTACTGATTTTTTGTTTAAATATTTTCTTTAAGGCATTCATATTCTTTGCAATCCTAAAGGTTTCCTTGTCCTTATCCCGGATGTTGGTATACTCAAAATGAATGTTTTCCTTTTTGCATTGTTCAACTACCTTATTCTAGGAGTCATTCATGTGAAAGTTCATCTCACCAAAACGGAAGTGCTCCAGCTCCTGCACAAATTCTGTAGTCTATTTTACCTTTGAAAACTTATAACTCCCCAGCCAGAAAGGTATGGCAGGATATGTTGCCTTTTTATGCTCGAACAAGAAACTCCCCACACCATCAAGATATACCTACCTAACTACCTCTTTATGCTACACATAATCAGTGACATATTTACGGAGTAGAGAAGGTGCTCTGGTACCCCCATACATTTTGATATACATCCCTTCCTCAGTTAAATAATAGTCTCCATATTCTTCAATAACTTTGAATGCTTCTTTGGACATGCAGTTGCACTCGGTCAGGAAAATTAGAGTGTAAAAAGGAATGATGAAGTGTTCACATATTTCTTTGTAGTAGCTATAGTATTTGTGTGCCCACAATAATTTATACGCGGTGTATACAAGGGTCCTGTCTCTATCCCAATTACACCTCAAGGCTGAAAAAGACTAGGTACAAAGTATACTGTCAACTAAGATAGAGCTCATGTAGAACTCTGACTTCTTCTGTGATACCCCTCCCAAAGCTAAAGATATGCATGCTGAGAGGCTATTGGACACTATGTTTTCCCAATTGAATATGGTTCCTTGAGTGGCCACATAGAAAATAATTGGTATCCATCCCAATTTGAAACTTTTTTCGTGAGCTCTCCCGAAAATCTTATTCAACATTAGTGCAATAAATCTATAAGGTGTCTGAAGAGTGGATGTATCATATTCTCTTAATGGCCTGGTTTGAAAGTTCTTCCCTGGTATCATCATTTTTTTTACTGTTTCTAGTAGGTCCATAGATGTCTCTTTCAACCAGCTTTATGTTAGGTAAATCTGAGCAGGAGGCCGTTGATATGCAATGGTGACACAAGCAGGGCTGTATGCAGTGTATCCCTATTTAGAAGTATTTTGCAGGATCATCGTAGTTACATCTACCCTAGGCAGAATCCAACCGATCACCTCTGAGCATGGGAACAATTCAGGTCTCATGGCTACTTTCATTAGAGCCGATTTCTCGATGTTTGCATATATATTCAGCTCTTCAAATCTTGCATGTAGCACATTCTGATTTGCAATCATCCTGTATACCTCACCCCATTTATAATCTCGCTCAAACCCAGTGGTAGCTTTGGTATATTCATATATGTATTCAACCTTGGTGATTATTTCAACCTCTGGTTCTCCTTCGGCAACAGGAGCCTTCTTCTTTTGTCTTTTGGACATATTTTCTTTGCAACAGTCACGCTGTCATAAACATGGTCTGTTCTTAGACCATTTAAGCTTTTAGCAATTGTTTTATTAATGAAGAAAAAATGTATCAACCTATTTACCTCTTCCATATGCATTCTCAAAAATAAAATATACATAATATTAATGCATGAAAAGAAAAAGGACAAGGCAAAATAAACTCCTGCAATTTTTGTCTTAAAATCCTCTAAGTCCTCTGTCTGTAACTAAGAACACAACCTTGATAGAAGAACTCTTCATTTAATCTGGGCTGAACTCGAACTAATCTAACTCATCTAGTAAAAGCATGACCACACTATCACTACGACTAATCCTCAAACACGAGACCCTATACTGTGTTCTTTAATGCAGAACATCTTAACTTGACCAAAATATTGAAACCCCCCTGCTGTCCCATAAAATAGGGTAAATGCTTGCAAATAGTTTAAAAGACTCCCTAGATGACCATGAATAAATAAAGAATGGGTGGTGTAGACAATGTAACGCTTGCCTGCACCAACCCCTTAATCTTTCAGAATGGAATAAAACAATCATAACAGGTCAAGAACGCAGGCTCGAAAAACCCCCACTGCTAAAGAAAACTTTCAAACTAGCTATTCTACCTTACAATAATAAGCATACCGTGAGGATAAATATTCTTTATAAATGGATAACGACACAACTAAGGGAAAACCTAACCAAGGAAAACCATGGTTCTCAAATGACCAATAAAAATAAG
Source organism: Pseudotsuga menziesii (assembly GCA_001517045.1). Taxonomy (NCBI): domain Eukaryota; kingdom Viridiplantae; phylum Streptophyta; class Pinopsida; order Pinales; family Pinaceae; genus Pseudotsuga; species Pseudotsuga menziesii. The sequence goes on from LPNX010165383.1 coordinate 501,766, forward strand.
AAAAGGAAACCATCGTTTGCCTACCTAGCAAAATGCTGTGCAATCGACGAGATGACCCGAAACCTCCATGACAGCACACCAATGAATGAAATCCAAATAGTTGGTCACATAAAATAGCTCAATCGACAAGGACTGGAGCATATGCAAGTTTCAACAAGGGTGATAATAAAATAAAACCCCAACTCTATATATAAACCTTCAGAAAAAGAGACAGAGGGAAAACCTTATCGATGGTCAGAAGCTCTAAGTGTCAGGCGGATAGTTCAATAGGCAGCTGCAATGTCAAGCAACAAACCAACTACGGTTCTTGCCATAACATAAAACTGGTGAGTGGTTGAAATATCTAAATGCTACGGTTCAGTGACACAAACCTCAATGTTTCTGCAGTGTCGGCGATGCAAGCCTAAGCGTTGCCATGGTGTCGGTGATTCCTAGCACTAAACGCCGCCTTAGTGTCGGCGATTGTTATGCATTGGTGATTGGAAAGACTAACCACTAACACATCAAAACTTCAAACCACAATAAATTTCACAGTGTTTGCAATACAAAGAACAATCCCTCCGATCCAATCCCGAAACTCGTTCCGATAGAGATAAAAAGAAATAGGTCATTTACAGTAAAAAAGGGTTTAAAAAATAAAACCAAAAGGAGATAAAGGCCACGTATCGGCGAGAAACATAACTATCCATCGATACATTCGTCATTTACCTTCGAAAAATTTGATGGCATAGAGGAGTAATGCCCCGATTCATTCGTCAATTGTCCGTCGACAACGATAAAATGAAATCATCAAAAAAATAAAAAAACGTTAAGTGCTCAAATAAAAATGAAAGACTCTTCGGCTAGGCAATGGTAATACTAGTTAAATTAACCTCCGAAACAACGGAAACAAACAATCAACTAATCCTCCAACCTCCCAAATATCAAAAGAAATCGAACAAACCTCAGCTAGATAAACTCAAAAGGAGGGTCCAAAATTTAAAAAAAAATTGGAAATAGTTGTAGCTGCAACAATTGGTGACTGACTACCTGGTGAACACAGATCTACGGACAATTTCTTCTTTGAGAAATAGATTTTTTTGACAATAAATACCAGGATGCTGAATTCTTCTAAATGTTTGGATTTCCCGAATGGAAGATGTATGTACCTTTAATCATTGATGATAATCCAATTTAGGGAAAATGGAAGCTAAGATTTCAAGGTCTAGATAACTCTTTTGAGGCCAGGGATATGAATTTAATTTTTTTACCTCTGTCTTTGGGTAGCTCCCAACTTGGACACCACAAGATTGTAACATATGGTAAATAGAAATATTCATTTGTTCCTCATTCCCATGCCATTTTGCACTTTTGTGCTTTTGGACTTTTGTCCTCTTTTGAGTCCTCCTTTTTTCCTACTTTCTGAAATTTATTATTTAGGCTCCTCTATGCATAGTGTCCTTTTGTGTGAGAGATGTATTTAATTTTTAGCTCACAGACAAAGAAGAACTTTGGAAATCTTGTACTAATATGGTTCAGTACTTTGTTTTGATACATATTACTTTCTTAAGATATTTTGACTCTTATTTTCCTTTTGGTTTTCAATTCCTGGCATGGGATCAATTAAATATAATATATTGTTTACCATGCTTCCTCTCCATGGGTGTTTTGTTGTCACCCCCTAAGACATTTTCAATGTGAGATGAATATAGCCTCGAAATAGTATTCCATACCTTTTGATCCTAGGTTATTTTACAAGGATTAAGTAGGACTTCAATGTGTTCACATCCATTTAGGAAAAATGCTAAACTAGAAGAAGTTCTTTCAAATAAATCAATAGTGCACAGTATTATAATCAAGGATTTCAATTAATCCATAATTCAGATGAACTCCATGTAGCCAAAAGTTGTTCTTTTTATTGAAATCAATCAAACCCTAACTAAAACAAACAAAAATAAACAAATAAAAAATAAAACAAAATAATTAGTTTATTTATGTACAAGATAACCAAGAAATAAAAATCAAGAAAAATAAGGTTTGAGAACTAAACCATTTACTGGTAAGTTCTCTTCCCACCCCTATAGGTCTTGCAACTTGTAAGTTGAGGGGCCAAGCTTTGCTGCAATTTGAAAAGGGCCTACCCATAACTGTTGAAACTTAGTGTGCTTTCCCTTTTCATCATGCGGATGATCCCACTTAAGAACCAGATCTCCCACTTCAAATTCTTTGTTCCTAGCTTTATGCTTATCAAACCAATGTTTCACTACTTCCTGTTGATGCTTAAATCATTCTTTGGATTTGGACCTCGACTCTTCTAACTTCAAATATTATAGATTCTGATCTGTAGGATTTCGTTATCGGTACCTCTAAATTCCTGAGCTAGTATGGAAGAGGGTAACAGAAAGTTGGGAGGAAAAATAGCTTATTTTCCATAAACAAGAGTGTATGGTGGCACACCTAAGGAATTCTTGGGTGTGACTCTATCAGCACAAAGAGCATTAGGTAACGCTAAATGGAACTTCTCTGATTTTCTATTACGATTTTCTTTAGAATCCTAATCAAATTATTATTTGTAGATTCTGCCAAACCATTTCCTTGTAGGTAATAGTTTGCAGAATAATGCAACTTGACTCCTCTTTCATTTTCAAATGAGGTTAATATAATAGAAGAAAATTAAGTAGCATTATCAAAAACCAAGGAAATTAGAACCGAAAACCTGGTCATAATGTGATCTTCTAAGAAATCCATGATTGCATCCTCATTCACTTTGCGTAACAGAATGGCCTCGACCTATCTATTGAACTAGTCAGTTGCCGCCAAAATGTACTTGTGCTTCAAGGAATAATTTGGGTTTATCTCTCCAATGATATCAATTCCCCATTGTTCGAATGGTTCTATTATCATCACTGGTTTTAAGGGTCCTTCTTCTTTATCTTGTCTTCCACCACCTCTTTCACAATCATCACACTTTCTGACATGAGCATGAGCATCCTTAAATAGTGTAGGCTAGTAATATTCGGCTCTAAGAATATTATGGGCTATTGTATCTCTGAAGAAATGACCGCCTGCAGGCCCATCATGCAGTTCTGTTATGACCTTCTTTGCATCTGCTTATTCTAAGCATCTGAGAAAAACTCCATCATAATTCTTTCTGAATAACACTCCATGAATTATCTGATATGAAGTATATTTAAGGCATAGTTCTCTTCGTTGTCTAGAATTCCAATGTTTCGGCAAATATCCTTCTTGAAGATAATGAACTAGGTCTCGGTACTAGTAATCTAGAGCTGTGAATAGAGGACATAAATCCACCATATGTAACTTAGCTTCATTATCCCAACTGTCTTCTTTATTGTGTTTACCTTCAACCATTAGTTTACAAAATCCTTGCCCTTTTACTATGGATGCTGGTTGTAACTCAAGATCATATTCTTGTAAGGCTGTCACCTAGTTGCCTCTTCTTTCTCCTAATTCATTTTGTACAAAAAGAGATCTTACAACTCTGTGTGGAACTATTACCTTAGTATGGTTCTTAAGTATGTATGGCTTGGATTTCTTTACCGCTTTAAAAACTACATAATCTTGTTTATCAATAGATAGATAATTCAATTCAGCTCCCTACATACCAATGCTCATAAATGATATGGGTTACTCATCTCCTCCATCTTCCTTCTATGTAAGCACCGCTGCCAATGAATCATCGGATGCAAAAGTGTACAGAATAAAATCCTTTTTGAAATTCAGACTTTTCAGTGATGGTGCATGAGCAATAGATGTTTTTATGTTACTGAATGCACTCTTTTCCACATTAGTCCATTTAAATTGTACACTTTGTTTAACCATCTGCTGCAATGGTTTGACAATTTGAGCAAAATCTGGTACAAACCTTAACAAAAAATTAATTGTCCCCATGAATGATTGCATACCCTTTTTGTTATGGGGTAAATGGATCTGTTCTATGGATTTAATCCTTTATGGGTCTATGGAGATCCCTTTATTAGAAACAATGCGACCTAGTATATTTCCTTCTATGACCACAAACACACATTTGTTAGGATTCAGTGAAATACCATATTTTCAACAACGCTCAAAAATTTGTTTCAGATGGAATGCATGTTCCTTTCTCTTTTTTTAAAATATTGTGACATCATCGAGATATACCACAACACTACGGCCAATCAGACTATGAAAATCTATATCCATGTCCCTCTGGAAAGTAACTCCGACATTTATGAGTCCAAAGGGCATTCTCCTGTAAGCAAAGGTTCCCCACTTGGTTCTGAATGTGGTTTTAAGAATGTCCTCTTCAGCTACTAATACTTGATTGTAGCTAGAAAATACATCTAATAATGAAAATAATTCAGAACCTGAAACCATCTGCAATATTTGCTCCATGGGTGGGACTAGATAGTTATCTTTATCTAATGCATGATTGAGGTTTCTAAAATCTACAGTCTTGAATTTTTCCTTATTGGCACCAAATTCAAAACCCATTCTGAATGTCTGAATTTGAATATAATTTTAGCATCCAACAATGTTTTCACTTCACTTCGAATTAAAGGTTCCAGCTTTGGATGCATCTTCCCCAAAGGTTATAGGTAAGGCTTGACTCCAGCTTTAATCGGGATGACATGTTGTATGATATTTGTGTCATAATTTTTAAGCTCCTCATATGTCCAGGAAAACACATCTTTGTACTATTTGAACAGACTAATGAACTTACTCCTTTCTCCCAAAGAACAACACTTTCCAAAATTTAAATATCTAGGTTCAACTTTAGTCCCCAAATTTATTAGCTCAAATTGCAAGGATGAGCTATGAGTCTTGACATTCGCTGGCTTTTTGAACTTGTTAGTTAAGTCAAACATTCGTTCCAGGGTCCTAAACCCCTTGGGAATAAAATTCCCAATTTTTAATTTTGCTTGATGTTCTTCACCATCTATTATTGCTCCTTTAAAAGTATTATCATTCATCAAACATTCCAAAATTTGTTGATCATCATAAAAAAATAGTGTATTGGTGATCATATCTGGAACAGAAGGCCTAAAAAGTAATTCGATAAAGCATCTATTATTAGAAGGTACTATCCTTGCAGTTGAGGTAGCTAGTAAATAAGCTGCTGCATTCTTTAATCTAGGAATGTACACAATATTGAATGCATGGAGATTTATAAGAGAATCCCAAACTTCATTTTGATAGGTTTTTAAATGTGGTGAAATACAGTGTATGCTATTTCTAATTTGCTTAACAACAATTTTAGAGTCTCCATATACTTCCAGATTTTTCACTTTTAGTTCTATTGCCCTTTTAAGTCCTTGAACTAGTGCTTCATACTATGATGTATTATTTGTACATTCGAACTCTAATCTACAAGAAAGAAAATGTTTATCTTTTCTTGGATCAATTAGGACACAGCCAGCTCCTGATCCTTCCAATGTTTTAGATCCATCAAAATAAAGGGCCCAAAAACTATCTACTTCTACTAAACTTGAATTAAAAACTACATCTGAAACTAAATCTACTATTTTACAGTCAATCTCATCAGCCCATGAAAATCGAAGGAGATCGGACTGGGTGTCAGGTGTACTACTGGCTTCTTCAGCTTGGTAATTTCCCAGTTCCAATTCAATGAAGTAATTTCCCAACACAGAGTTTACTGGGTCATTCTTTCACTCTAACTGAGTAATATTGTACTTCATTTGAGGCTTTCTTACTACTCTTATCTGATTGGGACTTCCTTTATGAGGCAACCATAAATGTGACCAATCTGATGTGAAGTATCCATGTAGCCTTGCCAACCAATCTCAACTCAAAACTAGTCCATAAGCATCAAGGATGTCTTCTAATACAATGTCGATGTACTGACATACCCTCTCATCTACATATAAGTGAATGAGAGCATCTTCCATTTCCCCTATTACTTTCACAACTGTCCTGTCTAACGGAAAAACCTGCCAAGTAGATGGTTTAGGTTGTCCATTGATTTTCTTGTAGAACGAAAGTAGCATAACGTTGACTGATGCTCCTGATTCTACTAAACAGTTGTGCACATTATAGTTGAAATATCAAAGGTTAGGAGAAATGTTGGGGTTTTATATTTAGACTTACCTCCCACACTTTCTTCACCAATTTCTTCTTCAGGTTGGTTGTCAGTGGGAAGCTCTTCTTCTGGTACCTCAAGTGATTTTAACAGTTTCTCTTTTTGCTGAGGTACATTACACATTTAAAACAATGATATATTTTCCTTATCATTTTTAATGTCTTCCACAATATCATACCCCATCTCAGGTTCTTTGAGATTCTTCTTGACATTATCAACCTTGTCTTAAATAGGCTTAATAGGCATGTTAATTTTCTTCAGATTTTGACTTGAAATGGTAAATTCAGGTATTTTAATAGTGGTAGTGTTATTTTGTATCTTCTTCATATTTTGTTGAAGTTTCTTGATCTTAGGAAGTATTGACTTGTCTTCTTTTAACAAACTCCGACTTCTTGTTGTCACATTGGTTTCTGATGTTTCATCTTGTTTCAGAGGATCTTCCTCTTCTATATCAAACATTGAGACACAATCCCATAAAACCAGAGTATCTTCATCTTGTTTTTCTGTAGATTGATTATGTTTTTCTTCTTCTTTACCAGTTTCTGTCGGTTTGGAATACAATATATGATTCATTACCAGTGTCAAAGAATTTATCCATTAGGGGCAACTCTTCTCAGAAGGAGGCTATTGATGAAAAGTACAAAAAATATCCATGCCTACATCAGTTAAATTCATTGCTGCAGGACCGTGTGGAGGGGGCTTAGGTTGACTGTTGTCTTCCCTTTTCTTATAATAAGGCTTATATGATTTATGCCCTTATTTTTCCTTCTCTAAATCTATCACTCTGTTGGATAACTTTTGCATCATCTTCAACATCCCTTCAAAATCCTGTGACCACTCATCCTTAGGGTTAGTCACTAATAAATGTTTATTGCTTCAAAAAGTATTTTCCTCTGACTGCACAGGATAATTTTCTATGCTTTCCATCTCAGCCTCCACCTTCTCAACTTCTTCATAAGCGTCTGTTAACATAGGTCTCACTGATCTCTTGGCAAACATGGCTAGATCAGGCCCAAGGGCCAAGGTATAGTATTCTATCAGAGCATTTTCAGATGGCTTATTTACTACAGTAAAATTGTTTAGGTAAGTAGCAAATCTTTGAGTGAAATCATGTACCTTTTCTTTTCTTTCTTTCTTTAGACCACATAACCCCTTCATTAACGTTGCATGAGTTTTCTGAACTGCATATTTACTTCTAAACATTCTCTTAAATGTGTTCCAATCCGTGATTGAATTTGCAGGAAGTGCAAAATACCAGGAGGCTACTTTTCCTTTTAGAGTGTGAGGAAACAATCTACATACTACATCTTCATGCTTCCTAGCTCGTAATCATTCTATATCAAGGTAAAAAATTTGTAAATGATCACTTAACAAAACTCCTTCACTTGGTTCAAACTTGGGTAACATTTTGTCAAAATCTTGAGGCAAATCATGCAAGGGAGGTGTCAAATTTAAAGGTGACCTAGCTCTCCAAGCAGGCGGTGGAGGTGGCTGGTTTGCATTTACATGAGCCATGATTCGGAGTGGAGAATGAGGTGGTGACTGAACAGGGGTCTGACAAGGTGAACAATAAGGTGAATCTGGGTCCAATTGATTCAAAGGGTTGTCAACTTCTTGTAAGGCTGCTTCTACAAGTTCTTCAAGATATTCTACCAAAACTGACTCTTCTAATTGAGGGCGATCCTTCTTCTGATACTCTCTTCTAGGTAAGATAGAAATGATAGGTAATCACCTAGTATTTTTTTCATATGCCCTAGTGATTCTTCTTAAATCATCAACCACTTCGTTATCTATAGGATACAGATACCCTTTCTCTTTATTGTTATACGAAAATCCTGTCACCGTCAGGTGATAAGACTCTTAACATACCTATTTTCCCTTAATCCCAGCACTTGGAGTGGAAACTCATACCATTTCTCAATATTTAAAAAAAACACTCAGCACCATGCTTTACCCTTTATCCATGAGTGGTACCTTACTTGCACCACCTATCCCTTGTTATCCATAAGCGGTGCCACCAATTATGGCCCTTAGTGCATAAGCGTTTCTTACCTGAACCACTCTGTCATTGAAGGAGAAAAGTGGTACCCTGGGTAAAATGGGAAAAATAGAAGTTTCCTGAGGATTCTAGATCATGAGCCTCGTGTCCTCCCTTATCCCTATCATTGTGGGTCATTTGAGCTCAAGATCCCCCATCATAGGATCTTAGAGGCCACCTCATCCATAAATCTCTCAACCATCCCTATCTATTGAGACTTATAAATACAAGCTGATGTCCATGGTTGAGGGGAGAACCATTGAATTATTGTTATGCTATTCGATTGATCACTTGGACCAAGCCATTGGAGAGCATAGAGAGCAAAGTTGGAGCTTATGGGGATGAGAATGTTTGGTTTCATGGATATGCATGTCAACACTAAGGCTTAATTGGTTATAAACTTCTCCATTTTATCTTAATGCAAAGTTGATTTTCGTCCCACATTACTGTTGTTGTTTGATTTCACATGTATATGTTATTAGATTCCTTAGTCACTAGCATGGATTAGTAGATTATATTCTGGCATCTTTGATGTGTTTGTGTGTTTAATCGTATTGCAAGTCCAGAGGGTTACTATCAAAGCATCACATTCCAGGTATCTACGGCATCCAAGGAGGGTATTCAACCTTTGTCCTCCTTTTGTTCTCGATCTGAACCATTCAGACCAATGGAACACCTTACTATCCGTAGAAGGTGAAATATTCCTCCAAAAAAATCTGGTGACTCCGCTGGGGAATTGTGTATCAGTTAGTCTGATCTTCCTCAGTTCTTCAACTCTTGTACGAATCCAGGATCCTTCTCCGACTCCCTTCAGTTAGATCTGCTATCTGACTCAGTGAATTTGGGTCTGAAACTTCTAGATCTGTTCAGTTCTAAATCATTTTGACCTTTTACGCTCTGCTTTTATACTCAATCTATTAGCCTTTAGGTTGATCTGGTCTTTTTCTGACTTGATCTATCGTTCTCTTTGTGTTTTGGAATTTTACAGGAAACCACATCTATGTAGTGTACGAGAAGTGGTGCCACCTCCTGAATAGAGTGGGAAGTATGCGGTGCCACCGCCTGTATCCCGTTGGTGAGAAGTGGTGCTAGGATAGAACCGCTCTGTCAACACTCAAGAAGCACGGTGCTAGGTAGGCATCATTCCAAGACCTCCTTTTTGTCATTTTTTTGTAAAACTTTGGGTTGTTTTTCTTTCAGTCCTGCACTGTAAAGATTGTGTGACATAATCTGATGCTTGTGGTTTGAAATTTTATGGTTTAATATTGGTTTTATTGGGAAATTCAAAATCTAGACTAGAATTTTTGATTGTTCATACACTTTGGTACTTGTTGGTTGTGATTGCTAAAGGGTTTCTTGTTTTTTGAAAAGCTTAGGGTGTTAGTAAGATCTCTTTTCATTTCTGTTATACAGACTAAAAGAAGAAAATTTGATTAGCATCTTAGTTTCATTTCTTGTTTGCATAGAGAACTTCTTTTTCCTTCCTTTAAAAAAGAAAATTTTTGACTGAGACTAGGTTATCATCATTGAGTGTTGGACATTAGATCTCTGATTGGATTTACAAGATTTTAGGCTCTTCATGTTCTTTTGTCTCTTATGCATTTAGTACTATCTCAATCAAAACAAAAAATATGGTAGTTTTAGGTTATATTTGCCTATGTTTTATGAGAAAATTGAGAAAATAAAGTGCATTTGCATGTAGTGTGCTTCTTGTTTTTCTTTTAGGAAAAGAGATTCTCCCCCTTCTTATTGCTTTTAGAAAAGAGAAATTAGTTTGGAAAGTGCTGCTTGTCTTTGATTTTGTGTTCAAGACTGTTGTTTAGAAGTATTTTTGGTTTTGAAACAAAATAAAATACTCTCTTTCCCTCCCGTAAGTAGGCATACTGAATGGTAAACTGAAATATTTTGCATAAGCACATTGCATGGTTTTACTTTTCTGTCAACACATCATGCATTCACCTAACCTTCCACTTTAAAATCAACGGTAGTTATAGGTTAAAATTTACGTAGCAATTGGAGTGATAGGTTAGAGACGTGTTTGAGCATCATTAAGCATAGGATCTATCATTATTTGTCCATATTACATTCCAGGACTCGTGCGGTTCTTCCACATATCGTCAGTATATTGAATGGCCTTTCATGTACCCTTGAGGTATATAGAAAGGTACTTGACGTACTCGATTGTATTTTAGAAGGCCCCTTGTGTATGGTTATGCATTAGATAGCACTAATACTGATTTGAGCTCCCACGTACCTTGAGTATATCGGGAGACCCCACTAGGATACCCTATCTATCTAAGAAAATCACTTTGGCCATCTTTCTTGGAGCCATACACCGAAAATAACATTCAAGAAGATTATTATGCATGTACCCTTGACGTATATCGTGAGTGGCACCTTCTTGACAATCTTGTTGAGAGACCTGACTTTTTGAATTCCTCCTATGATTTTAAGTGTGCTTGTTTCGACCTATAGCTTGAGTAGGGAGATTTTTTGGTGTGTTTTCTAGTTTTTCAGACCCTAGGTTAGATAGGAACTGTACAAACTACCTTAGTTAAGACAGTCCAGAAGAGTACAAGGCTTGCCACCTGATTTTATTCCTGGTTCAGGAGAAAATAGAATGGAAGCTATCGACCAAGGAGCTGCTACCACCTCCTAAGTGGGAGATAATGTGGTTACAGAAAGTGGAGGACCATATTCTTCACACTCACCTCCCTTGGTCCAACACCCTTCTCAAGGAAATATCTCCTTCCATTCTCTCATAGAAGGTTATGTTGATGATAGTAACCGTCCAAATTTTGGTCCCAATGCTCCATTTTGGGATACCTCTATAGGACAGGCCATTGCCTCATTTGGCACTCGTTTAAACTCTTCTAAAGATGAAGAAGAACATAGTAAATATCGTGCTTCCATTCTCTGAGCACAGGAGATTGACAAGCAAATAGATGACCTATTAGGCCCGACACCATCATGTTCGACATCCGTTCCTATGGGATATCATTCACTTGCCAATTCTATGAGACCCATTGAACCGATTATAGATTGTCCAATAACACCCCACAACCCATGTCAAAATACCACCTCCCATATTATTTCTATACCTATTATTCCCAAGGCTTCTGCACCTGGGGCTCTACCTTCAATTATCATTTCCTCAATACCTTCTAGTGCCGTTGGGAAACCCCTAGCACAACCTACATTATCTAACGTTGAAATTGTGCCTAGTCAAGGACAGACCTCTGATATAGAACCATTTACATTTTATGTCCCTCCCACCCATACTAATGTTGTTAATCCCCTATCTAGTTCAGGTTAGCCCTCGAGGGCACAACCTGTAACCATTCAATCTTTTGGAGGTTATGGTTATCACATTCCTATAGGTAACATTAATCATCCACCTAATCCTACAAGGATACCTTATGCTAGAATTCCATACCCTAGTAACACTTTTACGCCATGGAGGCAACCCAACTGGTCTTACATTCCAGCTATGGGGGCGATACCTATACATACTGCGGGAGGTGTTGGAAGACTGCATTAAGGAGGTCCTCCCCCTGGGGGGCTTAATGGTCCCAACGGATCTCATAACTTTCCTCCTTATGGTCCTAATGGTCCTAGTGGTCCTGGGGGGCCTCGTGGGTTTCCTCCTTATGGCCCTGGAGGGTCTGGTTGCCCTCCACCCAGTGGTTCTGGAGGCTTACCTCCTGGTGGCTTTGGAGGGTCTCATGGTCTGCCTCCTAGTGGTGCTGGTGGTCTTGTTGGTCCTCATGGTACCAGTGGTCCTAGTGGTCCCAGTGGCCTTGGTGATCTCGGTGGCCCTGGTGGTTCTCCTCCCAAATGCCCTAGTGATCCTAGTGGTCCTGATCTCATAAATCAACCCCATATGGGTGTATTTTCCAGGAGTTCTTCATCACAACAACCTATCTTTCAGTCCACTTATGGTCCTACTGGTAATTATATGCCATACCGATATTACCAGTATGTGCAACCCAACCGGCAGTTACCTTTCCTAGAAAATTTGGACTTGCCACATTTGTCCAAGTTGATTAATGACCCCATTCGACACAATCCCTCGTGGCCTCCCATTCCGGTAAAGTTACCATCGGATATCCCAAAGTTTGATGGGAAGCAGGGAGATGATCCGAAGAACCATGTTATGACATTCCATTTGTGGTGTTCTTCAAACTCCATCATGGATGACTCCATTCGATTAAGACTCTTTCAGCGAACTTTCACTGGTACAACCGCAAAGTGGTACATTGAACTCCCACAGCATTCGTTTGTGGATTTTGGCTCATTAGAAACCACGTTTCTTACACACTTTTAGCTCCCTATTCATTATGAAATAGGCACTAATCTTTTAACTTCTCTGTGATAGAACACCTCCACCCACATATCCAATCATATTCATGAGTGAAGAAGGCAGACAAGGCTTATTAAGGCCCCTATTCCAGATCAGTTATTAGCTGATTGATTTACCAAATCCTTGTTACCTCCTATTGTCCAAGATGTGGCTATGGGAGGTGTCGTTACTGAAGAGGAGGCTATTACTCAAGCCCAGTATCTAGACTTGGTCTACTCCCAGTTTGGAACCCTTTATGACTTGATTCCTGAAGCTCCTCTACCAAGCACCGATCCCGCCAAGCCACCAACAGAAGTACCTATTGATGGGATTGTTGGTTCAATCCAGTCCTCGTCAGTAGAAAAACCTGACAAGAAACCCCAAACTACCACCCGTACTCCTTCGACTCCTAAGGTTTCTGCCAAGGTTAATTCCATTCAATGTACTAAAAAATTGGGCAATAATAAAAAGAAAGGTAAAAATAGAAATAAAAAACCTGGAAACCAATAGGAAATTCCAAGACCAACCAACAATGATAACGATAAAGGGAAAATAAAGGTGAAATATCCCTGTTTTCTATGCGGAGGTGACAATTTTTCAAAGGAGTGTCCCCATTGGGATGAAATCTCCCAGTTTCTAAAGTCCAATCCCGCACTCGCAATACTTACAGATCCTTTTCCCTCTCAACAAGAACTGATATTCCACATGTCTAATTAGTGTAACTCTAGTTCGTTAGAAGAAATTCGTATGATGTCCTCAGATACCATCAATCTGCAAACTCAAAGTCAGAATCATGAAAAACCCGTAGATAAAAAAGAAGATCATTCTTCTTTAGGGAAATCTCCCTCTACTAGTTCTCATGAATCCTCGTCTACTATCCCCTTAACTATCGAGAAGCCTACTCTCGACATGATTTTGCATCCACCTAAGAGTACCCTTCAGAAGGCAATATTTAACCCTAATGCCCGAGATGGTCAATTTTATAATGTAGTGGAAGATGTTGCTCAGGAACCTTGTGCCATGCCTACCTTAAAATTACTCCAGAGTTTCCCTACACAGTGCAAAATCTTGTTAATAACATAGGAGCTTTAGACCCAGATAATACTAACTTTATTCATTTCAATGTTGAGAACTATAAATCTAGGTTACCGCAAAAAATTTCTTTTCATATCATTAGGAAAGTAGTTGGAAAGAAGGTTTTTCGAATGGTACTAGATGAAGGAACTTCAACCTTGGTTTTGTCTCTGTCTTATTGAAAGGCTCTTGGCTCTCCCTTGCTTGTAACATCACCTATGACCCTTAAATCCTTTGACGGATGGGGTTTCCAACCCCATGGTCTCATATCAGCCCTAGCGGTCGAGCTGGGGGGGAAACTGTTTCCATTCAAGTAGAAGTGGTAGATGCCCCCTTAGATTACAACCTCCTTCTAGGAAGAAATTGGTTCTATGCCATGACTGTTGTCACCTCAACAGTATTTCGAACAGTCGAATTTCCGCATCTAGGGAGAATTATTGCTATTGATCAGCTTGATTTTTGTACAGTGGATGTTACTACCTCCATGGATAATAACATCCCCATGTTAATCCAGTCCCCTCCTCCTTACTAGTTGATTGGGGTAGGCATGTTGAAGGATTCATCCCTTATGGGGATTATTCCATCCACTCTTCCTAGCATGGATATCATAACAGTCCATATGATCACCTCATTTGATTATGAACCTAACGGTAAACATGTTGTTGAGTCCACCTCGTTGAGTTCACATGAAGTACTGTATGACGCTATTCAAACCTTTTACAGTGATCACACAGATGACCTTCATCTAGTGGCTTCGGATCCTTACCATTTACCGTACTGGTTGGAACCTTCTCTTCTTATTCTAGATTATCTCTCTAAGACTTTTTCATCCGATGAGTCCATTATGGAGATCATGAATACGGATGAGTCCATTTGGGAGGATCACCATCATAGATCCATATTCCTCCCCAACACCAGTTCGGTTAGCCATGATTTTGCATCCTTGTTTCCTACTGATATTGTCAACGTATGCCAAGTCCTATATTGTTGCAAGATACAAATTCTAAAGGAAACCTTTGCAACATTACTGAGATGAATCCGATTAACATATCAGCCAAGCCTGATACTATTGAGCATGTTCATGTTGGGCAGAACTACTTAGCAGATGAATCTGAAGCCTATAAGGCACTTTTCAAAGAATTTCATGATATTTTTTCTTGGTCCTATGAAGCGATGCCAGGGATTGACCCATCCATTTTGGTCCATGAGATTAAAACCTATCCCATGGCTAAACCTATTAGGAAAAAACTAAGGCAATTCCATTATCGGAAGGCCCCAGCTATTAAAGCTGAAATTGAGAAACTTCTCAAAGATGGGTTTATTTATCTTGTACCCTTGATGGAATGGGTATCGAATGTTGTCCCTGTCAAAAGAAAGCAGGGCACCATTAGAGTCTGTATCGACTTTAGGGATTTGAATAAAGCTTGTCCCAAGGACAACTTTCCTACTCCACTCATCGATCAGATTATCGACAATTGTGTTGGAAGTGTCATCTTTTCATTCATGGATGACTTCTCTGGCTATAATCAGATTGAGATATTACCCTCTGATCAGCATAAGACAGCATTCATTTTCCCATGGGGAACCTTTGCATATAAGAAGTTACGTTTTGGATTGAAAAATGCTAGAGCCATATTCTAGCACGTGATGTCCTGTGCGTTTCACGACATTAAACATATCGTTGAGCCATACCTCGATGACCTCCCTGCTCATTCACAGCGATGGGAGGACCACCCTAGACATTCTTAGAGAGACATTTGTTGAGATGTCATCATTATAATATATGGATCAGTCTGCATAAATGTGTGTTTTTCGTTGAGACGGGACATTTGCTAGGTTTTGTGGTATCCAATGATGGCATCCAGATTGATCCTTTGAAAATTGCCACCATTTTAGATCTACCAGCCCCAACTAATCTTCTTGACTCCAAGGTTTGTAGGGGGAGGAAAACTTTCTCCGCCGTTTCATGTGCAATTTCATAGAGAAAATGCACGATTATATGCATATCCTCAAGAAGAATACTCCATTCTTCTGGGATGACAAGGCCCAATGTGCCTTTGATAATCTTAAGAACGCTCTGACTCATTCACCCATGATACACCCCCCATATTATTCAAAGGACTTTATCTTGTATATTGCTGCCTCCACTACTACCATCGCTATGGTTTTAGTGCAGGAAAATCTCCACGGTCAGGAGCACGTAATTTATTATGCCAGTAAGAATCTCATGGATTCCAAAACTCACTATTCACATGTGGAAATGTTAGCATTGGCCATGGTCATTGCTGTACAAAAATTTCATCACTACATTTTTCTCCACACTACCACTGTATTGGCAGACCAGAACCCGATGTATTACATCCTGACTCATCAGGTGCTCGAGGGAAAATACTTCCGCTGGATAGTCATACTTTAGGAGTTTGATCTGGAATTTTCCAAAGCCATGTCAAAGAAATTGTTGGTCTTTGCAGAGATTATGTGTGATCTTTCCTGTGCTTCAATGGAATCTGAGCCCAGTGATTCATTCCCGGATGAATTCCTATTCCTAATAAGCACCACCAATCATTGGTATGGATATTTGCTTATTTATCTCCAAACACAACGATTTCAACTGTATTTATCCTGTGATGACCACCAGCATATCCGTCACCACATGAAATAATATCTCATCCTGAATGATACCTTGTATAGACATGGGATTGACTCAATTCTTTGTTTATGCCTCACTGATGAGGAGGCTGAACATGTGTTGAATGATTGCCACTCTAGAACATGTGGCGGTCATTTATCTAGGATGGCTATAGCCCAGAAAATCCTTTGCGCCAGCTATTTCTAGCCTTCTGTCTTCAAAGACTTTCATGAGGTTGCTAAGAAATTCCCACCTTGTCAACACTTTTATCCTAAAAAGCACACCCATCCTGCTCCGCTACACCCTGTCATTTCCGTTGGCCCATTCACCAAATGGGGGATTGAATTCATGCATTGTAAGCCTACCTCAGTCAGGGGGCATGGTTACATCATCATAGCTGTTGATTATTTCACAAAATGGGCTGAGGCTATACATACACAGAAGATGGTAAGATTGTTGCTCTCTTCTTGTTCAATCATATCATAGCTAGATTTGGAGTCCGTCAGTCCATAGTTACTAATCACGGATCCCATTTTTGTAATCAAATGATGGAGGAACTAAGTGCCAATATAGGTTTTCTCCATGAAAACTCTAAGCCGTATTATCCACATGCTAATTGTCAGGTAAAGGCCATTAAAAAAGTTTTGAAAACTATGCTTTGTTGGATGGTTAGAGATCATAAATCCAGCTGGCACCACATTCTTTTCTCTACTCTTTGGGCTTATCGGACTTCGGTGAAAATAGCCACTGGTTTCACGCCATTCCAGCTTGTCTATGGACTCGAAGTTGTCTTACCAATTCAATGTCAGATTCCATATTTACAACTTGTCGTCGAACTTCTCCCAGACACTTCCGTAGAGGAAGAAATATTTTTTAACCTTGATGAGACTCAGAGAGATGTTGAATTGGCTAATGAGGCACATAAGAAATGTGTCAATGTGCAGTATGATAAATCCGTCAAACCTCGTTTCTTTAACTAGGGTGACCTAGTATTGACTTATGATCAGAGATATGACAAACTAGGGAAGGGTAAGTTCGAGTCCATCTGGTACACACCATTTGTCATTTCTAAGGTTTTAGAGAAAGGAGCCTACGAGCTCGTTGATTATGAGGGAATCCTTTTGGGGAAACCTCGCAATGGGTTGTACCTAAAAAGGTACTATGCATAGGTCCTTCTTGGATAGTATCTTGTATATATGTATATTGATTCAATTTTAGTGTGCTTTTTGTATTTTCAAGATGGTTTTGAGTTTAGTGTCCGCATCTTTTTATACCATGTTTTGGTCATGCAGATGGCTCTCTACGGCTTCGCTGATGGTGCTTGCCGCCACACCTTGAATCTCACCTCGGTTGCTTGGGTCCTCTATTCCTTAGCCGGATATTTGGTTAGTTCAGGAGCAGTTTGTATAGGTCCCACTACTAATAACATCGCCGAGTATGAAGCAGTCATCGGTCTTCTGACTGAAGCTGCCTCCTAGGATGTTCATGATCTAGTAGCCTTGATGGACTCACAACTCATGGTTTTCCATTTAAACCATGTTTATACCATTAGAAACCCCGTTCTCCTCCGCCTCTTCCGGAGAGTATGTTTGCTAGAAATATCATTTGAAACCATCACTTATAGGCATATCCCTAGGGAACATAATGTAGTTGGTGACTCATTGGCCAATTACATCTTGGATTGGCATATTTCCCATTCATGAAATTGAAATCAAACATGGTACATTGTAAATAAACATTTAAAGACACATAAAACTCATGTAAAATACATTGACCATTTGAGACATATAAACACTAGGTAAAAGTCTGTATATATATATATATATATATATATATATATATATACACAAAAACGTTTACAAAAAATAGGTCCCAAGACCTCATCTGAAGCACATAGGCTTTCAGGAAAAATAATCATACAAAATCCTGAAGCTGTCAGCTTTCAGTACATATCGCATACACTAGTGGTGCTCATGATAGCACATCACTGCTTGAGCTACTCTATGCAATAGCCTGTTCAATAGAACCGATACTCCCACTATGGATCTCTGATATCGCATCGAGAGGTCATCAATGGCAGCATTTGGGATATCCAAGGTCAACCTCTCTAGGTTTTCCTCTAGCTTCCTGGTGAAATTGTCACCCTGTGGTACAAAGCGACCTCCAGCTCGCCTATCTAATAGAGAAGCTCCTCCAGGTTGCGTTTCTCCAACATCTGCATGAGAATATATAGGTCTCGTCACTTAACATAAAAAATATAAAACATTAAAAAACATTAAAACATTTCATCCATTTTAGGTTTTCTTCCTTCTTACCAATGTCACCCCACTGTCTGCCAGGTGGGAGTGGTAGGTCAGGATTTTTGGTGATGTTCGTACCTACGTAAGCATAATCCTCAACCATGAGGATCTGATCTCGAAGCCATTTGAAGAACGGGTCACTGAACTTCACCCTTTCCCTACCTGCTCCTGTATGAGCCATGACCTATACACACCTCATCATATGGGGGTCCTGTGCTCTAAGAGTCTGGAAGACCACCTAAGGTCTCATCTGTGGTACCCAATCGAACAAGAAGCAGGCTAAAATGGAACCAAAGCCAAACTGCTTTAGCTCTCCCTACCAACACTTAGTCAAATGATCTTTGAATATTGGAAGCATGGCTTCCACCCACTTGAATACTATGGGTTCCATGGCCTCTACGGCATACAACATGTGTGCCCTAGAAGCCTGGTGCACACCCTAACTCCTGACACCCTCTGCATAGTAAATAGGATGGTTCGTAGAGGCCCATCTATCATTGCTCTGATGGGGATTTTCTTCCCTAATGTCCTTGTCCCTGGAGCACAGCGACGATCTATAAGCTCTTGAGTGGTAATATCCCCTCCATGGGAACCTGTCAGTTAGATGGGGGCACCTCGTCTCGATAGGCCAGTCAAGAAGTAGATATCCTTTACTTCCACTGTAAGAACATGGGCCCCCACCTCGAAGTACTGCTGCTCTAGATTCCACATCCGCAACTTGTGCTACAGTAACCACTCATGTGACACCATGCTTGTAGTCTAGAAGAACTTCAGGAGCCCACTGTCCCGTAATGCAGCTATACAACCTGCATTTCTCTCAATAAAAGCATCATCATTGTTATGTGATCTTTCTTTCCATATCACCATGTTTTGAGCAACCAAGACCTGTCAAAAACAATAATAGCATGCATTAGAATCATCCCTAATCATTGAAAATCAAGACATCTAGCACCGCCTGTGCACTCATGGAGTCTTCTTTTCACCTCCTTTTAAGGATACTTAAACACGAAAAGATCGTCGACTCTGTTTCTAATTCTTTCCAGGCTCGTAAAAAGTGACATTGTGTAAAGAAACCTCATGGAGTTCTCTTTAAACTCTTTTTAGGCTCCCTAAATATGAAAATATCGTTGAGCAATCTTGTCTTCTTCACGCTCGTTAAAGTATTTGAAGAGTCGTCCGTCCAATGGTAGGTTATCTCTTTTTCAGTTCGGATAGGACTATTTACAAAAAAGGAACACTCTAACCAATCATGACTGGAAGAGTTCCCTAAGGTATGATTTTATACTTTTTTGGGACTTAGGGACTGAATCATACAAAAAAGGACCCCTTTGGAGTTTTCTTCTGTATTCATTCAGACTCTCTAAACATGAACGATACGGAGTTTTCTTTCAGTGTACTCATTAAGTTAAACATTGAGAGGCCCATTTTTTCAACGAACCCCTCCTCTCTTAGGTTCGTAAAACATATTTGTCTAGCCTTGTCTCCTAACTAGCTATATTGAGTGTTTGTTACCCTCTTTGAACTCGTAAAACTGAAAAGAGGTACTCATCAACCATGATGGGGGAAATGGGAAGGGAATCATTTTGTAAATAATTGCAGTTGTTTTTCATTACCTTTGAACATGGCACTTCTCTGTACATCATGTCAGTCAATTGGGTATTCAGCTGATCTCCACAACGATCCACTTTCATGAGTCATGTCACTCCTTTGAGTCTTTCAAAAGAATGCATTGTCCACTGTCACATTATGTGTTTGTCCCATTCAGTCATGCTGCCAAGTCTTTTTGTCATGTCGCCCGATGTTCAAAGGGGATTTTAATAATTTTTACCTCTGCAGCCTACCCAATCTTCTTGTGTCAGTATTTTTGAGTCAGTCTCATGGTTACTATATTCACCTCATTCCAAAACTATGTTTTGAGTTTTATGTCATTGATGTGGGACTCATCATGGCCCTCCTTCGACGAGACTATCCCCATTGACATCAGCTCATAATTTGAGAAATAGTCTTAGAAACAATATTTGGTACCTTGAGATCTGTATGCCTTAATGACAGATTCTCTCTCTCTCGACATGGGTTCACATCATTGACCTTTGATCAGTAGAATTGACTGGGTGTTCGATATCAGTACATCTATTCATGCTTAGTCTATTGTACTAAGGTACCCTGGGAATCATTGACATCAATGGTGATCTCCCTCACACTTGTTAACAGTTCACATCATTAGCCAGTAATCAAGTGGTTTCTACCATGTTCGACTTCAGATCATTGTAATCACATGGATAGAATCGTACCTTGTGGAAGATGAGATGAAGACCCTGGGTATTTGTTTAAAGCATTCATTGCTTTCCCTAGGTTGCGATGGAGTTTTGTATATCTAGCATGGATCCACATATGTATGGTCGTGGCTATGCTCAAATTTGCGTCTGTATGACATATATCTATATTGTATGTCTGGTAGCTATGTACAAGTTTGTGTCCTCTATCACGTGGATCTACACTTTATTCTAGTAGCCATGCTTGTTTATTCCTCTCAAGGATCTTCCTTCTATTGGTTTGCATCCATGAGTTGGATACTTGTGTCTATGAGTCAACATACTCATGTACTACAGATGCCTGCTTCAGAACATGCTATGATCGAGCGGGCATTTTCACCTTGTAGCGACGAATTGTTCTCTCAAAGCTCTCGTTTATCATATCCCTCTAAGATTCATGCTTTGGGGGGCATCCTATTATACCAAAATTCTATTACCATCATGTGATAAGACTCTTAACATACCTGTTTGCCCTTAATCCCACCACATAGAGTGGAAACTCATACCATTTGTCAGTCTTTTACAAAAATGCTTAGAACCATGCTTTACCCTTTATCCATGAGCGGTACCTTGCTTGCATTGCCTATCCCTTGTTATCCACAAGCAGTGTCACCACTTATGGCCCTTAGTCCATAAGCATTTCTTACCCGAATCACTCTGTCATTGAAGGATAAAAGTGGTACCTTGGGTAAAATGCGAAAAGAGAAGTTTCTTGACGCTTTTAGAACATGAGCCTCGTGTCCTCCCTTATCCCTATCATTGTGGGTCATTTGAGCTCAAGATACCCCATCATAGGATCTTAGAGGCCACCTCACCCACAAATATCTCAACCATCCCTATCCATTGAGCCTTATAAATACAAGCTCATGTCCATGGTCGAGGAGAGAACCATTTAAGTATTGTTATGTTGTTGGATTGATCACTTGGCCCAAGCCATTGGAGAGCATAGAGAGCAAAGTTGGAATTTATGGGGATGAGAATGTTTGGTTTCATGGAGATGCATGTCAACACTAAGCTTAATTGGTTGTAAACTTCTCCATTTTATCTTAATGCAAAGATGATTTCTATCCCACATTACTGTTGTTGTTTGATTTCACATGTATACGTTGTTAGATTCCTTAGTCACTAACATGGATCAGTAGATTATGTCCTAGCAGCTTTGATGTGTTTGCGTGTTTAATCTGATTGCAGGTATAGAGGGTTACTATCAAAGCATCACATTCTAGGTATCTACGGCATCCAGGGAGGGTCTTCAACCTTTGTCCTCCATTTGTTTTGGATCTGAACCATTCAGACTAGTGGAACACCTTACTATCTGTAGAAGGTGAAATATTCCTGCCAACATTTATCTTGAGGAGTGGATTTGTGAAACAAACTACTTTCAGAACTATCACCGGTGGAATTATTTTGAGGAAATGATCTTCCTTGGCCAGCCATTCACTGGTGGTCCTCCTTCTATCGCCAAAAACTGTTGAGGCTTGGAAAATCGCAGGTAACAACAGTTCGGGAATCTCCCCAATAAACGTTCCCAACTAGCCCATTACTATTTGGTATAGGGAATCCATCCGGTTTATGGTCTGGCTACTGTAGGTCAAGTATCAAATTAAAAGGTTTTACCAGTTACGGCCCCGTCCACCATATATATTTTTAGTTTTTTGTGTTTAAGTTATGATGTGCAAGTGCCTATCTAAAAAAATGCAAATCGATAGAGATAACGAGGAGTGTCACAATGTGATGCATAGGTTCTTACCTCTCATCTTACCTCTCTCGTATCTAAATCACAAACAACCAGAAAATAAATACAACTAACTAACCTATCCCCAGGGAGGAAAATTATCAGTTATTAAAGAGTAATGTATTTATGTGCATGTATTAAGAAAAATTATAGATAGCTGTTACTTATTTCAGAACACATGAACATTGATAGAAATATGAACAACAAGATAGATTATTGTTTATGACAACCTTCATTACTCACAGTGGAAATTTCACAGAATAAACTATAATACATTCATAACATGAACATAAATTCAATGAGTTAGAACAATCTCACAGTTAATGGACATAAGCTTAAAATTAAATAGTTCACATTCAATTGATCCATAGCAAAGCATTTGAAACATTCCACCAAACTTTCTCCAGCAGAAACTTGTAATTCTTTATTGCAAAAGGAAGTAGTTCTTCTTACATTACACTCTCAAAAATTGCTTGGGAAATAAGTCCTTCTACATCTAAACTCTCCTATATTTATAAAAAAAAGAAAAACCTTTGGGCTGCCCCTCAATGACTTTTGGGCTTCCCCAACCTCTCAATCCCAAAATTTTGTCTTGTAGTAAGTGCTCATAGTTTATACAATATATTACAGTTTAAATCAAAATTTTATAGAACACTTTATGAAGAGGGGCCCACTTGGTCATTTATGAACTTTTTCCATGCCTGGGCCTCTACTGCTATGCCTTCAAAATCGGAGGGTTCAAGAAAACCAATATTTATCTCATACTTAGTAGCCAAATTCTTAACTACTCCTATTCTCATCGGACTCAGGCACAGCTGTTCTTCTAGTAAGTGGAT
Organism: Pseudotsuga menziesii; assembly: GCA_001517045.1. NCBI lineage: Eukaryota > Viridiplantae > Streptophyta > Pinopsida > Pinales > Pinaceae > Pseudotsuga > Pseudotsuga menziesii. The sequence goes on from LPNX010165383.1 coordinate 525,111, forward strand.
ACTTACTGCTACATGAGCCACTGCATTCTTCAAAATCTGTTCATATAGACCCTTGACTTGTTGGATCTCCTACTCATCTTCCTGATACATGTTTTGTATATGTTCTATGAATAGCTCATGTTCTGGTATCACATCCAATCTTTTTCCTATAGAAACCTGGCATCTATTGTATGTGACCAGCACTCTTCTATAGTATTCAACACATAATCCCATTGTTTTCTTTACAGTTTTCTTGAATTCTTCCTCAATATTGATTGCAAACTCCAATAAATCATAATCCTTCTTTAGACTCTACCAATATTTAACTAGTAGCTCCATAGGAGGTTCCTCATTTGTTTCTATCCACATTATTCTTCCCGTCAGAATCTCTTGAGATCTGTCCAAAAAATAACATGTAGTATCCAAAATATCTTCTAATATGCTATCTATTTGCAAAATCTTACATCTTTCTTCCTCAACAAACATTTGCAAATGGTGGATTTTTCTTCTCTGAGTGAGAACATGTTCTTTTAAAGGCTAGAAGTTTGTCTTCTGTTCTATAGCATCCTTTAGTGATGCTATTGATGAAGCATTCTATTCTTCCAAGGCTGCCACCTGTATTTGATATTGTTTTTCTCTTTATTCTGTGGTGGAATTCTCTGCTTCTAACTTGACAATTCTGCTTTGTAGCTGGTCCTTTTCTGCACTTAGAGTTTCATAGGACACCCGGAGGTCATATTTCTTAGTATTCAACACTTGATGCTCTAGCTGTAACCTTTGTAATTCTGCTAAGCTGTTCTGAGTATCCTTTTATTTTTTCTCTACAGAAACTTCTAAAGCCATCTTATTTGCATGCAGATTCTAGAGTTCTGTCTTTGAATTCCTCACTTCATTCTGCATGTCCTCATATTTCCTCTTCAACTTATGATGTTCATCCCTCTCTTTCTTTAGTGTTCCTTTTAATTAAGTTGCGTTCTTTCTTGATTGCTCAAGATCCGTCATCAGCCTATCTACATTATATTAATTAGCTTGGGTTAACACCACCCCATCTCTTGATGTCAATCTTGGATCTACATCTATCCCATACACAAAAGTCTTGTCAGTTATCATCTTTCCAGATTGTCCTACTATTTCAACCTTTTTCTTGGTTCTTTTATCAATCCTTTTCTTCTCCTTGTCATAGAAAATGGTACTTAAATCAGGGACCTCTTCTTCTTCTTTCTGCATAAAAGCGATCAAATTCATTCTAGGAAACACAACCTGCCCTTGAGTGCTTCCAGAAGTTGCACCAGACTGCTGAGGATCAGTATTATCTTGTTCATGCCCTTGATCTGTATGATCATGTCCCCCCATGTATCCATATGTTCAGTAGTATGTTGGTCTTTTTCAAATCCTATTCATCTCATACCTTCATTTTCTTCTTGTCTTTTCTTTATCTATGCTTCTTCTTTCCTCTTTCTCTCCTCCTCTTCCTTCTTTGTTGCTTCCTCTGCAGCTCTCTTTTTTTCTTCTTCTTCATTCTTCAGCCAATTCTCTGCCTCTTGTGCTAACCTTCTAGCATATTCTTGCCTCTTTTTGGCCTCTTCTTCTTCAGTTTTCTTAGTCTTCTATGCAGTTTTTTCTTTTCCACCCACAATACTGATTTTCTGTTTAAATCTCTTCTTTAAGGCAACCATATTCTTTGCACTCCTGAAGGTTTCCTCGTCCTTGTCCCAGAAGTTGGCATACTCAAAATGAATGTTTTCCTCTTTGCAGTGTTCTGCTACCTTATTCCAAGAGTCATTCCTGTGAAAGTTCATCTCACCAAAATGGAAGTGCTCCATCTTGCACACAAATTCTGCATTCTGTTTTACCTTTGAAAACTTATAACTCCCTAGCTAGAAAGGTATGGTAGGATATGCTGCCTTTTTATGTTCGAACAAGAAACTCCCCATGCCATGAAGATATACCTGCCTAACTACCTATTTATGTAGCACATAATCAGTGACATATTTAGGGAGTAGAGAAGGTTCCCTGGTACCCCCATACATTCTAATATACATCCCTTCCTCAGTTAAATAATAGTGTCCATATTCTTCAATAACCTTGAACGCTTCTTCAGACATGCAGTTGCACTCGGTCAGGAAAATTATAGTGTACAAAGGCATGATGAAGTGTTGACATATTTCTTTGTAGTATCTATAGTATTTGTGTGCCCACAATAATTTATACGTAGTGTATACAGAGGTCCTGTTCTTATCCCAATTACATCTCAAGGCTAGAAAAGACTGGGTACACAGTATATAGTCAACTAAGATAGAGCTCATGTAGAGATCTGACTTCTTCTGTGATACCCCTTCTAAAGCTGAAGATATGCATGATGAGAGGCTATTGTACACTATGTTTTCCCAATTTAATATGGTTCCTTGAGTGGCCACATCGAAAATAATTGGTATCCATCCCAATTTGAATCTTTTTCCTTGAGCTCTCCCAAAAATCCTATTCAGCATTAGTGCAATAAATCTATAAGGAGTCCTGAGAGTGGATGTATCATATTCTCCTGGTGGCCTGGTTTGAAAGTTATTCCTTCATATTAACATTCTTCTTACTGTTTCTACTAGGCCCATAGCTGTCTGTTTCAACCAGCTTTCTATTAGGTAAATCTGAGCAGGAGGTAGATGATATACCATGGAGACATAAGCAGGGCTGTATGCAACATAGCCCTATTTAGCAGTATTTTCCAGGATCATCCTAGTTACATCTACCCTAGGAAGAATCCAACCGATCATCTCTGAGCACGGGAACTACTCAGGTCTCGTGGCTACTTTCATAGGAGCTAATTTTTTGATGTTTGCATATATAGTCAGCTCTTCAAATCCTGCATTAGGCACATTCCGATTTGCAATCATCTTGTATATCTCACCCTATTTATTATCTAGCCCGACCCCAATGGTAGCGTTGGTATCTTCATATATGTATTCAACCTTGGTGATGATTTCAACCTCTGGTTCTCCTTCGGCAATAGGAGCCTTCTTATTTTGTCTTTTGGACATATTTTCTTTGCAACAGTCACCCTGTCATAAACACAATATGTTCTTAGACCATTTAAGCTTTTAGCAAGTGTTTTATTAATGAAGAAAAAATTTATCAACCTATTTACCTCTTCCATATGCATTCTCAAAAATAAACTATACATAGTATTAATGCAGGAAAAGAAAAAGGAAAAGGCAAAAGAAACTCTTGCAAGTTGTGTCTTAAAATCCTCTAAGTCCTCCGTCTGTATCTAAGAACACAGCCCTAATAGAAAAACTCTTCATTTAATCTGGGATGCACTCGAACTAATCTAACTCCTCCGGTAAAAGCATGAACCACAATATCATTATGACTAATCCTCAAACATGATATCCTATACTATGTTCTTTAATGCGAAACATCTTAACTTGACCAAAACATTGAAACCGCCCCGCCGTCCCATAAAATAGGGTAAATGCTTGCAAATAGTTTAAAAGAATCCCCAAATGACCATGAATAACCAAAGAATGGGTGGCCTAGATAGAATAACGCTTGTATGCACCAACCCCTTAATCTTTCAGACTAGAATAAAACAATCATAACGGCTCAAAAATGCAAGCTCAAAAAACCTCCACCACCAAAGAAAACTGTCAAACTAGCTACTCTGCCTTACAACAATAAGAATACCATGAGGTTAAATATTCTTTCTAAATGGATAATGACACAACTATGGGAAAAACTAACTAGGGAAAACCATGGTTCTAAAACTACCAATAAAAATAAAAAAAGGGAAACTGTGGTTTGCCTACCTAGAAAAACGCTGTGCAATTGACACGAAACCTCCACGGCAGCATGCCAACAAGTGAAATCCAGATAGATGGGCACATAAAATAGCTCAATCGATAAGGACTGGAGTGGATGCAAGTTTCAACAAGGATAATAATAAAATAAAACCCCACCTATATATATAAACCTTTAGAAAAAGAGATGTTGGGAAAACTCTATCGGTGGTCAGAAGCTGTATGCGCCGGGAGGATAGTTCAATAGGCAGGAACAACAGTGGGAAACAAACCAACTGTGGGTTCCATGATAACATAAAACCCATCGGCAGTCAAAATCTATAAATGCTACGGGTTGGTGACACAAACCTCAATGTTTCTGCAGTGTTGGCAATGCAAGCCTAAGCACTTCCGTGATGTCGGTGATTCCGAGCACTAAATGCAGCCATAGTGTCAGTGATTGTTATGCATCGGTGATCGGAAATACTAACCACTAATGCATCAGAACTTCAAACCACAATACATTTCACAGTGTTGGCGATACAAAGGACAATACCTCCGATCCAATCCTCAAACTCATTTCGATAGTGATAAAAAAAAAGCAGGTCATTTACAGTAAAACAAGGTTTAAACAATAAAACCAAAAGGAGATAAAGGCCACGTATCGACGAGAAATAGAACTATCCATTGGGACGTTCATCATTTCCCTTCCAAAATTTCGGCGACATAGAGGACTAATGCCCTGATTCCTTTGTCAATTTTCCACCGACAGCAATAAAACGAAATCATCGAAAAAATAAAATAAAAAAACGTTAAGTCCTCAAATAAAAACGAAAGACTCTTCGATTGGGAAATGGTAATACTAGTTCATTTAACTTCTGCAACAATGGAAACAAACAATCAACTAATCCTCCAACCTCCCAATGATCAAAACAAATCAAACAAACTTGAGCTAGATAAAATCAAAAGGAGGGTCCAAAATTTTAAAAAATTTGGGAAATAGTTGCAGCTGCAACACTAAGATAATAAGATGATAATAAAAACTAACATGGTATCAAAGGTTTTCTAAAAGAAGGAACTATGTAGAGAAATAAAGTAGGGCTTCTTAGTTCAAGGTCTTCTCTTCACACATCATCAAGAAAAGAGGTCTAGGCTAACTCACCTCAGTAGGGCATATTTTGGTGCAAGAGCATTCATATTTGAAGAACTTTTAGTCTTGACCATATCAATGGTGCTAGTAGAAACTAGAGCATAATGTTTCAAAGGAATTCCACATTAGTATTTAGAAAGGAAACTACTATGAAAATATCCTAAAGGAGGCACATCTTTCTATATAAACATAATTCCCAAATTCTTAGTTTGGAAAATTATGGTTTCTATTAAAAACCCTATGTCAGCCAGATCCAAAACCAAGTCGGACACCTCAAATAGGTAAGATCTAAATCTTTTGTATTTTCATTTGAGTTTATCATTTGAAAACATGACTCACCATACGCAGATTAAGGACAATCTTGGAGAGGCTGATAACTTCCAATAATGAACGTACAAAATATTCCTGATCCTTGAAGAGAATAATTTGGATCAATACGTCAATGGAGAAGTTCCAGAGCCAGAGGGAGATAAGGCTAAGGATACTCATAAGAAGAAATTGGTTAAAACCAATTGAATCGTTTCAAATTTAATCAAGGATCACCTCATCCCCCATGTTCCATCATTAAAGACACCGAATGAATTATTTGATTCTTTGACATATACGTTCATGTTGGAGTCATTATCCATCTTACACACGTTATTTGGTCAATTTTTTCCTAATTACCCACTATCATAAGTTTAATTGAATCAACTGTCATTAGATGAGCACACCATGATATCGACATGATCACAACCATACCTTCCTTCAATTAAGGAGGCCAACTAAGCCTTCTCCTTCAATCAGGCAGGATAACTAGGCTTCCTCCTTCAATCAGGTAGCAATTCTGGGGTGATATGAGTGTCATAAGTGAACGTAATAGATAAATTATTGTTATTTCACCTAAAATTCAGTTAATATAAGTTGTAAAGGTGCCTCAATCATGCCATTGTCTATTTTGGGCTGATTGGGATGAACTGGAGTGAGTTAATGTGCCTCTAAGAACTTCTGAAGACTAGTATCACTTCAGTTTACTTCACCGTAGCTAATTGGATCTAGTGATGTGCTACCACCTACTAATTGACATAAAATTACATGTGTCTTAGTTACATCCAGTTAGACTTAGTCATCTATTGCACTCCGATTCAGTTAGGACTCAATTAGAGTTAATCATGGCTAGATTAGTGGTTAACTAACTGTGTCTAGTGTTTCCTGACAGTCATTTAAGCTACACCCATCAATGTAATTCAAATGATCCCTAGTGAATTCAAATTGGCTTGGAATTCATGCATTTTACATGCATTGTATTGTATCATTCATTCTATTATTCATTATACAGAGCTGTAACCTCCTATTGTAGTACTGTTATGTCATTTCATGCCTAATTTGTCTTGAATCACTTGTGAGTATGTTCTTTGTCTCAAGATTGTTGTGATAGAATTAATATGGTATTAGAGCCACGACGAGATGAAGATCATTCTCTAGAAAACATGATTTATGATGGATCTAGCATGCAAAATTGAGAAAAAGCTCAAATTACAACACTGCACCAGAAGCCGAAGGTTTACCACTTAATACCCAAAGTAAAATAATTGTTGATCAAGTTTGTTTGAGCAATTATGCTAGGTGTGATGAAAACCTGAAATGTATAAGCTATCAGGCCTTACGGTGAATTTTTTCTGTTGATTGCAAGTTTTTGTATAGGGTCACTACATTCTATACAACATAAGAAGGACTTATTCCATATATATTTTTACTCCTTTCAATTACCACCAATGGAAAGGAGAGATGGAGATACAAATATGTGCTAAAGGACTTTACATAGTCACTATGAACATCGAGGAAGATCCAAACCATGTTGTGGACAACACTAGATTCTTTAGCAAAATGGATGAAGCTTTTTGGGTTTCTGTGTCTCTCTATCTCTAGGGATATTTTTATTCCACCTCTCGGGATTGAAGAATCCAAAAGAAATTTGGGACCAAATTGCCTCCCTGTATGATAAACAAGATGATTTGAGGATTTCTTAGCTAGAGAATGAGTTGATTTCTCTTCAACTTGACAATTCTGAAAGTTCTCTCATTGAATTCTTCATAAAGTTCAAGTATATAGTCCTACAGTTGAAGTAGTGTGAGGTGAAGAAGGAGGATGATCAGCTCATTCTCACCATTCTCTCCAAACGTGGTGCATATTACTCATTATTTATTTCCAGTTTTCATTCCAGGAAGCTTACAGCCCCTAGATGGAAGATTCCTTCTCTCAATGCCTTCATTGAGTCCCTTACAAATGAGCATGACAAGAGTGTTCAGATGGGGATCATTTGATCCTTAAAATATCAAGAAATATTTTCTTTGGGGCCTAAATATCCAAAGGGTAAAGGGAAGAGGAATCAAAATAGTAAATTTGATGCACCAAAGCCTAAAGAAAAGAACCAGTAGCAAGACGAGTCTTCCGGCTCGAAGAAGCACAAGAAAAAAGGAAACCAAGGAAAAGAAAAAGTCAAGTGTTCCTATTGTGGGAAGGGATTCCACCTTGAACATGCCTGCACGAAGATGAATTCTCTCCTCGAGAGAAACAATATCAATCTTCTCAAGAGTGTTCGAAAGAGAGATAACCATGATTGAGATACCTAGCAAGAAAGAGGACATGCTCTCATTGAAAGCACCTCGAAGCCCAAATATCTGCTCATAGACTCTGGAGCTTCAAATCACATGATGGCAAGAAGATATTTCTTCTCATCCCTGGACACCAAAAAAATAAATCCCATCCACATGGGAGATGATTCTACCATCATTTTCAAAGGAAAAGGCACAGTAAATCTTGAACATGGAAGTTTTTTTGATGTTCTGTATGTACCTTCCTTGGCCTCCAACCTCCTAAGTGTATATCAAATGAATCATATTGGATTGGAAAAGCGAGTAACTTTCAACCCCAATGATGTAGAAATAAATGAGATTGCATCTGGGAAACTTGTTGCAAAAGGCTTAGCAAACCATCACAATAAGGCCTATGAGTTTACCCAGTTTTGGGTGGATACAAAGCCCACTTCTCTTCTGAATCATGGAAATGAGGTCAGTAGACTATGGAATGAGAGACTTGGTCATTTAGAATTCAATTAATTTCATAAAATTCAGAAAAATTCCATGGTTGAAGACCTCCTAGCCATCAAAACTTCGGAAGGAATTTCCAAAGGTTTTATTGTGGGAAAACACCCTGAGCACAAGTTTGATCAGGGAAAGGAAAGCCATGTATCAAGTATCTTGGGGCTGATTCATTATGATATAAATAGAAATATTCCCACCACATATATGAATAGATATCGGTATGTTGTGACCTTTGTAGATGATTTTTCTAGATACACTTGGGTTTTCTTCATCAAGAAAAAAAATGATATTTTGGAGAAATTTATTGAGTTGAAAGCACTGGTTGAGAATGCCTCTGGGAGAAATATTAAATATATGAGATATGATAATCGAGGGGAATATATCAGTTCTGAATTTCTACAAATATCTTCAGACAATGGTATCAGTATTCAACATTCCATTCCCTACACTCCTCAACAAAATGGTGTAGTGGAAAGGAAAAACTGCTCTCTCAAGGAGATGACCACCTGCATGCTAGAAGCAAAGGGATTGGATGAAAATTTATGGGTTGAGGAAATGAATGTTAATACACACATTCATAATAGAGTAACTCACTTTTCTATGAAAGGAAATAAACCTTTGGAATCCTATTTTGGACAAAAGACGAATGTCTCAAATTTCAAGGTGTTTTGGTCCACTGCATGGGCCCACTTTCCGCATGACAAGACGAAGGATTTGAAGCCACAAAGTGTTGAATGTTTGTTCATTGGATATACAAAATAATATAAAGTATTCAAGCTGATAAATATAAGAACCAAACAAATTTTCAGTCAAAGAAGTGTCAGGTTTAAAGAGCCTCTCCAAGAGGTAGAACTAGTTAAGGAGAAAACTATTGAAATTCACTCTTGTTCTTCTAATCATACAACCGATGAAATTGGGAGTGATGGCTCTGATATTTCTGATATGATGTTATATATCAGTTAGAAACATATATCAGGTTTTGAATAATATTCTTAAGTGTAAACACATCTCCCAACTTTGTCCAAGAAGACACTCTTTTCCGTCGGGGAAAACATTGGAAATCCTGTTGATCCAAGAAGAACCTAGTATGATTTTCAAAGAGAAGGAATTTATCTCTCTTTTCATGATTCATTGCTGTCTGAAACCTGTTATTTAATGATTGTGTGAAATCCTAATTCCTACTACCATGCTCAGAAATATCTGAGATGGAAATCTGCTATGGACGAAGAGTTTAATTCTCTTCGAAAAAATGCTACTTGGGAGCTAGTTTCTCTTCCACCTGGGAGGAAATTAGTTCAATGCAACTGGATTTTTAGGACAAAGGTTGATTATTATGGAAAAAAATGAAAATAAAATTCAATTATAGTTTCAAAAGGGTTATCCAAGGTCCAAGGAGTGGACTATCATGAGACCTTTGCAATGATGGCAAAGATGGACTCCATCCCCCTAGTTTTGGCCATTGAGGCATCCAAGAACTGGGAGGTGCATCATATGGATGTCAAGAGTTACTTTATACATGAATACATTCATGAGTAGATATACATAAAGCATATTGAGGGGTACACACCATATCCTTGATTGGTTTTCAAATTGCAGAAATCATTATATGGGTTGAAACATGCCCCAAGATCATGGTATGCCTAGATGGATGCCTTTTTTCCTTCACAAAACCTCCAAAGATTAAAATATGATACGAATGTATATTTGCAGCAGAATGATTTTAATAATATTATCATTGTTTTATATTTTTATAATATTTTTATTACAATAATCACACTTGCTTCCATTACCTTCATAAAAAATGCCCTTCATGATGCATTTCAGATGAGCGATCCGGGGATCCTAAAGAAATTTTGGGGGCTTGAAATATCCAAAGAATTTTATAGGATAATGGTAACTCAGTATAAATACATTTCATATCTATTGATTAATTTTAACATGGATGAATGCAAGTATTCCTCATTTCCTTTCCTCTCAAGGATCAGCCTTGAAGAGGGAAAATCCACTCCACCCAGGGATTGCATTATCTACCGCCAGCTGATTGGTAGCTTTCTTTAATTGACACATTCATGGACTGATATTTGTTATTATGTGAATGATGTATCACAATAAATGTAGCAGCCTCATGAAATCCATTGGAAGGAATCCAAGGATTCTTCAGTACATTCAAGGAACAAGATCCTACGACATTCACTATGCTGCAGATTTTGAGCTAGAGTTGGTTGGTTATACAGATTTAGATTGGGAAATGGATTCCATAGAGTTATAGCTGATTTTACCACTCCAGGTGAATCACATGTGTATGGCCTTCCCCTGTCCCTCTGTAGACTCCTTAGACCCCTTGGACCATTTTTTTTCCTTTGATGTTTCCTTGACCATCCCTAAAAACATGTGAAAAATGATACACGCGACTTTTAAACCTATAATCACATATATACGTGGGTTTGACCCCTAAAAAATTGTACATTGGGATGTGTGCATAATCCAAATACTTTTGGAGTTTTAATTGACATGGATTTGACTCACTTGACTCCTGGCCTTCCCTATGCCTTGAGATCACTCGGATTCGACCTTTCATTACCCCTTTGAAAAGCTTTATAAGGAACTCTATGGTACATTGAAGGCATATGAGAGAATTCAGAGCAAAGAAACTATAGTCCATTGTTGCTTAAACTTGTGCTTGAGTTTGCATCCCTTTGTCCCTTGGAGCACTTTTGTGTTATTCCCAAGCTTTCCTTTGGCTTCTGAGCTTGCTATTGAGAGATGGAGGATTGAGGTGGTGGAGGCCCAAGTGGGGGATTCAGTTTCTCCAATTTGCAGATGTGCTGACAGAGGTTGTATCCATTGTAATATTTGATTTTATATTAATAGAAATATCTTTTCCTATCCAATAATGTGTGTTTGAATGAATATTTTATCCATGGATGTTTTCAAATGTTTATACATTATTGATTATATATGCTAGAATAGATCTAACACCAATATATATAGTATTCTTGTATTGTTTACTTGTTGTTGAGGAAGTAATCTATCAATTCAAGCTGAAGTTGGAAAGCTCAACGGGGATCTACTTCAATTGTCTAGAATAAGGTATGAGATATGATCCTTTAGTGTTAGATATTTAATTTCTATTGCATATTGGAAAGGATTGATTTCTAGAGTCAAGCTGTCTGTTGTGGTACCCCAAGCCATAGGAATTTCTCTCCATAACAGAATTGGCGACTCCACTGGGGAGTTCCTAGTAGTTGTCCTTTCGGGGTTTTCTATCGGCATTCAATGACTTTGAATTGCTCTTTCTCTCTTGTTTCTATGTAGAGTCTAAGGGCATGTTTACCCGGTAGTGTCTGACTGGTGTGAAGTTTGTCCCAGCTTATCTGTTTGCCTTTATTTTTATGCACCTTTCTTCCTGTACATGAGTTTTGAACTCACAATCGCATATACACATGGGTTTCTCTGCCATTTCCACGTATACCTATGGGTTTACTGCGAACATTCGTGTATGCCCTTAGTTTTTCCTTTTAGAGGAAGTTGAATGGTTGCTGGGTGAACTTTGATGATTGTTGAGTCTCCTTTGATACTGCCAGAGTCTGTATACACCTCTATTTCTGACTAGTGATGTTTTTTTTAGGGTAAATATTTTTTTTTAAGAATGTTCTTGTCATTGCATTTTTCTATTTTTTGTTTTGGGATTAGTGCATTAGACTTCTTCTACCTTAGTTCTTTGCTTGAGTGCTGCTTGAGTGTGCTTGTAGAGTCTAGGTGTTGTAGAATCATTATTTTGCTTTTTATATCTCATTTTATTTCAAAAAATACAAAAGTATTTGCTTATCATCATGCATTGCATTTTGCATTTTGCATAGTACTTGCACTATATTTGCTTTGGAGTATTAGTTAGGATTTCATATAGGAAAGCTTGCATTTATCATTTGAAGAAAATTGTGCATTTCACATAGTAGCATACCCTATTTTTATGGACACAATGCATTTGCATTGATTGTTAGGTGTGCATTTTACTTCATGTTGTGTCATAACACCATTAGTTGCATAGCCATATCCCTCTTTTGAGTAATAAAGCCAATTAAAATCAAAGCTTAATTAAAATGAACTACACTATTCTATTTGATAGGGTTCACCAACAAGATTAGGTTTTAGGGTCTTGGAATAGTTCATTGTGAGTAAATTCTCCAAGACCACTAAACAACAACATGTATGTGTCTGTCTAGGTGAGTGTGTGAAATCCTTAGTATAACCAGTGTTTCTCAGGATCCTCCTCTCAAAAGGGAGTTAAGCATGAGGCAGTGTGAGCGGTTATTGATTGGGATGGCCCCTAGTCATAACTCAGTAGCATCGGAGATATTTCCAAGATTGTATTCATATCTGGGTTCTCTTTCAAGAGTTTCGGGCTTTGCTACCCTGCCCATACGGTCAATCCTTCCTGCAATTGTCATCTTGAGCATTGATTATATTGAGGTGACCTTAGTGGCCTTACCTAGGATATCGAGGGGGTACTTTGTAGGGGTTATTCTTCAGTTGTCTTTACCAGGTTGGGGTCAGACAGCACAGTCGCTTTACACATTGAAGCTGAGGGCCACAATAATTGGTTATGTACCTTCGCTTGTTGTGTATGGGAGTCTCAAGCCTCTCCTAGGCGAGACATACCTGCTTCATTCGGGAGCTCACTTATCCTACCCTTGATTGCTTGTATTTGGCCTTAGATTTTATTGGTGGTTGCTCTGTGCATGATAGCTTGCCTAGGGTTTGTGTAGATAGAGATTCTTTTATATTTTTTGAGTCATTGTGGATTCGGGTGTGTCTCCTTGCTGTTCTTGTCATTTAGCAGGACTTCTACCTTCTACATCTCCTCCTCCTTTGGGAGAGAGAAATAGAAAGTCCAGGTGGACTACTTCGCACATTGATTCAAACACCATGGGAGACCATATAGAAGTTATTCCTGAACCACCTTCTCCCATTCATGTGGAAGATGTGGAGTTTACTCATAACTATGATCCTTCACTCGACTTGACTGAGTTAGGTCATGTGATTTCTGAGATATGAACCTTTCATGATAGACCTACTTACTCTAGGGTTGATTCCCCATTGACACATTGTCGGCATGGAATGTCGGAGGATGATGAGACTCATTTTGAACCCATGAGCACTAGTTATGGTAGTTATGGTATGTCTGGTTTTCCCACACATGATTTGGCATTTCATGTCAAATCTGAGTTCAAGCCTAACACTATGCTTGGGGGAACTCTCATTCCTTACCATGCAGAGAGGTTTGGGAGCACTAGTCACATTGCACCTTCCATCCCAATGGTGGAAGCTACATCACATTTTCCTCCTAAGTCTAGGGTTAGTGATCCTATTAGGATACCAGATCTGAGATGAGTGACTATAAGGAACAGTACGTACCTAATTACATGTATCCCTTCATCCTCTATCCCTATTTCTTCAAATGTTCACCCTCCACCTCATTCACATGGTCCTTCATTCCAGAACATCGCTACGAGTTATGTCTGTACTGCGGTTACTAGATCGGTTGTGTCCCAGCTTCATGCACCACCTGTTGTTTGGGGAGGTCATATTCATACTTCTAGAGGTCACATTCCTACTTCTGAAATGTATATTCCTACTTCCAGAGCATATGTTCCTACTTACGGAGTGTCTAATGGGACATCTCATGCGATGACTTACGGACCCTATTATGGGACACAGTATGGACAGGGTTCTTCACCTTATGGGGGTGGGTATCAACAACCTGCTTGCTTTCCAAATTATGGATTTGTAGCTCGGAATAGTTAAGGGACACCACACTATGATGCTTCCATGCCACCCTATATGGGTCAAATGGGAGGAGGGCACTATGGCCAAGGCCATGGTGGAAATCAGACCTATGTGAATCAGAACTATTAGGGAGTGGTCCATTGACCTCATCATCTTAGGCTCCCTTTCCTCACAACGTTGAATATTCCTGACTTGTCAAGATTGATGAACGATCCTGTAGCTCATGACCTGGCTTGGCTGGTTGTCCCTACTAAGATTTCCTCGGACATTCCCAAGTTCAAGGGAAAACCGGGAGAGGATCCGAGTGGACATGTTAGTACCTTTCACCTATGGTGCTCTTCGAACTCCTTACACTAGGACTCAATCCATTTAAGGCTGTTTTAATGCACCCTTACAGGGCCTGCCAAAAAATGGTATATAGAGGTACCTAAAGGGACATTCACTTTGTTTGATGATGTAGCAATGAATTTTCTTATCCACTTCCAGCTACCAGTGCATTATGACGTTGGTACTGAAATCTTGTCAACATTTCACCAGGATAAAGCCACACATATCTCGGATCATATCCAGGAGTGGCGTAGACGGAAGAGGTTAATTCCTCCTCGAATGGTTCCTTAAGTTGTTATTTCCATATATAGTGAAGGATGTTTCTACATCTGAAGTGTAAAATGAGTAACAAGTGATTCTTAGGGAATAGGAACTAGACTTGATTTACGCTCAGTCTGGTTTGTTATATGAGATCATTCCCAATGCTCCACATTCTAGTTTTGACCACAAAGTTAAAGCTAGACCACGTGCCAATGGCATTGTGGGTTGTGTGAGTGCTAAACCTACGAATTCGGTTGAAAAATAAATTAGTCAATTTTCAACCAACCAATCTGCTTCAGGACAAGCCACAGCTTCATCTCAGCTTGCCCAAACGATGAGTGTACTTTTGGTGCAATCGTCAGATCAGAAGGGTAACCAGCAGCCCGGATGGAATAAAAAGAAGGGTAAGAATAATCGTAAGGGTGGGAATAGGAATGAGAATGCTAATAATGAAAATAATGCCTATCATGCTTGGGGGGACAAGCAAGCTAAACATAAGGTTAAATTCCCTTGCATGTTGTGTAAGGACGATCACCTCACTTACTTGTTCCCTCGTAATGATGAAGCCTAGAGATTCTTGGCACAGGGCCCAACTGTGCTAACTAACCTTTTACCTCACAATCAAAATATGAACTTGAGGACCCATGATCAGTTTGGTGGTGATAAAGATCCATCAGAGGGTAGTGGTCATGGTTGCATTAACATGGTCCGTGCTATGAAAGTTGTGACCTGTGCGAAGGACTATGATTTGTCACAACCCAGCCGAGGAAAGGAACCTGATCCACCAGGGTCTCCTTTGCATATTGAGAAACCTGTGGATAAACCTGAAGCTGCACCTCGCATTCTTAAGGGAGTCCTTAAGCATTTGGGCACAATCCTAATGCCCAAGCCGATCAGAACTATTCAATTGTCAAGTATTTGGGCCACACTCCTTATGTGATGTCTGCAATGGAAGTGCTTCAGAGTTGTCCTTCGCAAAGGAAGGCTTTGATTTCTTCCCTTGGTGTGAATGATAATGATTCTTCCTCCATGATTAAATTTGAAATCGCAGGACTTCAGCCTCGCTTGCCTTACTATGTGTCTATTTTAATTCATGTAGAATGTCTTAACATGACCGTCAAGTGCACTGTGATTGATGAAGGCACTGTCGTTTCTGTGATGTATTTATTGTGTTGGAAGCGTTTAGGTTGCCCTGAGCTGTCTAAATCAGTGACCATGTTAACTGCGTTCGATGGGAGATCGTTAGGCCACACGGGATCCTTCCTTCCCTTAAGGTATGTTTGGGAGGGAAGACCATTGCGATAGAGGTCAAGGTGGTTGATGTGCCCCTTGACTACAATATCTTGCTGGGTAGGAATTGGATGTACACTATGCAATCCATAGCTTCTTCCCTATTTTTATTTGTATGCTTTCCATTTAATGGGAATATAATCATGATTGATCAAACGTCATTCAAGAATCTGTTAATTACCACATCTTTGGGAGCTTCAATCCCGATTACTGAACACTCTCAGCCGACAACTGGGAGGGTGGGTGTAGGCATGTATCCATCCCTCGTGGGAAGTTTTAGTTTTCCTACACTGATCCTTATGATAGGATCTAGTTCCGGTTAGGCTTCGACATCTATGAGATCGGTGTCTTTTCACACGAGTCATATGGAATATCCTTGGATTCTTCCTACACCGAGTTTGAGTGAGCCCATCGTGACAGACATGTCGTTGCCTACAACTATGGTAGCTTATCAAGCTAATATTGAGTGTGTTGGAAATCCTAGTCCTTCCTCTTTGAAGACAAAGGAGGAGGACCCTTATGTGCTGCTGGCATGGGCAGTGTAGTATTCTCATGCACACAACTGACTTGATAGTGTTTTTCCTTCGGATGAAGCAACTATTGAGGCCATGTCGAGAGTTGAGCCACCATGGGAGGAACTCCATCATAGATCTTACTTTCTTCCCGAACTTGACTGCTTGGAGCATGAGAAATTTAGGGTGGTTCTTAGTGAGAGAGTTGGTAGTCCTATGGTTCCATTAAGCTCTCCTGGTTCGATGGCTGATGGAAACATGGCAAACATATCTTCAATGATTCCTATCAATATCTCTCGCGATATTAGCAGGATAGAGAACCTCTATATTGGGGCAGAATGTTCCCATGCTGAGATTTAAGAATACACCGAGCTGTTTAAATAATTTCATGATATCTTTGGTTGGTCTTACGATGAAATGCCAGGTATCGACCCTTGTATTGTCGAACACGAGATTAATACTTATCCCAACGCTAAGCCTTTTCAACAATGCTTGCGTGCAATGAATCCTAGGAAAACACCCGCGATTAAGGTAGAGATAGAGAAACTGTTGACAGCCAGTTTTATCTATCCTGTTCCTTTGACAAAGTGGGTTTCAAACCCCATTCCAGTGGATAAGAAGCAGGGAGCGATCTGCATATGTACCGATTTCCATGATTTGAATCATGCCTTTCATAAGGACAATTTTCCCACACCATTTATTGATCATATTTTGGATGAGTGTGCGGGTAGTGAGGGTTTTCCCTTTATGGATGGCTTTTCTGGATATAATCAGATACAAATTAAACCTGAAGACCAATATAAGACTGCATTTATTTGTCCTTGGGGAACTTTTGCATATCAAAAAATGCCTTTTGGCCTTAAGAACAACAAAGCTACTTTTCAGCGGGCAGTGACCTTGATCTTCCACGATCTCAAGTCAATTATCGAAGTATTTTTGGATGACCTTACTGCTCATTTTTGTATGAGAATGCGTCATTCCTATCACTTGAGATTGGTATTCAAAAGATGTTGCCATTATTTGGCTAGGTTAAATCCTCACAAGCGCATCTTTTGTGTGAAGTCAGGTCGCTTGTTAGGATTCATCGTTTTTAAAGAGGGTATAAGAGTCGACCCTTAGAAGGTTGAGGCAATACTTCAGTTGTATCCCCTAAAAAATATTCATCATCTTCAATGTTTGCAAGGCATGGAAAACTTCTTATGGAGATTTGTTGTCAATTTTTCCAATTTGACTAGAGGCTTCATGCATCTTTTGAAGAAGGACACCACCTTTTGTTGGGATGAGTGAGCCCCGGAGTCCTTTGATGCACTCAAGCGAGCCCTAGCATCGGCCCCGGTGATTAGTGCCCCGGTATATAGCCATGATTTTCTACTTTATGTGGCCACATCCATGGAGACGATTGGTATGGTTTTGGTTCAAGAGGATGAGGAGATCCAAGAGCATGTCATATACTATCTGAGCTAAAACCTTATTGACGTAGAGATTCATTATTCTCATGTTGAGAAGCTTTCTTTAGCTACCGTACATGCGGTTCAATGGTTGAGACATTATATTCTCCTTCGCCATACCTTGGTTGTATCCCATGTCAATCCATTTCAATTTGTCCTCACTCGAAAGATGATTGGGGGAAAATATAATAAATGGATTTTCATCCTGCAAGAATTCGATCTCGAGTTTGTTTTGGAAAAATCGAAGAAATCGTTAATTTTTGCAAAGCTTGTATCAGATTTCCCAAGCGAGGCCGAGGATTTGGTTTGTGAAGATACATTTGTTGATGAACACATATTCTTAATCTCATCTTTAGACCCATGGTATGGGGATACCATTATATATTTACAAGCATTGAAGGTCCCTACTCACCTCTCATAGGATGACGACGACGATTACGTCACATGTCTAAGAATTACCTTATAGTGGATAACACTTTGTACTGTCATGGGGTAGATTCCATTTTACGACGTTGTTTAACTCATGAAGAGGCTGAGGTAGTGTTGAATGATTGCAACAGAGGGGCGTGTGGTGGTCATTTATCTGGGCTTTCTACAACCCAAAAAATCTTAAGAGTAGGTTATTTCTGGCCGTTGATCTTTAAGGATTGCGTAGCTGCGGTCAAAAGGTGCCACCCTTGCCAGGTGTTTGCATGTAACATGTGCTCGAAAACCACCCCGTTACATCCCATCATCACCGTCGGTCCCTTCACTAAGTGGGGACTTGATTTTATGGATTGCAACCTATTGGGGAGCGCCCCTTAACTATCCTTAACTTTGGTAACTCTGTGATTTTTGTCAGAGTTTGTAAGCGGAGTTATGACTCAAACTAGCCTTAGGGGTGTCGGGGTTAAGTCAAAACCCTCTTTTTGTAATAAACCCGTGGTTTAATTCTAGGGTTTAGGGTTCGGGGTGCCCATGGGTTAAGCCCATAGTTTTGTAATAAGTGCACTGTATAAATAAGCACTCTTGTAAATAAGTCAGGGTAGGCTTTTGATGTGAGATGAATTGATGCAAAGCTAAGGCTATTTTTGGTAAGAAAGGTTAAGTCCCAGCTGTGTGCATGGATGACCTCTACAACTGTGTGCGCAAAGGGTTTTTGGGTGATTAAGAAGATCTGCAGCTGTGTGCACAGAGACTGCAACTAAGTGCGCAATTGAGGACTTGAAGGGATTTGCAGCTAAGTGCACAGATCAGAACTGTGGTTTTTGTAAAGAGTTGAATAAAACACATTTCTGTGGATGTAGCCCCTACACTGGGGGTGAACCACGTTATATCTTGTGTCTTGGTTCTTTTGTGTTGTTTCTGTTATGTTATTTTATGCATTGATAAAGTAAATAACTGATAAATAAGATCACTGCTATAGACTAACTTCGCTATGAATTCCCAATAAAGGGTTAAGAAAGTCACTGTTTGTTTACCTAATTGCGAAGTTATATATGTGAATGTCGAAGCTCCGTGTTGAATAATTATAAGTTATTAACGGTAAAGGTACAGTAATATGCCTCTTCTGCTTCAGAAACCTGATTCTGCAGCACCCCATAGCTGTTTCGGGTGAGACCGCAACCTATTCGCAGGTTCTTGCTGAAAGGGCCAACACTGTAGGTCTTTTGTTGGTGCAAAGTTAATGGTATAAAACCTGGGTCTTCCTTATAGCCCAACAAATTGGTTTCGTTTCCGGTTGAACTCAGTATCTTCTTAAGAGGGGTTTATGCTGTACCTCGAGGGCTATGTTTTGGAGACCCTCCATGAAAGAAATCGGTGATTGGCTTGACGAGACTTATCTAAAATTTACGAAAAAAGAGAACAAAGATCTGTGTCGTAGTGCAAACGACTTTTTACAAAGGTATGTTTTTTCTGATGTTTATGATTTTATTTTTGGTAGTATCCACATAGAGTTGCACCAATGGTTATCCAGGTTGATAGAGAGAAGGACGAACTTCCAAGGAGGTCAGTTTCCTAGTTGGACCCCCGCAAGAATTAATATATTGAAAAGGGTGAAAAATGATATATCCTGAGCTGTTGATTTCTGGACGACGTGCACCCTTGAAGCATTTGTGACAGAGTTCGCCATTGACACAAGTACGTCCTTCAGTGAAGCTGAATGACAGTTCTTCAAAGGACCAAGGGGTAAGTATTTGAATTAATTTAGTTTGAGAATTAAAATGCTATTGGCTGAAAAAGGTATATTAATTATTGAATCAGACTATTAGATTTAATATTACTAACCTATGTTTGCAAGTGAAAGTCCCTTTGATGAGCAAAGTGGTTTTCTGCGAAGTGGCAAAAGGTACAAGAGGAATTTTGAGTCCTATACCCTAGGTCAGAATCTCCAGTCTAACCCCATAAGTCCAGTAGCCTCAGAGCTTGAAGAAACCCCTTCTGTTAGAAACCCCCTGGTAACCCCGCAGCACAGACCTGTTATCCCTGAGAATCCGTCGCAGTCAGAAAGTAACCCTAGCCCGAATATTCCTGTCGTAGGTCAGTCTCCTCCAGTAAGTTCTTCCCTGCCTGCTACCAGTTCCCCTCCAATGCCCCCTAGACCTATGATGGCCCACATGAATGATGATATTAAGCTCCCTGTTTTCGAAGGTACTGGATCAGAGGATCCAGAACAAATCTGGTTCTTATGTGAAGCAGTGTGGATTGCTAAGAACATTACGAATAAAGATACAAGAAGAGCGCAGCTCGTTACTTCTTTTAGAGACAGTGCTTTGACTTGGTTCATGAAGTTTTCCAATACTCAGAACCATGTCTTGGATGATATAAAAGCAGCAATGATAAAGGAATTTAAGAAGTCGAAATCAAATTCGCAGTGTATCACCGAACTAAAGGAAATTCAGCAGAGGCGCAAAGAATCAGTGTGGGACTTTGATCAAAGGTTCAAAATCCTGCTAGATCAAGTTAGTTTCACCATTGGACCTACGCAGCATAAAGAGTGGTTCATTGCAGCTTTGTTACTGCATATCGGGACCCCACTCATGCAATAGAAGGTTGCTGATCAGTAGGAGGGTTTAGAAATTGCCATGAAGCTTGAAACAGCTCCTGTCGACGACAATTCTGGTATCGCTCAAATCCAAGCGCAGTTGGCCGCGATGGCTCTAGAGCTTCGTGATATGAAGAAAGGGAAAACCGGTCGTGAGGAGGTTTGGTGTACATGATGTCAGACAGAGGGTCATGACAAGGAACAATGTCCTATGGTAAGAAATTACCTGAATTTTGGTGCGCCAAACCCATTCAACCCTAGTGTCCTATATTGTGAGATCTATAGGACAACTGGCCAACATTGACCGAAAGACTGCTATCTGCTATAGAGGTATGTGCAAGTCCCCAAGAACCACAATTGCAAGTTCTGTAAGTCAGTGGGACATAATGAAGATGAGTGTCACAGTTTTGACCTCATGAGAGAGCGCACCTATGACACTTATCAGGTACAAAATGATGCACAAGGAAACGATGGATATGGTTACCGTGGTGGTGCGCCAGGTTGTGGTACTTTTGGTGGTCGTGGTCGTGGTGGTATGGCTGGAAGAGGACGAGGCCAGGTTGTGTGTTATAACTGTAACCAGGCTGGACATCTAGCTCGAGACTGTTGGAACCCAACTACGACATGTCGGTATTGCAGAGCAGTTGACCATGTGATTGAGAAATGCACGTAGCTGATAGCCAAGATTCATGAAATAAATAGTGCTCCTACTCAGAACATTCAGATGATTTCTATCGAACAAAGACCGGTCCCAGCCATCAATGTTGTTACCACGAGTGGAGCCACGATGGAAATACAGAATAAGGTGAAGCAGCCTGACGAGGCATGGGTTCATAAGGCCCCAGAGAAACTTCCAAATTTCGATATGGGAAGAGAAAAAGAGACCTTTATGGAAGCCAAAAAAGACTTTGTGGATCCAGGCACATCAGTTGCACCTGCGTCGCCGCATCAGCAGTTGGCACAGTCTCGAGAAGCTACGACAGATAAAGTAAGTACACTGTCTTCGTTTTTACAGAGTTGCATGAAGATCTTAAGAAATCAGATTACTTTAAATGAATTATAGAAAGTTATTGCTTCTTGCGAACCCCAGCGAAGTTTTGGTAAGGAAAAAACTGTTAATAAAGTCAGAAGAACTTGCAGGAAAATGAGATTGAATGCTCAGATAGGAGAATATGACATGACTGATGTCATCTTGGATCTAGGATCAGAAGTAAATGTCTTAACTAAGCAGACCTGGGAACAAATGGGAAAACCTACTTTGGAATGGTCCCCTATATAGTTGAGATTAACCAATCAGCAGAAGATTGTGCCCCTAGGAAGATTCCCTAGTGTCCAAGTAGATATTGATGGAGTTAGTACCTTAGCAGAATTTGAAGTTATTGAGATAATTGATGACACCAATCCCTATCCAACCTTGTTAGGAATTGAATGGGTAATGGAAAATGCTACAGTCATTAACCTTAAGAAGAGATAGATGACTTTCGAGGGGAAGGGTTTGAGAGTCGTAATACCACTGGACCCTTCTCAAGGAGAACGATACATAGAACCACTCAGAGATTAAGATCAGGATGTCCTAGATCATATCTATAATACTACAACTAAGGAAGAAGATTATGTTGACCCTACTACTGAAGCTATCATGGATTGGCAGTGTGATAGCTCCTGTATGACAGATTCAGATGACGGTCTAGAGAATTGGCAGAACAGACTGTATGAGCTACATGGACACCGATGTGCAATAATTACCAAGTCTCTCAGATGGCTTAGCTCACAGACAAGAGCCTTACTTGTTTTTGATGGTTCGACAGACCCAGAAGAGTTTATTGTGCAGTTCTCAGTGAAGGTACCAGACTCACAAAAAATGGAGACTTTAGATTCAGCATTCAGAGCCACAGCATCCAGATGGTGGAATGGACATAAAAAGTACATTCAGAATTGGGAAGCTTGCCAGAAGTTTCTTTGCCTGAGATTCAGGGATCAGCCCCAGGAGGTGCGAAGCAGGTTTAATGGTAAGACTAGCACGCAGGAACATTTGGAGCAATGTTATGAAGCCTGGACATGTGTACCTCATGAAGAGTGGGTACATAGGTTTGTGCATACTCTGGAACCTATAGCAAAGAAATGGTATGCGAAGGTTGAGCTTTTGCAGGATACTGTAAGTTGGGATTGTCTTGTTGATAATTTTGTGTTGACATTTTCTATTAATGAGGTTTTTCCTGCTTTGGACGCAGCTGTTAGGCTGATCCATACTAAAGTCTTTGATGATCAAGAAATAACCGAATACCTACCTGACTAGAAGCAATAGGAAGCTAATGCAGTTGAATGTTATAACCTCGCAATTGAAGACGATGACGATCCATGCAACATTGACATTCCTGAGTCAGAAGGACACTACGAAGTACACAGACCCACAGTTGAAGCACCTGAAGTGACTCAACACCTAAAGACGCGGACCGTAAATAGTGGATCAAAAGAAAAGCCTAAGTATGATACCATTGGAGATTATTGGGATGAATAAGTGGTGAGAAAAATGACCCAACTTCTCCATGAGTATCAAGACCTATTTTTGACAGAGGTCTCCGACATTACAGGAAACATTGAGGCGGTGGCAGACAGTCTGTCATGGCTTGAAGCTCACAGTTATGCCAAAGCTGGTGTCAGGAAATGTCGAGTTTCCCCATTAGGGCATAGCCAAGGTTCCCTCCTGTGTCGAAGAAGGAAATTTCTATCACAGCTTAACACCTGACCGTTGGACACAATCACAATTGACAGAGCAGAAGAACCGGAGCAAAGAATTGCCAAACTAAAGGACTACACCCAACAGTCTCATAGTGAAATAGAAAATCTCAAAGAAGAACATGAGGCTCAGATTGTGGAGCTTCAACTTCAGATCATCCCGGAGAGCCCACCAGAGGTCAGAGAGCAGCGCCGTGCAGACATTCAGGCCTCTGCAGCGAAAATCTCAGATATCATGAGTAGCACAGCCAAACTGCTAGAGGACAACGTCGATGCTTGGACAAAGTTACAAGAACATACAGAAGTAGGATAGCTGCAAGAAACCATGAAGAAGTGACAGACAGAGCTGGATGCAATAAAAGCAAAAATTAAGACTCTGCCTCCTATGCAGAAAATGCTCAAGGTAAAGAGAAGCAATGAACTCTAGCAGGAAATTGAGTCATGCAGAGTGAAAGCAACAGTGTTGGAAAATTTTTTGTAGCCACTTGTCAGTGAAGCTTTGGATTTGAGTACTACTGTGGATAGCCAACTCAAAGTTCTGAAGGAATACGATGCATTTGCACAGGAAAAGGCTAGCGAAGCATCCGCAACAGCATTGCAGGAGTTGGTGGAAATGGAGCAAGCAACTGACAATATCATGCGGGGTATCAAAAAGAATTTCACTAATCTTTCCAACAAAATTCTACCACCAGAAGAGCAGCAGAGTGTCCCGGGATGGGCCACTGGTGAGTATTAGGGTCTTGTTGGGGCGTGCACCTTAATGGTCCTTAACTTTGGTAACTCCGTAGTTTTTGTGGGAGTTTGTAAGTGGAGTTACGACTCAAAATAGTCTTAGGGGTGTCGGGGTTAAGTCAAAACCCTCTTTTTGTAATAAACCCATGGTTTAAGTCCAGGGTTTAGGGTTCGGGGTGCCCATGGGTTAAGCCCATAGTTTTGTAATAAGTGCATTGTATAAATAAGCACTCTTGTAAATAAGTCAAGGTAGTCTTTTGATGTAAGATGAATTGATGCGAAGCTAAGGGTATTTTTGGTAAGAAAGGTTAAGTCCCAGCTGTGTGCGTGGACGACCTCTGCAGCTGTATGCGCAGAGGGTTTTTGGGTGATTAAGAAGATTTGTAGTTGTGTGCATAGACACTGCAGCTAAGTGCGCAGTTGAGGACTTGAAGGGATCTGCAGCTGAGTGCGTAGATTAGAACTGTGGTTTTTGTAAAGAGTTGAATAAAACACAGTTCTGTGGACATAGCCCCTACACTGGGGGTGAACCACATTATATATTTTGTCGTGGTTCTTTTGTGTTGTTTCTATTATGTTATTTTATGCATTGATAAAGTAAATAACCGATAAATAAGATCACTGCTATAGACTAACTTCGCTATGAATTCCCAGTAAAGGGTTAAGCAAGTCACTGTTTGTTTATCTAATTGTGAAGTTATATATGTGAATGTTGAAGCTCTGTGTTGAATAATTATAAGTTATTAAGGCTAAAGGTACATTAATATCCCTTTTCTGTTTGCAGAAACATGATTCTGCGGCACCCCATAGCTATTTCGGGTGAGACTGCAACCTATTCGCAAGTTGTTGCTGAAAGGGCCAACACTGTGG
This sequence comes from Pseudotsuga menziesii, assembly GCA_001517045.1. Taxonomy (NCBI): domain Eukaryota; kingdom Viridiplantae; phylum Streptophyta; class Pinopsida; order Pinales; family Pinaceae; genus Pseudotsuga; species Pseudotsuga menziesii. The sequence continues at coordinate 550,081 of LPNX010165383.1, forward strand.
GTCTTTTGTTGGTGCAAAGTTAATGGTATAAAACCCGAGTCTGCCCTATAGCCCAACACAACCCAACTTTAGCTGGGCGGCATCATCATATCATAGTGGCTGTTGATTACTTCACAAAATTGGCTGAGGCTATGCCTACAATTATATCTAACGGTGAGACAGCCACACACTTTGTATTTAACCAAATTATTACTCGGTTTAGAATTCTGAGAGATCTTGTCACTGACCATGGCTCACACTTTCGGAATCATATGATGGAAGAGTTGGCATCAAAGTTAGGGTACAAGCAAGATCATTCCTCCTCTTGCTACCCTCAAGTGAATGGACAGGTAGAAGTAGTGAATAAATCACTCAAATCCATTCTCCAACGAACCATCACACAGAGCAAGAAGAATTAGCACATCATGTTATATCCTACTTTGTGGGCATATAGAACCGTTGTTAAGACTGCCATGGGTTTTTCTCCATATCAACTTGTACATGGAGTGGACTCTATATTTCCAGTTGAATGCGAGATTCCTTCTTTGAAGCGAGCCATAGAACTCTTACCAGACACTTCACCATTGGAGGAGCATTTGGTCCACCTTGAGCAACTTGATGAGCAACGTCGAGATGCCTTGGTGGCTCTAGAAGTAAATAAACATGGCATAAAGGTCCATTATGATAAGTTTGTTCATCCAAGGAGGTTTAGTGAGGGAGACTTGGTCCTTTTGTGGGATCAACCGAAATAACCCTTGGGGGAAGGAAAGTTTAACACCATGTGGCGTGGTCCTTACATCATCAAACGTGTGTTAGAGAAGGGTGCTTATGAGTTAGTGGATTATGAGGGAACATCCTTGGTAGAGCCTAGAAATGGGCTCTATATCAAGAAATACTATGCATGATTTTCAGCCAAGGCTGGTTATTGTATATTATTGTACAGTTTTGCATAGTTAGGTCTTTTTTCTTATAGTGATTGGGTTTGTGATTAGTTTTCGTTTCTTTTGGAAGATGTCAATGGAATCTTCCACCTATATAGGATTTATGGATGGTGCAATCCGTCACAATCAACACTCAGCCTCTGTTGCTTGGGTGATTTATACTCCTATGGGTCAGGTACTATCTTCAAGAGGCATATGTTTGCGGCCATCTTGAAACAATGTTGCTAAATATAGTGCCATCATTGAGCTTCTGCAGGATGCCATTTCACATGGCGTTCTCTCTCTTGAGGTACATCTTGATTCGGAGTTAGTAGTGTCACAGCTTAATGGTTTGTACCATGTTAAAGATACGACGTTATTAAGAAGATTCTTACCTGTGATATTATTAGAATAGAAATTTGACAATATAACATAAATACATATTCCAAGAATTAGTAATCAAGTTGCTGACTCATATGCTAACTACGTGTTAGATTGGAATTTGTTTCATACACAATAAATTCATCACAAACACAAATTTTTACATATGTAAATAAATAAACCGATCACCATACAAAATTTATATAACATCCAAAATATGGTAATACATAGTGTCATGATACAAAAATGGGGCTCTCAAGCCACTAAAATATATTACACGGTAATACAAAACGTATAAATCCTAGGTATCTAAGCCTATGGAGGAGGATGGGGGTTGTGATCATGGAAGTACTACGGTTCTAGCTAGTCATCAGAATAATCACACCCATGCTCGTGGTACACCCACCACCTGGCGCTGCATAGCCTCAGGGAAGTCCTCAACTTGCGCCATGGGAACCTTGTGTGTTAGCCTCACAAAGTTGGTATGAATGCTCTGGAGCGTCTGCTCCACATCCACACCCATGATATCATCTCCTCTTCCCCTCCATCTATGACAAGGGAAGCCTTCAGGCTGTTGTGGTCCCACATCTACATACAAATGGTAGATGTCACTATGTAGTGTCATACAAAAATATGTCTTTTGATTCCATATAATCAGAAAACAAAAAAAAATTAAATAACTCAAAAATTTAAAGAGAGTGTCAAGATTCATTACCTATGTCACCATATGCCGATCTTGGTGGTAGCAGCATGTTCGGGTCCCCTCGAAAATCAACCCCCACATAGGGGTAGTCATTGATGGAAACTATCTATCGTCGCCACCATAGAAAGAACTCAGCTGGATAGGGGTTGGCCACCCTACCTCCCCCCAATCTGCTCATACCATCCGCCCAATGCCATTGGGTCGGATCTCGAACCCCATGAAAAAGAACGTCAACTCTGGGGCTCAATCCTTGAACACACTCGAAGAAAAACATGCTCAATATGTTGTCGAACCCAAAGTTCCACACTTTTCCCATCTTACACTCACTGAGCTGATGTTTCATGTTGCTCAGTAGTGTAGTGCTCCAGTCATAGACCGTGGGTCTCATGCACTCCACTGCATAGAACATCAAAGGCCGCGAGGCCTGGTGGAGTGAAGCCAAGCTTGCTATCTTGCCCAATGTCAGTAAGATGGCCTCTAGTCCTAGCACCTGTATAGAGTTGGTTGGGATCTAACTACCAAGCTTCTCCATGTTTGGATAGCAGTACATCGCAATGTACTTGTCGATAGTCAGGCCACCTTCAGGTCCACCGCGAGAACGAAGTTTCACTACTTCCCCCCATGGGGAAAGTCCAGTAATAAAGTATATGGCCTCCACCTCTATAGTGAGGGACATCCCATCTATTTGGAAGGACTCTGAGTTTGGATCCTAGTAATCCACCAGCATCTACAATAGTCTTGGTTTAGCCCTCAAGCCACCAAGACACCAAAAATTGTAGAGCCTGAATGCATGTAGTGCTTGTTGAGCCATTAGATCGGCCCTTATTGCCTCCTCTACATCACCATGTTCATGATCTCTCCATTCTAGGACCATCCTGCACAAAAAATTGCAAGTTTTCTTATTAGATTACTTAAAAACCCTCATGCGCGGCCTCATATGCGACTGTTTTCCAAATAGCCATGTATGTACGCAACTGTGAGGGCGTTTTCCGCGTATATCCAGCCCTATACATGGAAAAACCCTCGATTTCTGAATGGGCCGCAGCACCCTTTTTAGAATGTCCTAGAAACCTCAAATGACAATGGAATTTGATAAAAATTACATTGAAATGGAAGAGAAGAGCATGGGTAAGTACTTGGAAGAAGCAGTAGTGGATTCTGCCGGCTGGATCTCCTGGAATTCGCTATTGAAAATATGATCTCAATTGGGTAAAATTTTCAAATGTTTTATAATGTTTTGAATTTTTTACTATTTATAGAAATTTTTCAAAATTTTGAAATTTTTTACCCCCTTTCCTATAGTTTGGACAATTTCTAATCATTTTGGACCGTTTTTTACCTAATTCATGATGTAGGAGACCTTTTTGATTGTTGTTTCAGCCATTGGATTGACCCGTTCGTGCTGATCTTAGGTATCATGTCTAAACTGGCATATAGGTTAGGTTTCATCAGTGTTTGCATTTTGCATGACCTTATGACCATTTCATCATAGCCTTAGGTACAAAACCACTCTATTATGTCATGGATACTTCTTGCTAGTTTAGAAGTGGCATGATATGAGTGGTAGAGCTTGACCTTACATGGGTACCCTAGTTACCACCTTGTTTTCATTTGGTGCCCATGCTGACATTTTGTCCTTTAGGGTGTGGGAGTCCATTGTATAGTACTACCATGACATTTTGCAAGAGCCTCATACTCCTCTTGATATTTTGCTGGCCTATTTCCCTCAGGGCTCCCTTATGTCAAGTTGTAATTGCATTATCATGAGATTTTCCTACCTTATTGAGCTTTATGTTGGCTTTCCTGACATTGCATTTCAAACATATAGCCCGAGCTTATCTCATGTCTAACCATGCAGAGCCATTTTATATATCCTTTGTAGCTTGATTCCCTGTTTATTGGGAGGGTATTTTTCCCCGAGTGTCGATATCCTACACATGTGTCCTTGCATTGAGCATAGGTATGTTCCACTGCTTGGAACTAGTTTGTTTGCCCCTATGACACTCATATCCTCCTAGTCTGTAACTATAAAGCAGTTTTATTTTTTTTCAAGATTTTTAAATATTTGAAAAAGTCCAAAAAAACAAAAAAAAACAAAAAGTCAGACAAGGAAAGATGTTATCTTTGGCAGCTGTCGAGTCATGTTTCCTTTGAACAGAGCACTATATATCACATTTATTGGTTTGGTTCTAGTTTGACTTTAGGAGCTGTACTCATTTATCTGATTTTATCTCCACCGACTGGTTAAGCTTCCAGTCCCCATTAATCCTCTGTCGATGCCTCCTGTGTCACAGAGATGTCCCAGTATGTATATCGACTCTATGCTACCTTTATTTAGTCACCATTCACCATTATGCTCTTGTTTGAAGGAAGTTGAAACCTGAGTAAGTCATTCCTCAGTTATATTGACTTTGCATGTCAACCATTCTTGATACAGTTACTGGTTCGTGCACCTTATGATCGAGTCCTTCCACATTATATAGCTTTGTTGAGTACCTCGTGTTGGATGATGGGGGATGCCTTAATGCCCTCCTTCCAGCAGATTTCATCCCATCGACTTCAGATCATTTATTTTGGGATTGGAATTTAGAGTTGTTTTGAGTGCCTTGGGACTTGCAGTCATCAGTGGCAGGTTCTCCCAACATCGACAGTCTTTCGGAATACATCAATGTCCCTTGATCGATGGATCCTCTCAAGTGTTCAACCTCAACACATTTATTCACACTTGTTAGTTTGCACTCTAATACCTTGATTTACATTTTCATTATTGGTGGGTGATCTCATGTCTGTTAATGGTATACATCAATGACTGGTAATCAGACGATGGACTACTATGTTCAACGTCGACACCTCTATTCAAATAGTAGGACATGTACTCGTAACGGTTTATGCAGAAGACCTTCCAGATTGGTGGCATCTCTTATATGTTACCTCCTTGATCGGGCCATTGTTCATGAGATTTCAGCTCTCGTGACTTGATTCCAGTATATGCCAGACATTTCTAGCCATTATGGAGATCTTGATCCATTATATATCTTCAGCCATTATGGAGATCATGGTCCTTTGTATATCTTCATCATGGAGATTCTGATCTATGTATATTGTACGTGGCGATGACCACTTATGCGATATCTTGTATCATGCCTATTCATGGCCGTTGTACTCTTATGTATCTAGGACTGCTACATGTATTTGTAGTATGTGAAGAGTTGTATCATTGTACTATGCTGATTGGGTGGCTGGTTTTCCATTTGGGATCCTTCATCACTCCACCTATGGGATGTACTTATAATGTATTTCAGCCATTGTATGACCCCTATGACCTCACACATTAGGGGCCATATGTTATATCTAATTTTACCACTCCAGGTGAATCACACTTGTATGGCCTTCCCCTGTCCCTCTGCAGACTCCTTAGACCCCTTGGACCATTTTTTTTCCTTTGATGTTTCCTTGACCATCCCTAAAAACATGTGAAAAATGATACACACAACTTTTAAACCTACAATCATGTATATATGTGGGTTTGACCCCTAAAATCATGTACATCGGGATGTATGCATAATCCAAATACTTTTGGATTTTTCCTTGACATGGATCCAACTCACTTGACTCCTGGCCTTCCCTGTGCCTTGAGATCGCTCAGATTCGACCTTTCATTACCCATTTGAAAATCTATATAAGGAACTCTATGGTACATTGAAGGAATATGAGAGAATTGAGTGCAAAGAAACTATAGTCCATTGTTGCCAGAACTTGTGCTTAAGTCTGCATCCCTTTGTCCCTTGGAGCACTTTTGTGTTCTTCCCAAGATTGCCTTTTGCTTGTGAGCTTGCTATCGAGAGATGGAGGATTGAAATGGTGGAGGCCCAAGTGCGGGATTCAGTTTCTATGATTTGTAGACATGCCGACAGAGGTTGTATCCATTGTAATCTCTGATTTTATATTAATAGAAATATATTTTCCTGTCCAATAATGTGTGTTTGAATGAATATTTTATCCATGGATGTTTTCAAATGTTTATACATTATTGACTATATATGCTAGAATAGTTCTAACACCAGTATATAAAGTGTGCTTGTATTGTTTACTTGTTGTTGAGGAAGTAATCTATCAATTCAAGTTGATGTTGGAAAGCTCAACGAGGATCTACTTCAACCGTCTGGAATAAGGTACGAGGTCTGATCCTTTAGTGTTAGATATTTAATTTCTATTTCATATTGGAAAGGATTGATTTCTGGAGTCAAGTTGTCTGTTGTGGCACCCCAAGCCATAAGAATTTCTCTCCATAACACATAGATTGAAACTCCACATCTGGGTATGTATTTATGTTTGGTGGTGGCCCTATTTTCTGTTCTAGCACAAACCAAGCTTCCATTGCATTGTCTTCGGGAGAGGCTGAGTACAAGGGATTTGTGAATGCTTACATCAAAGTTGTTCGGATGAAGGAATTCTTTTAGAGTTTGATATTGGTAGTACTTTGTCCACAGTCATATTTTGTGACAACCAAAGTTATATTAATATCTCCATAGATCTAGTTACTAGGAAGAGGACCACACATGTTGAGATGCACATGCATTACATCAGGGAGTTGGTGCATGACAGGACCATTGTTCTACAATACTTCCCTACAGATGAGCAGATTGCAGATATCTTTACCAAGAAATTTACTGAGAAAATTTTCACTTACCTCCATTCACTTTTGGGGGTGAGCTCATTAGGGTGATCATATTACTTATTCAATGTTCATCTTGAGGTGGGGGGGGGGGGGGGGGGTTTCCAATTGGTTTTTTCCTCTTTCCTCACTTAGCATTTTGTTTTGAGCATTGTTAGAGTTACATTTTTGTACAGGGTGAACTATGGCCTTTGCTGTCAGGGCCCTATCATTTCATGCATTTTATTTTTAATCCTCCGGAGTATAGCATAAGGGGGGGTGTTGGATTCATTATCCAACTTACACACTTTATTTGGTAGATTTTGGCCTAATTTCCCGCTATCCTAAGTTTAGTTGACTCAGTTGGCATTAGATGAGCACACCATGACATCAAAATGAGCACACCCATGCCTTCCTTTAATCTATGAGTGCAACTAATCCTTCTCCTTTAATCAAGGAGGCTAACTAGGCTTCCTCCTTCAATCATGGAGGCTAACTAGGCTTCCTCCTTAAATCAGGGAGCAATTATTGGGTGATATGAGTGTCATAAGTGCACATGAATAGTTAATTGATTGTTGTTTCACATAAAAATCAATTAATATGAGTTTTAAAGGCACCTCCATCATGCCATTTTCTATTTTGGGCTGATTGCGATAAACCGGAGTCAATTAATGCGCCTCCAACCACTTCTGATGACCAATACCACTTTAGTTAACTTCATCAAAGCTAATTGGATCTAGTGATACACTACCACCTAGTGATTGACATGCAGTGACATGTGTCTGATTTACATTTAGTTAGGCTCACTCATTTATTTCACTCCAATTTAGTTAGGACTCAGTTAGAGATAGTCATGGCAACATTCGTGGTTAACTATGTCTATCTAGTGTTGGTTGATACACAGTTAAGCTACACCCATCCATTCAATTCGAATGAACTCTAGTAAATTCGAATTGTCTTGGCATTCATGCATTCTACATGATATTTTATTGTATCATTAATTATGTTATTGATTATACAGAGCTGCAAACCCCTATTGCAATAGTGTTATGTCATTTCATGCCTAATTTGTCTTGAATCACTTGTGAGACTGTGCTTTGTCTCAAGATTTCTATGATAGAATTAATAGTTCGAAGGGAAGAACATCAACTGGATTATGAATTTGAGGAATTCGTAAAAGAATGTGAAGATACAAAACAAAGAGACTACATAGTCATACTTCCTAGGGGTTGTTCAAATCAAAGAACAAATTGAAGTAGTTGAAGAGAATTTTGAAGAAGAATAAATTGTGATGACTACCTTTAATGGTTGCCATAGATCATGGGATTCATTCACTCAAGGAATTTTTGCAAGAATTAAGATGATATATTTGATCTAACTTTGAGAAAAATGCACACAAGAAGAATATTTGCTCGTAACAAGAGAAGAGAAGATGTGAGCAACTAAATATCAAGCTCTCATAGTTCACACTAGGAATAAATACAAGAAAAAGGAGAAGAAGGAGAACCATCATCACAATAAGAAGAAGGATGAGAAACAAAAGAAGATCAATAGAGATCCTTCCAATGTACGATGCTATACTTGTGATTAAAAGGGACACTTTGCAAGAGACTATCGCATTAGGAAAAATAGACACCATTCTAATTTTTTCGAAGATGATGAACCAACAAACAAGTGATCTAGAGGAGAAAATAATTATTCATATGAATACTATATGCTACCACAACACTTATGGGAACTATCTCACATGAAGAGTAGTGATTCGCTTGTGGATAGTGGGGCATCCAAACACATGATGGGATACAAAGAATCATTCATTATTATGTTTAAACATGAGTCACCTCATAAGGTGAAACTTGGGGTGATTATCAATATCTCATAAAAGGGAGTGGAGAAGCTTCATACAAGCTATACTCTGAGAATTATTTAAATATGAAGAATGTGTTGTATGTTCTAGGTTTCAAGAAGATTCTTCTCTCCATCTCTGCACTAGATGCAAAGGGAGTGAGAGTTTCATTTTTCTATGGTCAAGTTATGATGTGGCCTAAAGCCTAAGACAATATATGATGCAACAGTGATTGGAGAAAAAGAATGAGGCTTGTACAAACTAAAAGGACAACCTGAATAAGAATTGGTTCATGATTCAATTGAACCAAGTGAGGTATTGCACATGTGCACTACAGAGCACTACTGATGGCAAGAAATGTAGTCTTTGGAGTTCCAGATATACAAAAAAAGCATGAAGGAATTTGAAAAGGATGTGCACAAGGAAAGAATACAAGGAAGAATTTTCCCAGTAGTGAAAGCAAGGCTAAAGGAATAATAGAGACTGTATACTCTGATCTATGTGGGCCATGTATTCTAGCTCATTAAGTGGGTATTTGTACTATGTTTCATTTATAGATGGTTTCTCATGTAAGACTTGGATATATTTCTTGAAAAGGAAAAATTAAGTATTCAATAAGTTAAAGGAATATAAATCCTTGGTTGAGAACCAAACTGAAAGGAAGATCAAGGCTCCACAGTCATAGAATGGCGAAGAATTTACCTTGAAATAAGTCAAGGAACTCTACAGAGAGTTTGGGGTTAAGAGGGAGTATATAACCCCATATAATCCTCAGTAGAATGGGGTTGAGGAACAAAAAAATTAACCATAATGGAAGTAGAGAAAGCAATTCTAGATGACCAGGATCTTCCTATGCAGCTTTGGATGGAAGCATCAAGGACAATTTTGTATGTACAGAAATGTACTCCTCGTCGAGAACTTGACAAGAAAATTCTGGAAGAGGATTTCTTAGGAGAGAAACCAAAATTCAACCATCTTACAATATTTGGTTTTGTGGTGTACATACATATCCCAAAGGAGAAGGGGACCAAGTTAGATCATTTTGGTAGGAAGGGTATATTCATAGGATATAGTGATATATCAAATGCCTACCGAATATACTTATGAGGATTCAAGAAGATCAATATTAGTATATAAATAACCTTTGATGAAGACTCCACATACGTTATATATAGGAGGATACCTATTGAAGAGGTCGAGGATCCTTAATAAATGAGAGTCCGCGGCATGGAAATGGGATAAGCAATTACATAAGAGCATGAAGATCATGACATGGAATAACCATAAGAGGCGGTAGAGACACTTCTTGAGAAGGAATCCCACAAGAGGAAACCAACATGGGAATGACATATCATATAAGAATTACAAAGGTATTGTTTGTACTGGAGCTGTATACCTTAGTTTTCTTATATAGCCCTAGGAAACTTTAATGTTTCATTTTACAAGCCTATTGTATATACATTGATTTGTTATTTTTTTTTCAATTAGAGGTTAAATAAGTTGGGTCATAATTTTATTTTGAATCCATATTTATAAACTTTCTCTATATATTACATGATTCTTTGATGCTTTTCATTTTTTCCAAAGTTTAATGTTCTTGAATCTAATATTAAATCTTCGAAAATTTAAGTGCTCTTAAAATGTTATTAGGTTTTCTAAGCATTTTTATAAATCATGATTAAACATGGTGAAATGAAAGGGGTAATACGTGGATTAATCTCTGTACAAGGTACATGTTTTCATCATGATATGCTAGATTTTTAACATTTAAGCTATATGATCTTAGGATCTTATCTGAGAGAATAACAAGAACAAAAATCAATCACAAGAGACAATGAACACAAATGTTTTCCTCGGGGAAAACATAATGGATAAAACCCCACAAATTCCTTAGAGATAGAATCAGCACCAAAATTAAAACCCAAGGACAAAAAGATGATCTCCTGATAGCAATAGTCTCTCTCTCTCTTGTCCCAACTTCTTCTTTCTCTGTCAGTTATGCACTACAACTGAGTGTGAGTGAATGTGTGTTAAATAGAGAGGCTCCCTCTCTATTTATACTAGTTCTCAACTTGAAAATAACTCACTAGGGACAAATTCTCTAGTAGAGTCTAATAACCCTAGGGCCCCACAACTGCGGGGAATTTATCCCTTGAACAATAAGGAGGGATACACTCTATGAATTTACATGACTTGTTTACATTATTGAATCTCCCAATAGGAACATCGAGGAATGACATGACTTAATTACATTACAAATATATCCGGATATAAACATCGGGGTACAATACATAAGATATACAAGTGAATACATTCCAAAGTTACAAATACATCAACACTCCCTCTTAACTAGGAAGGTATTCTCTCGANCAAAATTATTATTTTCTGTATTATTTGGATCATCATCAAGTCTAGATCATCACTTGATATAGATCATCAATGGATCATCACTTGATATTGAGTATCACTGGATCAGCATCAAGTATGGATCATCACCTGATCTAGAGCATCACTAGATCATCATCAAGTCTGGATCATCATTAAGTTTGGATGATCACTTGATCTAAATCATCACTACTCGATCATCACTGATTCATCATCACTAGTGCTATATCAATTCTACTCATCACAGGAAGTTCTATAGAGCCAACCCTTTTTCATGCTAGTTGTAGGCCTAGCTTTCATGTAGGTCTTCATCATATTCAACACTCATATCTAACCATGGAATGAACCATGTCAGAAAGTCCCACACGACACTTATATTTAACCATGGGACGAACACATCCAAGAACCATGTCAGAAAGCCATTCCCAACACTCACACATGACCATTGGAGGGACACATTAGAAACCCATGTCAGAAAGGCCCAACACTCACATCCAACCTCATCTTGTTAGAAAGGATCTACACTTACATCCGACCTCATCTTGTCAGAAAGGCTCTGCACTTACATCCGACCTCATCTTGTCAGAAAGGCTCTGCACTTACATCTGACCTCATCTTGTCAGAAGGGATCTACACTTACATCATATTAAGTCATGAATTTGTTTTCTTCAGTCTTATATTTTTTTGTTTTTTTGAAACTTGCTTATTTGCTTACTCCTCGGAAATTTTGGTTTAGAGCTAAAATTTGAGTTTATCCCATTAGGTTTTCATGATTTTTGTTTTTTTGTATGTCCTGAAGGGTTCTATAGAGTATATTTTGATTAATGGTTTCATGAATAGCGCTAAGATCAAGGTTTAATCATATAAACCTAGTTTTAAAGTTGTATTATTGATCAAATAACACAAATTATATTTTTTAACTTTCTTGTAGCGCAAGGGTAAAAATAATGCACTGGCGCGCTACAAGAAAGTCGCGGGTGCTCAATTTGTCATTTTTCACATTGATTTCTTCAATGATTTTGTTCCTGGGGTGACTAATCACATAAATAAGTAGGTTTGATACGTGTCTCATTAGAATAATCATGTAAACAAGTGTTGGTCATGGCGTGAGGGAGATCGTGGCAGTTAGAGGTAAATGCATGGAAAATCATGACAGAGAGTGGAATAAGGCGAGATTGATGGGAAATAGGTTCTCAAATTGAAGATTATGAAGCTAGTGGAGATGCCGGGGTGGAGACACATTACTAAAAAGTCATAAATTGGCAGTTGAAGGAAGAATTAGGGTTTCATAGCGTGACAGTTAAAGGTGAGCTGGAGAGTTGAAGACACTTGGAGCATTCAATTCGACATTTAGCTAGTCCAAGAATCAACTTCTAACACCTGCATCAAGCTTGGAATGAGCTATCTCACGTGACCTTGGTCATGACCTATTAAAATTGGGTTTTTTTTCTGCTAAGCCTTATGATGTCAAATTGTTAGAGGAAAACATGAATTTGTTTATTCAACAAAATTCCAATGGTGAGATATTAGTCCAAAATTCTAAATGAGCATCGTTTGATGTTAGTAAAGTTTATAACAACCCTGTTAAAAAATTTTGGTGCTGTGTTTAACCCAAATTATTTAAACTTGGCACAAAGCATTTCCCGAATTGGTGATAGAATAGACTGTGTAAAATTGAGGACAAGCAACCCGTGAGAGTTGAAAGGAAAATTGACTGCCAAGATTGCAAAAACTTGAAGAAAATAGGTTGTGAAGTCACTAACAGGTTTTGAAAACCACACAGAAGATGAAGAGGAGTGGGAAGACTAATAGGGCCGAGCCCATTGAGCTAAATTGGATAGACAAATTTCCAGGATGTGTTGAACTCTTTGAAAATGTTGGATGGTTAAAAAATTTTAAAAAGATTAATGGATATAATGCTGAAGTCTCTCACAGGTTTGATCAGTGTTATAACAAATATATAGTATCATTTGATACTTTAAAGTTGAAATTGACTACAGATTTGGTGGCTAAAGCAACAGGGGTCAAAAATGAAGGAGAACTTTGGTTCAAGAAAGTGCCATTTACTTTCAATGCACAAATGTATCTATTTCCTGGTGTTGTTCCAGATTGAGGGAAGGGAGTTCCCATCCATAATTTCAGAGCTGAATGGGTAGAACCTATCAAGGTTCTACAAAGTTACATTACATGCCGGGAAGGTATGCCTTCATTTTCAAGTACCATTTCAGGTTCCTTCAACACCTTAGTGGTGAATCAAAGATGAATATGCCTTTCTTCCCGCTAAAGAGCTTACAGAATATTTCCAGCAGGGTCAAAGAAAACCAAGACCATACTATTCAGTCCATCTTTCACCATGGACTTATTAAACTTATTATTAACAGTGTTCTGCAGAAAGAAGGAAAGACTTGGGAATACTTTCTCTTTTGGTCAAGGTTCCAAAACAGCCAAGAAGGATAGTCTACCAGAAAGCCAGCTGATAAGGGACAAACCCTGATTAGAAAAATAAGACAAAAAGTTAAGGTTGAAGATGAAGAATGTGTCAAATTAGAGGAAGTTGCAGAACCTGGAAAAGAAGATTGTGAACCTGAGAAACATCCAGAGGACTGACTAGAGGAGGTCTCCTGACTTGTTGATAAGCTAAGTATATGACTCTCATGTGTATTTGAGGAACTGATTATGAAATATATGCTCCATTTTACCCTTTAGTCTGTTCTTTGGCTTCATTTCTAGCTTGTTTAGCTACACAATTGGTAATTTCATTGTTGGTTTATAGCTTTTATGCTTGTAGTGCTTTCCATTTGTGGATGAACTTCACTGTTATTTTCTGATTGGATACATGTTATTATGTTATGCATCTCAGTTTTTCTTTACTTTTGATTTATTTCTTATTTGGGTTATGAATGTATTCCCTCTTGTCACCAAACTTCACAAACAGAAAAAACCTTTTAAAAACCCTAAAAACCTAGTTTTGTTTGATTGAATATTTGAGAGTATGTTGGCTTGTTTCTTTGTGGTCTAGAAACAATTTCTGGCATAAAAATATTTGGCGCTGTTGCCAGGGAACGAAGTTGAAAACATATTTTTCCTTGGGATACTTATCATTTCACTGGATTTAAGAGGTGAACTTAAACTAGCATATCTATAAGACTACTTTTCACCAGTTTGTCAAAGTGGCTATTAGGGGAATTGGAACTAGAAACAAACTTATTTCACCATCACAGTTGGGTGTTGCAGACCTTGAATAGATATTGAAGACAACAAGGAAGATTAGAAGGTCTCAGTCATTATCATCCCTATGGGACCTTGACTAGTTGGATGGTTCATCACCTTCATCTGTGTTGAGAAAAGAAGAAGAAACTTCACCTTGGTTAAAGCCTATAATTCTTGACAGTAGCTTCCAAGTTTTCACTGATCCTCATTCTTTCAGAAAAGCTAAAACAGTCACTCCTGGTAAGATACCTATATTTCAGTTTAAAGTACGTAGAAATCCCTTTCATCCAAGTTCTAGCCAAACCTCTCCATCACCAAAGTTAGTCAGCCTTAAAATGGCAGCCCAAAATCAAGCTATAGACATGATGGACCGAATGGTTGCAGCCAGATATGCACCATTGGTTTTGTCTCATCATTTAAATGCACTTCCTGGAGGTGAATATCAGAAACACTTGCCTAGGTTTAATGGACAGGGTGAAACTACAGCTAAAGAACATTGGGAAGCTTTTCTTAGCTATGCTGATAACCAAAACATTGAAGCCAAGGACGTATGGATGATAATTTTTGTGCAGAGCCTTGATGGAGATGTCAAGAAATGGTTTAGGGAGTTTCCTACTAATTTTATCACTATCATTGAAGAGCTTCATGATCTCTTCATGAGACAATGGGGTGACACCAAAGACCATACATATTACATAACTGAGTTTGGAGCCCTGAGGAGAAAAAAGGATGAAACTATTGCAGGCTTTTCAAAAATATTTAACAAAATGTACAGCAGAATTCCTACAGAAATAAAGCCTTTAGAAACATCTGCAAAACTTACATATGCAAATGCTTTCGACCATGAATTTTAATTACTACTAAGAGAAAGAAGACCTGTTTCTTTACTTGATATTTAGGATGCAGCATTGGAGGTAGATTCTAACATATTGGCTTCCAATATATTGAAGAAGGAAATAGCTCAGCAAATCTATGACATGAAAGGAAAGAAAGAAACAGCTCCAGGAGGTTCAGCTTCTCATTTTGCAGAAGAAAAAATTAATGAGATGGCCAAGTTGGTGAAGATTTTGACTACAAAATTAAACAAATTAGAACTAGAGAAAAATTCCAGAAAACTTGTTCAAGAAGGTGAAATAAACCCTAACAATCAGAACCAATTTAGAAGACAATTTGCTCCATGTTTCATACCTAGAGAACGAAGGAATAATGATATTCAGCGGGAAACGAGAGAAACTGAGGACCAAAGAGTATCACCACCTCTTCAGAACAATGTTGTTGATAAAGAAGAGATTGATGAAGAAATGATATTTGAAGACACAGATCAGGATATGAACCATTTTGCAGAAGGATTGTCTGAGGGTTTTGTCACTGAGGAGGAGTTTCTAAATACAGAATGCTATGATGCTGATATGTTCAAAACAGAGGATGATATAGGTCTGAAAATGAATGTTGTAACTGCTGATGTCTATCAAAATGAAATCAAGAAGACTGTGAATCTGAGGTCAGGTCCAAAACAAGTAGTACAAAGGTCAAAGAAGAAGGTAGTTGTTCCTACTAAACATCAATCTGATCCTGTGTCGAAGAAACAACATATTCCAGAAAAACAAAGGAAGAACATGGAGGTTGAAGGGGTAAATAAAACTGTGCACAATTTCAACTTGGAAAATGAATTAGGCAAGTTAAAGATTCATGTGCCTTTAACTGAACTAATGAAAAATCCTCCCTATAAAGAGACAGTTCTTAAGATGATTAATTCAACAAACAATCAGCATATTTTTGATATAGTGAATTTGCAAGAAGAAAATCCTTAGATTTTCATTGGATCAGCCTTGGCTGAAAAAACTAAGAATGAAGTAGGTGCTTCACCTCGATTCTACATTACTATGACAATTCATGAACAAATGATACAAAATTTTATGTTAGATTCGGGAGCATCACACAATTTAACGCCAAAGGCGGTTATGGAGGCTTTAGGTCTGAGTATAACCAAATCGTATCATGATCTATATGCATTTGATTCATGAGCTGTGAAGTGTTTAGGGGTAATAAAGGACATGGTTATGAGTTTGGCTCAATTACCCATGAAAAGTGTAATCATGGATGTAGTGGTAGCTGATATTACACCTAATTTTTGGTTACTTCTCTCTAGATATTGGGCAAAGAAAGTCGATGGGACCTTACAAATGGATTTATCATATGCTACTATTCCTATGTTTGGAGGAGAAAACAGAAGGCTGTATAGAGAGCTTCAGTTTTCCTATATTGTAACAGATGACAAGAACCCTACCAACCATCCTCTGTATGCTGTTGATAAGGATCTGGGTACTTGCATGTTACATTTTAGTGATGATGACAATACTGCTAGTTTGTTATAGGTTGAAAGGAAACAGCTAGTAAAATGTAGTAGGGAACAGGAGGACGAGCTTTGGAAATTATACTTTGATGGATCCTCTTGCAAAGAAGGTGCTGGAGCAGGGGTTCTTCTTATATCCCCTGGAGTTGAAACAGTAAAGATGATGTATAAATTAGAGTTCACTAATACAAACAATACTGCTGAATATGAAGCTTTGCTGTTAGGATTGAAGGATGCAAAATATTTGGGCATCCAGCAGATTTCTGTATTTGGTGACTCCGAATTAGTTGTTCAGCAAGTGAAGAACAGCTATCACAGTGAAACATGATTTGCTGAAAGTCTATCGAAATGAGGTATGGGACATGATTGAAAATTATTTTGTAGCCTTTAACATTACTTATATTCTAAGAGACCATAATCAGACTACTGATTCATTGGCCTTGGCTGCTACACACTTTAGAATCCCCAAGACTACACAGCTGAGATATCCCATTGAAGTTAGGTACAGACCATCTATACCTAATAATGTAAAGCAGTGGAGAGTGTTTGAAGATGAAATTGAAATTAAAAGGTTTCTAGAGCTTACACATGAGTTTTCTAACTCCCTTATTGATCAAGAGGAAGGTGAAGGGGATGGAGAGGTGGAAGAGATTACTGAAAATGAAATAGCTGGACACAAAATCATTGAATTAAAAATCAATTTCATCCCAAAAGGTTTGGTACCTTTGGAAAGGATATTTTCAAAAGATGATACAGTTTTAAAACCTGTTGTATAGTCCTCAGAGGAGAATGTGGTGGATGGTAACATTGGCTCTATAGAAGATCCTAGAATGGTAAAAATTTCGAAAGCACTTACAGCTGAACAAAGAAACAGGTACATAAATTTGTTAAAGGAACATGTTGATGTTTTTGCATGGTCTTATGAAGAATTGAGAACATATGATATTGGAATTATACAACATAAAGTCCCTTTAAAACCGAGTGTTAAACCTTTTCATCAAAAATTAAGGAGGATTAATCCACCCTTGTTTCCTATTATTGAAAAAGAAGTGAAGAAGTTATTGGATGCCACGATCATAGTGCCCCTCAGGTACTCTTCATGGGTGGCTAATCTAGTTCCTGTTACAAAAAAGAACGGGGAAATGAGGTTGTGTGTCGACTTTAGAAATTTGAATAGATCTTCACCAAAGGATAATCATCCTCTGCCTAAAATTGAGCAAATATTGCAGAAAGTGGTCGGGGCACAGAGTATCTCAATGATTGATGGTTTCTCATCGCTACAATCAGATTTCTATGCATCCTGATGATAAGGAGAAAATAGCCTTTACCACTCCTTAGGGATCTTTCATGTATGATAAGATGGATTTTGGTCTAATGAACGTTGGAGACACTTTTCAGAGGGCTATGGATATAGATTTTGTCGAAGAAAAGGACAAGTTTGTGGTAATCTACTTAGATGATATTACTATTTTTTCACAATCTGATGATGAGCATCTAAAGCATTTGAAGCAGACTTTCTTGAAATGTAGAAAATTTGGCTTTTGAATCCAAAGAAGTCACACTTTGCGGTACAGGAAGGAAAATTACTGGGTCATTTAGTTTTTGCTGATGGTATAATGATTGACCCTGAAAGGGTGAAAGCAATATTGAAGATAAGTCTACCAAGAAGTAAAAAGGATATCCAATCTTTCATCGGTAAAATCAATTTTCAGCATTGGCTTATACCAAACTTTGCTGAGATTATCAAGCAGATTACAGTCATGCTAAAAAAGGATCAAGAAGTCAAGTGGACCACTAAAGCAAAGAATGCATTTGAAAAAATCAAAATAGCTCTTATTGAAGCCCCTGTATTAGTAAGTCCAGATTTTACCAGAGAATTTCTAACATTCTCATTTGCATTAGAGGATACACTAGCAGTTGTTTTCTTGGAGAAGAATAAGGAGGGTCTGGAACAACCTATTGCATTCTTCAACAAAACTCTCAGAGATTCTAAATTAAAATATAGTATCTTAGAGAAACAGGCCTATGCTTGGTAAAAGCTTTAAAGTTTTTTAAAATCTATGTTTTGCATTCCAAAGTTATTTCATATGTGCCTAATGCTGTTGTAAAAGATGTTTTGACACAGCCTGATAGTTAGGGGAAAAGAGGCAGGTGGATTGCTAAAATCATGGAGTATGATGTAGATATCAGACCTACCAAACTAGTCAAGGGACAAGGTTTATCCAAGCTGCTAGCTGAATCAAATTGCGAAGATTTGGGATTACATGTGATGGCTGAAGAGCTAGCTCAGAAAGAAGATCAAGCAATGTTGGAAAAAGAAAAGATTATGGACTATTATTTAGCATCCACATGGTACACAGACATTGTGTATTTTCTGTTGTATTTGCAATGTCCTGAGCATTTCGATAGAAAAGCTGTTAGATCTTTGAAGATAAGAACTACTTAGTATTGTTTAGTAGAGGAGCAGTTATTCTGGAAGGACCCAGGCGGTATTCTACTCAGATGCTTGGATAAATCTAAAATTCAAGGAGTGATTTCTGAATCTCATGAGGGTTCTTGTGGAGGTCACAAGTACTGGAAGGAACCAGCATACAATATTTTAAGAGCTAGGTACCATTGGCCCTCTTTGTTTGCAGATGTATATCAGTAGGTAAGAGCCTGTATCCCTCATCAAAATTTTGTTGGCAAACAAAAGTTGTTGTCATTGCCCCTAAAACCTGTTGCAGTAAGTGCTCCTTTCCAGCAATGGGGTCTAGACTTTATACGAGAGATAAGTCCATCTTCCTCAGGACAACACAGGTGGATTCTAACTGCAACAGACTTCTTTACCAAATGGGTGGAATCTATCCCTACTAGGAATGCCACAGAAAAAGTGATTATGGAATTTATTGAAGAAAATATCCTTAGTAGGTTTGGGTGTCCTCAGAAAATAGAAACAGATAATGCAAAGGCTTTTAATTCTATGGAAATGGAAGCATTTTGTGAAAAGAATGGTATCTTGCTGAAAAATTCAACTCCTTACTATCCCCAAGGTAATGGTTTAGTTGAGTCCTCAAAGAAAAACGTCATTTAGAGTATCATAAAGTTGGTTAAGCATAATAAGAGATCATGGGATTCTATGCTGAAATATGCATTATGGGCTGATAGAATAATAGTCAAACAAGCAATTGGAACTTCTCCTTTCCAATTATTGTATGGCACAGATGCAGTTTTTCCTGTTCAGTTGGGCATCCCAGTTATGAAATTTCTTGAGAATTGTCAGGAAGAACCAAATGATATGCAGAGAAGGATTTATGAGATGATAGAGTTGCAGCAGAATAGGGAAAAAGTGGAAGAAAAGGCACAATTATACAGATTGAAGATTAAAAACAGATTTGACAGGAAAATCAAAGATAACACTTTCTCAATTGGTGATATGGTTCTGAGGTGTGATGCCAGGAAAGAACAAAAAGGGAAACATGGAAAATTTGATAACCTCTGGTTTGGCCAATTCCTAGTGTCTAAGATTTTGGAAAATAAGACTTTTGTCCTGTAGTCCTTGGAAGGAGAGGAATTGTCAACTCCAGTCAATGGACGATTCCTCAAGCATTTCTACAGTTTTTAAGTGGAATTTTACTTTTTCATTGTATTAATTGGTGTCAGTAAAACATAATAAGAACTCCATAACCCAATGGAAATTTTGCAGACTAGTAGGTAGTAGAAAAGAAGGCACTGGTCTACAGGTTCTTGAAGCCTCATAAGGAGGACTTCATCCCGCAGCAGGAGCCAGATGTTAAGTCATGAATTTGTTTTCTTCAGTCTTATATTTTGTTTGTGTTTTTGAAACTTGCTTATTTGCTTACTTCTAGAAAATTTTGGTTTAGAGCTAAATTTTGAGTTTATGCCATTAGGTTTTCATGATTTTTGTTTTTTCCTATGTCCTTAAGGGTCCTATAGAGTATATTTTGATTAATGGTTTCATGAATAGCACTAAGATCAAGGTTTAATCATATAAACCGAGTTTTAAAGTTGGATTATTGATCAAATAACACAAATTAGATTTTTGAACTTTCTTGTAGCGCAAGGGTAAAAATAATGCACTGGCATGCTACAAGAAAGTCGCAGGTGCACAATTTGTCATTTTTCACACCGATTTCTTCAATGATTTCGTTCGTGGGGTGACTAATCACATCAATAAGCAGGTTTGATACGTGTCTCATCAGGATAATCATGTAAACAAGTGTTGGTCATGGCGTGAAGGAGATCGTGGCAGTTAGAGGTAAATGCATGGCAAATCATGATAGAGAGTAGAATAAGGCAAGCTTGACGGGAAAGAGGTTCTCGAATTGAAGATTACGAATATGGTGGAGATGCCAGGGTGGAGACACATTGCTAAAAAATAAAAAATTGGCAGTTGAAGGAAGAATTAGGGTTTCACTGCGTGACAGTTAGAGCTGAGCTGGAGAGTTGAAGACACCTGGAGCATTCAATTCGGCATTTAGCCATTCCAGGAATTAACTTCTAACACTTGCATCAAGCTTGGAATGAGGTATCTCGCGTGACATTGGTCATGACCTATTAAAATTGGGGTTTTTTCTACTAAGCCTTATGACGTCAAATTGTTAGAGGAAAACATGAATTTGTTTATTCAACAAACTTCCAATGGTGAGATATTATTCCAAAAGTCTAAATGAGCATCGTTTGATGTTAGTAAAGTTCAGAACAACCCTGTTAAAAAATTTTGGTGCTGTGTTTAACCCAAATTATTTAAACTTGGCACAAAGCATTTCCCGAATTGGTGATAAAATAGACTGTGTAAAATTGAGGACAAGCAGTCTGTGAGAGTTCAAAGGAAAATTGACTACCAAGAATGTGAAAACTTGAATAAAATAGGCTGTGAAGTCACTAACAGGTTCTAAAAACCACACAGAAGATGAAGAGGAGTGGGAAGACTAATAGGGCCGAGCCCACTGAGCTGGATTGGATAGAAAAATTTCCAGGATGTGCTGAACTCTTTGAAAATGCTGGATGGTTAAACTTTTTTAAAAAGATTGATGGATATAATGTTGAAGTCTCTCACAGGTTTGCTCAGTGTTATAACAAAGATATAGTATCATTCAATACTTTGAAGTTCAAATTGACTACATATTTGGTGGCTGAAGCAAAGGGGTCAAAAATGAAGGAGAACTTTGGTTCAAGAAAGTGCCATTTACTTTCAATGCACAAAGGTATCTATTGCCTGGTGTTGTTCCATATTGGGGCAAGGGAGTTCCCATCCAAAATTTCAGAGTTGAATAGGTAGAACCTATCAAGGTTCTACAAATCTACATTAGATGTGAAGGAAGGTATGCCTTTGTTTTCAAGTACCATTTCAGGTTCCTTCAACACCTTAGTGGTGAATCAAAGATGAATCTTCCTTTCTTCCCTCTAAAGAGCTTACAAAAGATGTCCAGCAGGGTCAAAGAACATCAAGACCATACTATTCAGTCCATCTTTCACCATGGACTTATTAAACTTATTATTAACAGTATTTTGTAGAAAGAAGGAAAGACTTGGGAATACTTTCTCTTTTGGTCAGGGTTCCAAAACAGCCAAGAAGGACAGTCTACCAGAAAGCCAGCTGATAAGGGACAAACCCTGATCAGAAAACTAAGAAAAAAGTGAAGGTTGAAGATGAAGAATTTGTCAAATTAGAGGAATTTGTAGAACCTGCAAAAGACTATTGTGAACCTGAGCAACATCCAAATGATAGTGAGAACAAAAATTTGCAATTTATTCACAAGGATAGTTAGCCTGTTCAGAATGAAGCACCACCATAAACATTTGTTGATGAAGAGATTATACTTACGGAGAAGATTTCAGGTGATGAAGAAAACACTAAAATCCAAAAGCAAAGTCCAATTACAGTCTTGTCTGAAGATGAAACATACTTGTTGGAAGAGGATAAGTTGACTTTCATTGATAAGACTAGGGTTGGCACAAAAAAGGAGTTTTACAATCAGGAGGATAGGATAGCTGTACCAAAGAAAAAGAAGCTTAAAGTTAATGAATTTTCCTTTGTCATTCATCAAGGCAAAAGTTTAAAAATGGTAGGAGAGCTTGCTCCAGGCTAGAGACCTAAGACTAGACCCAAAAACAAATTCAGGTGAAACATGAAGAAATTATTAAACCCTAAGTTGAATATAGAAGGGATAACTGTGATTGATAAATCTTCCTCTGATAAAAATCTGGATTTTGGCAAGGGTGACAGGAAAGGGAAAAAACCATTGAAAACAGAAGAAGAATCTAGCCTCACTGAGACCAAGTTGTCTGCTGTGTTTTTGGAAATACGAGGTAAAATGTTAAAGGAACAACAAAAAAATGAAATAGAAGTTTATTATTCTTAAAACAAACTGTTGATTGATGAAAATATTCCTGGTGAAACTAATAATCAAGAAAACCCAAATTTTCATGATACTTCTACAGAGCTGCTCCCTGAAGATGAGGAAATATTTAGAAAGCTTAACATCCCATGGCTTCCTAATGAGCTGCAAAGTACAATAGGAAGCAAGGCATTTGACTTAGAGAAAGAAAATTTAGAGAGAACTATCAAGCAGTATAAACATCAAGTAGAGTATATGCAAGAGACAAGTGATGGTTTGATTATAGCTAATAAGAGACTCAGAGAAGACCTAGAAGAGGTGAATAATCACTATCAAGAACTAATTGCAGTCTTCAAAGAGGCCTTAAAAAGGAAAAGAAGTACAAAGTTACAATTTGCGGGATTAAAATAGACTATCATAAATCTACAGCAACAGAATGAAGAGCTTACTAGAAGAATGACAGAGATGGAAGCTGAGCAAGAGAAAGCTAGGAGAAAATCCCAAGCTTTAGAGGGGACAGCTTTGTTAGCAGAAGCTGCTAAAGATCTATGAGCATTGTTAGCAAAATCAGTTACTTGTTATGTTTTGAAGAATGTTTTACTTTTTGTAATTACTATTTTGATAAAACCATTTTGATGAGTAGGCTGAAAAGCAGTTAGGGTTTATCCTCTAACTAAATTTTGAAAGATAGTATTTAGGGAGGTCACAGAGAGAACTAAGGGTTTCACTTTTGGGTGACTAGAGGAGGCCTCCTGACTTGTTGATAAGCTAAGTATATGAATCTCATGTGTATTTGAGGAACTGATTATGAAGTATATGCTCCATTTTACCCTTCAGTCTATTTTTTGGCTTCATTTCTAGCTTGTTTAGCTACACAATTGGTAATTTCATTGCTGGTTTATAGTTTTTATGCTTGTAGTGCTTGCCATTTGTGGATGAAATTCAATGTTATTTTCTTATTAGATACATGGTTATTATGTTATGCATCTCAGTTTTTATTTACTTGTGATTTAGTTCATATTTGGGTTATGAATGTATTCCTTCTTGTCACCAAACTTAACAACCAGAAAAACCTTTTAAAAACCCTAAAAACCTGGTTTTGTTTTATTGAATATTTGAGATTATGTTGTCTTGTTTCTTTGTAGTCTGGAAACACTTTCTGGCATAAACATCTTTGGCGCCGTTGATGGGGAACGAAGTTAAAAACATATTTTTCCCTGGGATACTTATCATTTCACTGGATTTAAGAGGTGACTTTAAACTAGCATATCTATAAGACCACTTTTCACCAGTTTGTCACAATGGCTACTAGGGGAATTGGAACTAGAAATAGACCTATTTCACAATTGTAGTTGGGTGTTACAGACCCTGAACAGATATTGAAGACATCAAGGAAGATTAGAAGGTCTTAGTCATTATCATCCATATGTGACCCTTACCAATGTGGAAATTGAACCCAGGTGTTAGAACAATTACACTCACAACAATTGCCAATTACACATGCAAATTACACACAAAGGAGACTGAATAATGGAGCAGAACACTAATATGTATTGAATAAGTGTACAATATCCAACCCTGTGAAGTCATAGGCTGCCACAATAAATAATTACATGAGGGATTCGAATGCATGAAGATTCCATTCGAATCTAGTCAAAAGCAGGCTTACTAAATCTAAGCAAATCCCCCATAGGTGCATAAAGTAGTTTCCAAAACTATCTAGGAGCTCACAAATTGGCAAAATCAATTAGGAAAGATAATAGTGGATGGAAGGACAAATCATACATGATTTTCATTGGAGAAAAGAGTGGAGGATGTGGAGGACAAAAAACAAGTTAACCTCACCTAGTCAAACTTTCCCAATTTCCTTAAAACACTAAAAAAGTAGGCAATAAAGCAGAAAAAGAAGATATGTGCTAGGGAGGCCAGGAATAAAGTAGATTTGATTCCAGGAGGTTTCCCAAGTGCTCCATGACTCAAAATTAGCAAGTTTGACCACTATGGATGTGTAGATGACAACTTGCATAAGGTGGAATATGGAAACTAGGCAAATAAGACAAAAATGGATTAATTAATGTCTAAGGTAGCTAACTATGGGTTGATTATTCTAACACCCCCCCTTAAGCCTAACTTATGAGTAATATATCAGAAAATTATAGGGCCTAGCAACAAGGCTTATTCACCCTTTACATACTGCCTGTCCATTTAACCAAGGAAAGAGGCAAAAACCTAGTGGGAAAATCCTCCCTTAAACATGGACTGTAAAACAAAATTTGGAAATATTGTCAGCACTCATGCTTCACAGCATGATAAAAAATCCCCAGCAATGATTTGAGATTGCTGAATGTATTCTCACAAAAAACTTTGGTGAAGATATCAGCTACTTGTTCTGAAGATGAACATAAGAGTAGGTGAATGGTGCCATCAGGCACACGCTGTTTGATGTAGTGCATATGGATCTCAATGTGTTTGGTTCTCTACTTATGAATTGGATCATTGCAGATTCGAATAGTACTCTAATTATCATAGTAGATAGTAGTTGAGTATTCTAATTCAAAGCCACACTCTCCAAGTAACCCCTGCAACCATAAACATTGAATTGTTGCATTTACAACTCCTCTATACTCTGCTTCTATAGATGAGAGTGCAATGGCACTCTGTTTCTTGCTTGACCAGATGATTGGCCCTTTTGCAAGCATGAACACATATCTTGATGTTGACTTTTGATCTATGCTATCACCTTCCCAATCACTGTCAGTAAACCCAATCAAATCAAGATAAGATTTAGCTTTATAGAAGATCCCATGTGTCCTTGTTCTCTGTACAAAGTTAAGGATCCTTTTGGCTTCTTTCCAATGGATCTCATGAGGCTGATCCATGTATCTATAAGACACACTTACTGCATAAGAAAGATCAGGTCTAGTATTTGTAAGATACAACAAAAATCCAATCAATTTCCTATACAGTGTATTGTTTACCATAGGTGAAGAACCAACTTCTTCAAGCTTCACTCCTGAAAGGAAAGGAGTCTTGCTTGGCTTGCAATCGTTCATTCTGAATTTGTTCAAAAAATACAAGGCATAATTGGACTAGCGCACCTTGATTCCATATTTGGTTTGAGCAATATCAAGCCCCAAGAATTGGCTCAATAGCCCCAAATTTGTCATGGAGAAGGCATGGTTCATTGCATCCTTCAAAGAAGCAATTTTATCCTTTGAGATTATTGTAATGAGAAGTTCATCAAAATATAAAACAATGATCATTAATGAACCATTAATCAGCTTCAAATATACATTTGGATCTGATTTGCATCGAACAAATTCCAGTGATAGCAGAAAGCTATCAATCTTGGCATACCAAGCCCTGGGGGCTTGCTTAAGCCCATACAATGACTTCTTTAGCCTGCACACAAGAGATGGGTTAGTAACAAATACTTGAGGTTGCTACATGTATATATCTTTAGGGAGATATCCATTCAGGAAAGCACACTTCACCTCCATGTGATGTACTTCCCATTGCTTTGAAGCTGCAATGGCTAAGGCTAGCCTGATGGAGTCCATCTTTGTCACTGGTGCAAAGGTCTCATTGTAGTCTATGCCATGAACCTGTGAGTAGCCCTTGGATACCAATATAGCATTGTACTTTATAGGTTTACCGTCAACATCAAATTTTTTCTTATACACCCACTTACATTGAACTAGCTTCCTCCCTCGGGGAAGATCAACCAGCTCCCAAGTGTTGCTCTTCTGGAGTGAGCTGAACTCTTCCTTCATGGATGCTTGCCATCTTGGATCTTCTGCTGTATCTTCATATGTCTAAGGATATGATTCAACCATCAGATAGCATTTCTCAGCAAACATAGGATCTTTCATGCATGGAGAACTCTCAAATTGAGATCTACTCCTCCTAGGGTCATTAGAATTTTTAGCTAGTTCTCCAGCTGCATGAATGGTCTTGTCTGCCCAGTTTGGCCTTGTAGGGATGTTAGGATATGCAATAAAATCATCACTATCATACATATCAGAATCATCATGTTAAACTATCTCTTCACTTAAATTCAGAGGTTCTGGTGGTGAAGAGGATTCTCCAACTTCCACTGCTGCTAGGGGCTCTTCTTGAAACTGAACACACCTTTCAATGAGGGATTTGTTTGTTATAAAATTGATCAACTTGTACACTTTTGAATATTTAGAGTACCCAACAAATAGACACTCTTGGCTTTGGGGCTGCAAAGCCTTTCTCTTTTCTGTTGGAATTCTAGCCCAAGCCCTTGAGCCAAAAATCCTGAAATGGGTCACATCTGGCTTGTGCCCACTCCATGCTTCGAAAGGAGTCATACCATCAAGATATTTATGAGGCACCATATTATGGATATAGGATACACCATTTATAGCTTTTTACCAGTACTTTGGTGGCAAAGTCTTAGCCTCCATCATGCAGGTTGCCATCTCTTTCAGTGATCTGTTCTTCCTCTCAGCAACACCATTCTGTTGTGGTGCGTAAGGGATAGAATGCTGCATATAAATACCTACATCTATAAAATATTGAATAAAATCAGAATTGACATACTCACCACCATTTTCAGATTTGAGGACCTTGAGTTTCCTCCCATACTAGTTTTCAACCAAAGCCTTAAAGACTTTGAATAGGCCAAAAACTTCAGACTTGTGTTTTAGGAAGTAAACCCAGCAATACCTAGAAAATTCATCTATGAAATTCAATGCATATTTGTCGTGACTCATTGAAATATGAGGGAATGGGCCATCAACATCACTATGGATCAAATCAAGAGGTGTAGAGGTTCTCTCATGACTAGCTCTCTCAAATTTATGCTCTGACAAGAACTGCGACACCCTGTAGATGACTTTAAATTCACAGTACGTTGGTGTAACTGTAGTCCCCATCTTTGCACCTCCAAAATGGTCATGTCGAGTTTTAATTTCAAGCTGGAGGTGATTTCCAGCTACAATGCTTAGAGATGGCAATATACTAGCACAAGAGTCAACAAATCACTAAGACGCACTCAGTAGTAAATTATAGCTCCGATCAAACAAATTGATCTTTCTGAAGTGTATTTCCTCCTCATAGAAATGAAGGTTGAGTTCTGGTCTACTTGTAGGAAATGATTGAGGTCTCTATCAGCCAAGTTGAGTTCCCAAAGATCATGTACAAGCCCTCAAAAGCTGCAGTATACCAACACAAAGAGTCCACAGATCACTACGACACACTCAATAGTAAATTATGGCCCCAATCAAACAAATCAATCTCTTTGAATTGCATTTCCTCATAGAAACGAAGGTCGAGTTCTGTGTTGAAATTTTAGGGTTAGAGTAGTTTTTAACACAAGTATCAAACTTTAATGCATGAACATATAAAATTAGATTTAGAATAGTACTACTTAATAAAATTTGAACTGTAATAAACACAAAATATAATTTTCATCTCTTTCAACTTAATGCTCCATTAGTCACTACGTTAAAGTTGGTCCTTGAGAATCATTAAATGCCATGTACAGTAACAATATGATAAAATAATGTACATTAGATATCAGCAGTAAGGAATCATAACCAATATTTGAATCATCCTTATACTCAGATATTTCAGACTTGGCCTTGTCACCAAAGGGACAAGTCAACTAGGCAAACAATTTACGTACTTTGAGAGAGAGTTTAAGAGGTTTAAAGTAGGAGCATACTGACCCAGACTTCTTAGTTAACAAGCACAGTTATACCCAGTAGTCATGATGACAAAGGACACACAGTCATACTTTGCATATTCATGCTTTCACTCTCATCTTCAGAAAGGACACACAGTCACATACCTTGTGTAGTCATGCTGAGAAAGGACACATGGTCACATAGTGCAGAGACACACAATCATACTTTGCACAATCATGGTTTCACAGTCATGCTGAGAAAGGACACACAGTCACATAGTGCAGAGACACACGGTCACATACTTTTCACATTCATGCTTTCACAGTCATGTTGAGAAAGGACACACAGTCACATTAACTATCACATAGTGTAGAGACACACATCCACATACTTTGCACAGTCATTATTTCAAAATCATGCTTATAAAGGACACCCACTCACATTAATAGTCACATTAACTATTGTTTTTTGAGCTATGGTTTGGAATGTGACCATTGAAAAATAAGAAAATTGTTTTTTGTATCTTGTAAATAGACTACTATGTTTCAGTCTGTGGGATGTTCTGCCTAAATTCCTTAATTCCAAATTTTTCTATCAATGTAGGGAACCATTGCGTGGAAAACAATGGAGAACTTAGATGCGCAAATTAGACATGGTATGGTGATACAGAGCAAGAAGGAAATTTTTTGTGGAAAGCACCATCTCAAAGGAAAAAATATTAAGAAAAAATATAGAAGGGAAATCATTTAACATGCCAAATGTTGGTCATAGTCTATGTATTTATTTGAAGCTCTCAATACATGAATTCATCAGGCTAGAGGCAGAGGTGATTATCCCACTCCAAATACACATGACTGACTAGAATTTTGATGCCACTTGATAAGGATATGAGAGATCCTTATTGATGTAGCATAAGAGAGCAATGGTTTAGACTTCAGAGAAATAGAGAGATACAAATACAATTGGTTTTGTCCATTGACGTCCAAGACTTTCAATACAACAAAATCCCTGATATCCACATGGGACTTGGGTCTTTAATACAAAAAATCACCCATTTTTGGGCCATTTTATAGTATTCAAATAATAACAAAACCCTAACTACTCTTATTGTGGGGAACTTTGAACTGCTATGTAATATTAAAATAATAAAGTTGAGCTACCCTTATTCATTAATGGTCATTGCAAATTGTCAATGAGCAATTGATCTAAGCAGATGCCCACAATCTATAACAAAAATGTTCCTAGTAGCTTATAAGCATAGAGTTGATAGTTGTTATGCACCCCTCTCCAAACTATAATATGACCAACCAGAAATAGATTATGTGAATAGCAGAGACTAAGATATGGATAGTTTATTTTTAGCATCTTCCAATATATTAACAGGAAACAAAATTGTGGTTGTAAACAACGAGCTCCAAAATTGATTAGAATGATAACTTGATGGATAATATGCTTACTACAATATATCTAGAGAAAATAAATTGTATTCATCTTGATCTGATTCTTGCAAGCAAGGCTTAGTTGCTAATCCTCTAAACAATACAATTTTGTCAGCATAGTTTGTTGG
Source organism: Pseudotsuga menziesii (assembly GCA_001517045.1). Classification (NCBI taxonomy): domain Eukaryota; kingdom Viridiplantae; phylum Streptophyta; class Pinopsida; order Pinales; family Pinaceae; genus Pseudotsuga; species Pseudotsuga menziesii. The sequence continues at coordinate 580,077 of LPNX010165383.1, forward strand.
ATATACTCTAGGAGTGCACCTAGGAATGTCACTTCTCTCTCAATTTGTTGGCTCACTAGGTCTAGAAAATCTGGGTGTGACATTGATGTTTGATTCATTATTTCAATCTTTTGACACCTTGGGTAAAGACTCAAGAGTAACATCTTTGGATCTCTTGAATCCTAATCTTGGGTACTTCCAACTCTAAACCACTTCTGGGATATAACATGTCATGTATTTAGCAGTACCATTTGATTTATTTCAGATCAGATTTGGGACATAAATGTATTTTTTTAATTCTCTTTCTTAATCCCTTGGTCCCAAGAACTAGGTTTAAAATATCTTTTTTATCGAGATGAGAGAAATATATATGCTTAGTATTTTTATTTTTTGTTTCCTTGGCTGAATGTTAACAAAATTTAAGTAGAACTTTATATATTCAACATCTACATCCAAGTTTTTGGTGGTTAATTTAGTTTGGTATAAGGAAACTTGACATTTCCTAGGTATTGTATGTATTATGTAATGCAACCTTGTGTTTTTTTTCCAAGGATAACTTTGCAGGAAAATCCAAGGGATGCTTCCCAACATTGCTTGATGGCATCCCTAATAAACCGATTGGCATATATTAGCGCACCTCACCTAGGTTGCTTCGAACCAGGCACCTGATGGCATTGGCACTAGACATGGAATACCAATAATGGTTCCATAACCTTTAACATACCATAATTTTTTGTCTGGATCTCATCTCATTATATAAATTTCCCTTGGTGAGTCATGTGGGTTTGCATAAAACTCATAGGATGTCTCCTCAACTTTTGTGGGGCATGGGCACTGCCATTGGCACTGGATCTGAAAGAGAATGGTTGTCCTGGAATTTTATAGATGGTTATTTGACATGTATCCCCTGGTTGTGGTGGATGTCGTAGAAGAGGAGGCTACTATGGATGCCACTAAACCCATCCCCAATGGGATGGAGTTTGACCACCTTTATTTGGACATGAATGGAATTATTCATGCATTCTTCCATTCATAGGAGAGGGTCTATATATTCATGCCTTCTCTTTTTCTAGGTTAGTCTTATTTTGCGTTAATGGTATTATCAGTAAATTTTCGACTGTGTTATTGTTATTGATTTGACTGCATATGATTTTTACTATTTGGTTTCCATTATAATTAGTCCTCCTTAAGATGCATTATTCATAGGTCAGAAGTATTGTTTTGATGATAAAATTGTTTAGAACATGCCCAAAAATACTTTTACTATTGTTAAGGAAAGGTCCAATGTCAACCATCTTCGTGTTCTTAATCATCTACAGTGCTTCATTCCAGACCTGACACTTGAGGGGCGCTACATACTAGAAATCACAGTGACTATGGACTGTACAGTGAATGAAGAGCACACCAGTCCTGTAGATGAAAATATTTAAGTTGAATACCATCATATTTTCCCATGAATATACCCTTATTCATTGAGGTTGAGTTCAACTTATACTGCTACTACAGGAGTGTGCAGCCCAAACTTAGAGGAGGGTTCACTAGCAAGGAAAAAAGGAGTTATTTTCTTGATAATACTATTCATAAGTGGGAGAATGCTATTGATATAAGTTGTGGGGAATATTTCTTCCATGCTAGGCGTTTTATCTCTTCTCCTTACCTCCGGTCATCCAAATTTTGGAGTCTACTTCACTGTACAACTCTTTTTAAAGTGGTTGTATGTAATCTCAGAAATCAGGTCAACAAGATTTTGATTATTAGACTCCTCTTTATACCAGTCATATTCAACACTGACAAAAAGGTGAAATCAAACCCAAAAAGGTGTATTCTCAGCCATTCTTGGCTGCCATTCAATAAAAGATTGTTGGACAAATTTAGACTTATTATCTTGCATTTATCAGTCATTTTTAGCACTGTACACTCTCACTCTTGCGCTGAAATAAGGTACTCTTGTAATGAAGATTTAATTGTTCCTAACTTATTAGTGAAGTAATGATATGTGGAGTCTAATAACGTAATTCTGTTGGAGTAACTTCCTTTTTCTTTAGGCTGGTAGTGAAGATTTGATGTCATGTGTTTAAGTATGAATTGCACATATGCATAAAGTTATGAGAATCATGTTGCAAATGTAACTATTATATGTGGGATGGTATTAAAAAAATTGTTAAACATTAAGCTCAACCAAATCCTCAAGGAAATGGTACCAGAAGTGTTGTAAATGTTGATGAAATTGTCATTGATGCCAACACGGACTTGGAGTGGCCCCACAAGCTTTGATCTTGATGCCACCACCTTTCTGAAGATGTTGAAGACCCTACTGATAATGTTGAAGACCCTAGAGATTGTCTTGAAGCCTTGATAGACAATGGAGAAGCCCATGAAGACATGGAACCCTTGATGAAGACTTTGATGACCTTGCAAAGGTCATGGAGCCCACTACTGGCACTTGATATGCTTAGATGGCATGATGAGCCTTGACGAAGATGATAATTCTTGAAGATGGTCCTAAGTGCATAAGGAATATCTTGCACCCACTTATATGATGGATGGCCATGAACCTGCATGAAGCTCTTAATGCCATAAAATTTCGTGAAGAATCCATCAAGAAGAATTCAAGTCATTTCATGACGCCCTGCAAAAATTGAAGAAAATATGAGTAAAGGATCTTGTCAATGCAAGCAAGACCCTCATAAAATGTTAGCCCTCATCATTCCCTTTCCAACAGTAGGTGGCACGTCACATGGTTCCTCATGGTTGATGAGATATTAATTTTTGAAGTCGGCCAACCTAATTCCTCCAACGTTGACCATTCCTTAAATTAAAATACATAAAATTTTGTTTATTTTAATACATGTCGGCTCCAGAATTTATGGTGGAAAAACCACTATAAATACCCCTAACAAATTTCATTTTAGTGTGGACAATTTGGGGAATGAGCTATGAATTTCGGACTGTTATGACTGAGGAAATTTAGATGGCAGTAGTAACACAGGAGCAGACAATTTTTTTTTTGTGATTTTTTTTTGGGTTAAAAGTGGACTGAGGCAGCCACAGTGCACTAGAAGAGCAGCTGCAATGGTGTAAAGAAGTCTATGGTATTTTACATCTGGATATTTTGGTGGCCTTATGACTTAAATCAGAACCGCAGGAGCAGTCAAATTCACATGGGATCAGTAGACCCTAATATTTGAGGTGGTATCCTCCATAGACCCGAACCTTGAAGGAGTGTTTACAGCAGACCTCTCTTTACAGTAGTCACCTTTTTGGTCTTGAGTTTGTTTCCAGTAGTTCTTTGGACTTGGTTGGGGTCAATCAAATCTTGTGACAAGAAGAGAGCTCGTGACTGTGATAGCAGCGGAATAAAACACTTGAGGTCTTGATCCATACAATCAGCAAATGAGAAGCACGTGACAGCAAGAAAGTATGCATTAAGGAATTTTGGAGTTTAGGAGAAGAATTTTGCAGCAACAGATTCGTGGTGATTGGAAGCATTGCCACACCTTACAGTTCAAAGGTTGAGTCTAGGGTCTCCTACAGAAGTCATAAATATCCCAGATGTGAGTGCAAAGTGTTAATGAAAGCAGAGGCTAAGGTCACATGGTGGAGATTCAGATGACATGAACATAGTTTTTTTTTACGATGTTTAAGGCTTTCCATAGTCACTTACATAGTTCGAGTACGAAGGAAGGTTATACACAGTCATCTACAAAAGGATCATAATTTGAAGATAAAACTAGACATCTTCACCAGCATGAACAATTGGAGAGCTTGCACAGTTTGAGTTTTGTTGTTGCTAGATCCTAGCCTCTTCACAGTGTTTTATTCAAGATTGAAAAGTATAAATTTGAGGTCTTCTACAGACACAAACACAATCCCAAGTTTGGGATTTCTCACAACTGAGTAAGAGGAGCAGACCCAAATTATTTCTCAGAGCAGCAAACTAATTGGAGTTTTTACACTACACAGCGGCAATAGTACGATGATGATGATGTACAAGGTATGAACAATAAATAGTTTGAAGGTATGTATGCTATTCTACAAATTGTGATAATACCCTAGACCTATTAATGATGACGATGTATACTTTACACATACACAATCAAGCCTGAAAGTGATGATTGATGTACTGCTTGATGATACGCATATACAGTCTGTATGATAATGAAAACATAAGTGATACAGTGGTATGCTATGTACCCTATAATGATGAACATATAGGCTATGGTATACCCTAGATGAAACAATGACAATGATATGGTATGCATACAATATTCAGTATACAGTAATGTAATACTACTATATGATGTGGCAAAACAATGATGGTATGATACACAACCAAGTGAGTATAAACAGTGGTAAATATGCAGTGGGTTCAGTTCACTAATATGATCATTTGATACATGATATGACTATGTATGAGGATGATGTCTTGTACACCATGATGCATACCCTATGCTATGCAATACAACTTGATGATTGATCATTCCAATTTTGAGCTTCCTATCTACTGCTGCAAAGTTTCTTGTCTGGGTAAATGTTTGAAGACTTTGGGGGAAACAAGATGATACAGGATTCAGGCTACCTTCCTAGCCCATTGATTGTGTTTCAAGTTCTCCAAGCAGTTGAGGACATAGTGGGTTCTATGGTGTGTCTACTGAGTATATATAAACACTTCCATATCTGACAGTCCCTTGAAATCTGCTAACATATGACATGTTGATACTTGGATGATGCCTCAACGATAATGAATGTGCAAGAAGTATTTCTCATGAACAGTGATAAACTATAGTGACCTTAATGACTGATTACTGTTTAGTTGAAGTTTTGATGTTTGACAGTTGTATTGTTGCCTCTTTCAACTATGACTAAACAGTCCAAGTTCTCCTTGTAAGTGTTGATCTTGTTACATCATACTTTAGCTATCTCAAGCTTGGAAGAGAAAGACTTCAAGTAGAATTTGAAGTATTAAAAAGATCCAGTATTTTGAAGGTTACAGTAAGAGAATATAGAACAACTCTTACAGCAAAAATTCAAAGGTCATTGATGTGAGATGCCTTGATGATGAAATGTATGATGATGAATCGTATCCCTGATGAGTAGATGATCAGTTGTTTTGATTAGCAGTAGAGAATGTTGAGTAGATTGATAGAAATTGGGCAGCAGTATTGATGGGTAGTTTTGACATGGTTGATGAGTGGAGACCGATCAACTCGACCAGTAGTGTTGACATGGTTGATGAGCAGAGCAGAGATTTTTGAGCAGACTTTGATGATTTGACAGTGATTAGATTAGAGAGGTTGTTGAGCAGCAGTGAGCAAATGAACAAGACGACTGAAGAGCTGGTGTTGATGAACAATTAAGATTGAGAAGTGTGTTACAGCAGTATTGATGAGAGAGTTGAACAGATGATCATCAGTATTGACCAGCAGCAGAATAGATTGAAGAAACATGTGATGTTGATACGATAATGAAATTTAATTGCAAATGCAATATTGACTTGCTTTTGAGGTTAGGGTACCTCAAACCCTTCTTAGCAGGGTCTAAGAAAACTAGGCAGGGTACTGGATGCAGACTAGGTGCTCTTCATATCAGTAGGTGCTGATTTTACCTAACAGTTGTAGCCAGACCAAAAATAATACAAAAGGATTACAAAATTATATGGTGTTGTGTTCTTTTGTGTTATGGTTCTTGATGATTTAAATGCTTATGCTATGTGAATGATGAAGTGAAAGATGTTGATGAAATGATTATGAGATTGGTAGAATAATGGAATGATGAATTGGTAGTTAATTGTGACAAGTTAAGAAAAGCTGTAAAATTGGGTTTACACTGATTCACCCCCCCTCTCAGTGTCTAACAATTGGTATCAAAGCCATCCTTCATCACAAGCCTAGCAAGCTTGAAGGAGATCCTTAGACACAATGGAGAAAAAGAAAGAGTCATCAAGCAATGACGTGCATGTACTTGATATTATAGATTATTTCATTTGGAGAAGAAAAATGAAGGCTTATCTGAAGAAGTTTGGTATTTGGGAAATTGTCATCAATCCACCCACTCCATCAACAAGAAAGAAAAACCAGCTGCACAGAAGGAAGCGAAGAAGGACAACACTACAGCCTTGAAGTTCCTCATGGATGGACTTCCTAGCTCAGTGAAGGAAAGTGTAGGAGAGTACACTTTGGAAAAAGACCTATGGTTCAAGCTGGAGAGTAAGTATCAGAAGGCAAGACCAGAACCCAAAAAGACAGATAAAAAATCAGAAGACAAGCCCCCAGAAGAGCTCGATCAAGAAGAAGATAAACAAGAAGAGGACTCTAGTAAAGGTATGGACTCTTGTGATTATAATTATAGCTTGTGTGATGAAATTGAGAAGGTTCTTGCAGAAGATGATGAAGGTTTATCAAAGACAGCACATGAGATACATCTCACGTTGCTCAATATGGATCTCAGAGCCAATTGGTTCCTAAGCACTGTAAATCTGAACCAGAGTGATTTCACGAACTTCAAAAAGAAAATATTGGACTCCTTGAATGAATATCAGAAGAAGACCATGTCAATGAAAGTGTTGCTTCTAAATCTCAAAGACAAGGACAAAGAGATGCGAGATCAAATGAAAGACAAGGATGCTGAAGTTGAACAATTAAAGACTGAATTGATCAGTCAAAAGGAAGAATCAGAAAATCCTACTCAAGAGCTTGAAGCAACTAGAGAGGTTAATCATGATCTAAAGACTCAGCTGGAGGAAGCCAAGAGGACAGAAGAAATCTTGAAGAGTCAGCTAGAAGAAAAGGAGGAGACAGTCCAGAAGCTGGAATTGGAGGTAGTTGGTCTCAAGAAGAAAGGTAAGAAGAATGAAGCTTTGGTCAAGCTCCAGGACAGTTCAACTGTCCTAGTTAAGATCTTATATTTCCAAATATCTCCACTTGATAAAACTAGTCTTGGTTACAGGAAGAAGAAAGAAAAATATGAAGATGACACTTGGCCTCTGAAGACTCTAGAAGCAGGTCCATCAACGTCCAAAGATACTCCCCATGCACCTGCACATGACAACAAGGATTTTGGAAGTTCAAAGATGAAATGAGGAGTTAGGCTTGTTCATCAAAGTAACTTCATAAAGGAAAAAACTAGAAGACCCAGGTATGAAAATGGATTCAATGGTTATTGTTATTTTTGTTCTAACTTTGGTCATAAGGCTATGGATTGTAGATTCTATGGAAGAAGAAGGGATGGAAGCCCCAATGTCTCAGTTAGATGTTGGACATGCAATCAAGTCGGACATGTTCCTGTCACATGTCACACATTGAGGTGCTACACCTGCAGTGGGTTTGGACACAAAGCCCATGAATGTGCCAGTCAAAGAAGTCAACCAAGAAGGAGTACTCCATACATATCAGCAAGAAGATTTGAAGATCAAAAGACAAATGTCTACAGTCAGGGACACTCTCAAGCATGGAGAAATGAAGTTGATGAAAGAAGTGTTGGAAGTTCCAACATCTCAGTCAAATGTTGGTCATGCAACAATGTTGGTCACATTGCTACACATTGTCATAAGATGAGGTGTTATAGTTGCAGTGGCCTTGGGCACAAAGCTCAAGATTGTTGCAGTACATGGAAACAACCCTTGAGAAAATTCCTATACATATCATCAAGGAAAGCCAGTAAAAATGAAGGAACAAATGCTCAAAGGACAGATGTCAAGAAGCAAGTATGGATGAGGAAGACCAAGCAGTTGCAGATAGGAGAAGCTGATCAGAGCAGGGAGGATGGATTCCATATGGCAAGCCAAGTGTAAGGTCTCTCGAATACCTTAGCACACCTGGAGTTCATAAGGTTAGAGGATGAACTCAACGAAGAAAGGAGGGTTACTCCAGGTATACAGACAGGTCCTAGGATTGTGCATATTGATAGGGGAAGTAGTTAGCAATGATCATATATCTCAGACACAAGTATGTGGAAACCCTTTTCTATTGATGCCAAAGGGGGAGAAATGAAAACAAAGGGAGAGATGAAAAAAAAAGGGGAGCATGCTCATAGGGGGAGCTTGAGTTGTTGTCATCAATGACAAAGGGGGAGATTGTTGATGAATTTGTCATTGATGCCAACATGGACTTGCAGTGGCCCCACAAGCTTTGATCTTGATGACACCACCTTGCTAAATATGTTGAAGACCCTGCTGATGATGCTGAAGACACTAGATATTGTCTTGAAGCCTTGGTAGACAATGGAGAAGCCCATGAAGACTCGGAACCCTTGATGAAGACTCTGATGACCTTGCAAAGGTCATGGAGCCCACTACTGGCACTTAATATGGTCAGATGGCATGATGAGCCTTGATGGAGATGATAATTCTTGAAGATGGTCCTAAGTGCATAAGGAATATATTCCACCCACTTATATGATGGATGGCCATGAACCTGCATGAAGCTCTTAATGCCATAAAAGTACGTGAAGAAGCTATCGAGAAGAATTCAAGTCATTTCATGACGGCCTGCACAAATTGAAGAAAATATGAGTAAAGGATCTTATCAATGCAAGAAATACCCTCATAAGATGTTAGCCCTCATCATGCCCTTTCCAACAGTAGGTGGCACGTCACATGGTTCCTCATGGTTGATGAGATATTAATTTTTGAAGTCGGCCAACCTAATTCCCCCAACATTGACCATTCCTTAAATTAAAATAAATAAAATTTTGTTTATTTTAATACATGTCAGCTCCAGAATTTATGGTGGAAAAACCACTATAAATACCCCTAACAAATTTCATTTTAGTGTGGACAATTTAGGGAATGAGCTCTGAATTTCAGACTGTTATGATTGAGGAAATTTAGATGGCAGCAGTAACGCAGGAGCAGAAATTTTTTTTTGTGATTTTTCTTAGGGTTAAAAGTGGACTGAGGCAGCCACAGTCCACTTGAAGAGCAGCTGCAATGGAGTAAAGAATTCTATGGTATTTTACATCTGGATATTTCGATGGCCTTATGACTGAAATCAGAACCACAGGAGCAGTCAAATTCACGTGGGAGTAGCAGAACCTAATATTTGAGGTGGTATCCTCCACAAACCCGAACCTTGAAGGAGTGTTTACAACAGACCTCTCTTTACAGCAGTCACCTTTTTGGTCTTGAGTTTGTTTCCAGTAGTCCTTTGGACTTGGTTGGGGTCAATCAAATGTTGTGACAAGAAGAGAGCTCGTGATTGTGATAGTAGCAGAATAAAAGACTTGAGGTCTTGATCCATACAATCAGCAAATGAGAATCAAGTGATAGCAAGAAAGTATGCATTGAGGAATTTCGGTGTTTAGGAGCAGAATTTTGCAGCAGTAGATTCATGGTGATTGGAAGCATTGCAACACCTTACAATTCAAAGGTTGAGTCTAGGGTCTCCTACAAAAGTCATAAATATCCCACATGTGAGTGGAAAGTGTTAATGAAAGCAGAGGTTAAGGTCACATGGTGGAGATTCGGATGACATCAACATAGTTTTTTTTTATTGTGTTTAAGGGTTTCCATAGTCACTTACATAGTTCGAGTATGAAGGAAGGTTATACACAATCATCTACAAAAGGATCAGAATTTGAAGATAAAACCAGACTTCTTCATCAACATGAACAATTGGAGAGCTTGCACAGTTTGAGTTTTGTTGGTGCTAGATCCTAGCCTCTTCACAGTGTTTTCTTCAGGATTGAACAGTCTAAATTTGAGGTCTTCTACAGACACAAAGATAGTCCCAAGTTTGGGATTCCTCAAAGCTGAGTAAGAGGAGCAGACCCGAATTATTTCTCAGAGCATAAAAGTGATTGGAGTTTTTACACTACACAGCAGCAGCAGTACGATGATGATGATGAACAAGGTATGAACAATGAACAGTTTGAAGGTATCTATGATATTCTACAAATTGTGATAATACCCTATACATATTAATGATGATGGTGTATACTTTACACATACACAGTCAAGCCTGAAAGTGATGATTGATGTACTGCTTGATGATACACATATATAGTCTGTATGATAATGAAAACATAAGTGATACGGTGGTATGCTGTGTACCCTATGATGATGAACATATAGGCTATGGTATACATTAGATGAAACAATGATGGTGATATGGTATGCATACAATATTCAGTATACAGTAATGTAATACTACTATATGATGCGGGCAAACAGTGATGGTATGATACACAACCAAGTGAGTATAAAAAGTGGTAAATATGCAGTGGTTTAGTTCACTAATATGATCATTTGATGCATGATATGACTATGTATGAGGATTATTTCTTGTACACCATGATGCATACCCTATGCTATGCAATACAACTTGATGATTGATCATTCCAATTTTGAGCTTCCTATCTACTGCTGCAAAGTTGCTTGTGTGGGTAAATGTTTGAAGACTTTGGGGAAAACAAGCTGATATCAGATTTAGGCTACCTTCCTAGCCCATTTACTATGTTTGAAGTTGTCCAAGTAGGTGAGGACATAGTGGGTTCTATGGTGTGTCTACTGAGTATATATAAACACTTCCATATTTGACAGTCCCTTGAAATCTGCTAGCATATGACATGTTGATACTTGGATGATACCTCAACCATAATGAATGTGCAATAAGTATTTCTCATGAACAGTGATAAATTTTATTGACCTTAATGACTGATTACTGTTTAGTTGAAGTTTTGATGGATTGATGCTTCTTTCAAATATGACTAAATAGCCCAAGTTCTCCTTGTAAGTGTTGATCTTGTTACATCATACTCCAGCTATCTCAAGCTTGGAAGAGAAAGGCTTGAAGTAGAATTCGAAGTATTGAAAAGATCCAGTATTCCAAAGGTTACAGCAGTAGTGAAGCATTTGGGCATGAGCATAATGTGCTTAAGGGAGGAACAGTAAGAGAATATAGAACAACTCTTACAACAGAAAGTCAAAGGTCATTGACGTGAGATGCCTTGATGATGAAATGTATGATGATGACTCGTACCCCTGATGAGTAGATGATCGGCTGTATCGATTAGCAACAGAGAATGATGAGTAGATTGACAGAAACTGGGCAGCAGTATTGATGGGTAGTTTTTACATGGTTGGTGAGTGGAGACTGATCAACTCAACCAGCAGTGTTGACATGGTTGATGAGCAAAGCAGATATTATTGAGTAGACTTTGATGATTTGACAGTGATTAGAGTACATAGGTTGTTGAGCAGCAGTGAGCAAATGAACAAGATGACCGAAGAGCTGGTGTTGATGAACAACGAAGATTGAGAAGTGTGTTGCAGCAGTATTGATGAGAGAGTTGAGAAGATGATCAGCAGTATTGACCAGCAGCAGAAGAGATTGAAGAAACAGATGATGTTGATATGATAATGAACTTTAATTGCAAATGCAAGCTTGACTTGCTTTTGAGGTTATGATACCTCAAACCCTTCTTAGCAGGGTCTAAGAAAATGAGGCAGGGTCCTGGATGCAGGGTAGGTGCTCTTCATATCGGTAGGTGCTTATTTTACCTAATGGTTGTAGCCGGACAAAAACTAATACAAAAAGATTACAAAATTAGATGGTGTTTTGTTATTTTGTGTTATGGTTCTTGATGATTTAAATGCTTATGCTATGTGAATGATGAAGTGAAAGATGAAGTGAAATATGTTTATGAAATGATTATGAGATTGGTAGAATAATGGAATGATGAATTGGTAGTTAATTGTGACAAGTTAAGAAAAGCTATAAAATTGGATTTACACTGATTCACCCCTCCTCTCAATGTCTAACGGTAAACACTTCTTGCTATCGAACAGAACATATCAGCCATTGAAGTATACCTTCAAATGGACTATATTTCTACCACACATCAACTTCCAGACATTTTTACGAAACCATTGGGATGCCAACAATTTATTCACATCCTACGCAAGTTGGGTATTCATGATGTTCATAATCCAACTTGAGGTACTCAACTTGTCACTCAATTAAATTCCTTTCAAATCCATTTCATCAATTCAATTCCTTTCAAATCCATATTTCTAGCCATGAAATGGTTGTAAACAGTTTTCCCTTCGAGCATAAAGTAACAAGAGACTTGGTTGTCAAAAGAAGAGTACTGACCACTACCATTATTTCAGTTTTATAGATCACTTGATTTATTGTCTTGATATGGTTTAAAGTAAAACTTATCTTCAAGAATGACAAGATATGCTCCAAATTAAACCCCAAGGGCAGATCCAACCAGTAAATCTGATTCTTTTTAGTAATGTGACAGAACACCATGCTCTAAAAAAGAGCGCTTTCAGCATTGGGGGCCATGATGTTTCTATAGCAACTACCTTAAAAAGTCATTCTACTGATTATCGGGATTGTATCTAAATATTTTTCCATTCATGCAAAAGCAACAAAAACACTTGACTAACCATGACAAAAATCATTTTTCAAATTCTCAATTTAAATTTTATAGTCCATTTAAATATTTCTGGGAAACTTTCAGAGGGAAGCAATATTTCAAAATGACCTGCCATACCCTGCATTTCCAATTCCTTCCATGCTACCACCACAACAATGCATCTGCTTCTCGAAACATTAGTATAATTTTCCTTCAGCCATTGATAATGGGCCTTTGTCTCTGTGCACTAACTGTTGGATCAGAACTCATACTGTAATCATATGTTGCAAACTAGATAACTATTGAAAATCGAATTTTAGAAACTGCAATAATTTCATTATTGGATTCAACGTTTGGGATTAAGCTGGTGTGATCCATCATCAAAACACTCAGTTTAGTTAGGGGGGAATCTGGCCATTTAATTAAATCAATATTAATTCTAACATGAAAATAACTATGAGATTGCACCTAAGACCTGGATTGTGGGAAAAGATTTGTATGATCTACTTTATCCCATATGCATTAAGTCTCTGCATTGTGTGTGCAGTAATTGGTGGATTGAAATTGAAATTGTAATCGTCTATTGCAAACCAAATAACTGTTGGATTGTACCTAAGATCTAGAATGTGTGCAAAAATTAGTATAATGTGCTTTCTGTTGTAGGCAAAGGGTCTCTAGTATCTACATTGTGTCTACACAAATTGTTATATTGAAACTAAAACTGTAATCATCTATCGCAAACCAGATAACTAGTCTAAACTCGAGACCAATGTGACCATTAGACTGGAAGATTAAACCATTACAACAAATTGGAGGCCTATGTGTCTCAAATTAGGGCTTATATTTCTAGGTGAACTGGAGCCTTATTAACTAAGTAGCCATAGTTTGTGGGTGCAGGAGTGGAGACAGGTGCGGTTGCACATAGAAGGACACCAATTTTGAAATCAGGGTGTGTGTGAGGGACAATAGGTATGGAAAAAATATTTTAAAAAAAATAACAGAGCTAAAGGATAAAATTTATGTAAGACAGTGAAAACATAAAAACATAAAACCCTATTATTTAAACTATACAAACCAACTCCAAATCGGTAAATAACAATGCTCTGCAATTTATATGGCTCTGCCAAAACTTGAGGGAATGGTACCCATATGTGCTGAAAGTTAGTAGGTGTAGAATGTATCATTTTAGCACTAGACATACATGTTTCTAGGAAATAGCAAATACAAATCGAACCTTTGTAAAGCAATTGATATAAAATACACAGATTAAGTCTCTATGTCACCTAGCTGGCATGAAATATTGTAGGTCAAACTCTTAAGATAGATTACTAGATAGATCCATGTAGCAGATCAGCAGGCATGGAAAATGCAAAACAGACATTTAATCAATCATCGGGCATGGAGGATGAAGCTCAAACCTTAAATGAGAATACTTGGAATGGGATAAGACCAAACACTTCCAAATTTCTGATCATTTCAAGGGGATGACCCTTGATTCTTAGCAGGGAGACCATCTCGCATCGAGGATGAGTCCCAGGATGGAGAGAGACATCCTTGGAATGGGGACCCCAGGGATGGGGAATTTCCATGAAAACAAGTTGAGTTACTCTATTATTCCATCTAGGGTTTATGACAAGTTGAGTGACAAGTTGAGTGACAATTCGAGTGACTCTATTTTGTGATTCTTTGAGTGACTCTAAGTTGCTAATGGACTTGGAAAATGACAAATGCCAAATTACTAACTTAGCTCTAGAACCTATTATTCATAGTTTTAGAGATAAAAGCTTAGTTTCATTTCACCTATTTTTCACACATTCAAACAATTCAACCCAAAAGCCAAGAATATCTGTAACTCGATGTAGTCAAATGGAAAATTGGAATGAAGATCATTAAGCTTGTGATCATTAAGATCACTGATATTGAGGAGAATGATGATGCTGGACAAGTATGAGGACACCCATATTGAGTGAATATACCCATGAAGATACAAGGGAACTGAAGTCATATCATTGTGTAAAATAACACCATAACACAATCAAACAAAGTTAGATTATGTTGGGTGTTGTTCAGGGACTTGAAATACATCAGTTTGGGACTAGTTAGATCTGATATAGGGCCACTAATTTGTTGTTACATATATGAGCAGCTAGCAATCAGGGTGCTGGAAGAATGAATCTATAGGATTGATAACCTTGTTGATGTTCTTAGGAATAAAAATGGTTTCCAAATGTAAGACAATATAATGATGATTGTCTCAGAATCTGAGAGTGAAATCATTCAGATAACCAACAGTATTCCAAGCCTATTTCGTGTGACATTAGGGTAGAGCTTCAATGCTATACTCCATGTAATATTTGCAAAGGTAAATATGTGAATTTGACCCTCCCTCTAGTTTACACATGTTATATGCATGTGTAAGAACACCATAACACAATCAAACAAAGTCAAATTATGCTGAGTGTTGTTCAAGGACTCAAAACGCATGATTTGCAAAGACAATAGATCGAAGCATTGTAAGCCATATTATCAGGATCATGACTACTTGATATCATTTCATCAAACAATTTTATCCATGTTAGGGTCAATACCAAACCCATGTATCAAATTAGTTTAATTATGAATGTCATGACAACAATTATTTGTTTTCATCTATCGAAAATGCTCCAATACATCACTAATCCTTGTCCCCTTACACAAATCATATATGAAAATGTTATAGGTTACAATATTGGGACTAAATATTCTCCTAGTCATTTCTCTAAAATGTATCTATGTTTGCATTGAATTTCCATCTTCATGAAACTCACATAGCAAAACATTAAATGTCTATGTATTTGGAACAAATCTGTGGTGCATCTTATTGAATCCAACTCAAATTTCCTTCACGTGCCCATAAGTGAAAATTACCTAAAGAAGAACATTAAAATTATATGTGTTTAGTTTTCCCACAAACTTCTCCATTTTCTTGAATGCCTCTAAGGCTTCCACAAACAACCTCCTCCGTACATATTTTAATAAAACAATGGTGAGGGCCTTAATGGAAATTCCAACACTTCATTAGATCTCGCATTTTGGCTAATATTTGTAGCATTTTTTCATAAGCCTGGGAAGTGTGTCGATCATTAGTATAATATGAACTACGAAGTTAAAATCAATGGATTTATAGAGCACGTTATATGTTTATGACAAAGTTCATAATAAAGATGGAAATAACTATGATATATAATACAAAGGATTCCTACAAGATCATTGTTAGTTGTCGCAACAAAATTATCCTTTCCTCTGAGCTCTTGATTTATGTTCAAGTTTGGGACCATCATGTCATCAAACTAGCCATGGTCAAGACTTTGATCTGATCTAGGGCCACTAATTTGTTGTTACATATATGATCAGCTAGCAATCAGGGTGCTGGAAGATTGAAGCTATAGGATTGGTAACCTTGTTGATGTTTTTAGGAATAAAAATGGTTTCCATATGTAAGACAATATAATCATGATTGTCTCAGAATCTAAGAGTGAAACCATTGAGATAACCAATATTATTCCAAGCCTATTTCGTGTGACATTAGGGAAGAGCTTCAATGCGATACTCCATGTAATTGTTTTGGTGTGCATCTTGTTGTATATGAACCTGATGATGGAGAATATAAAATTGAAGTCCAATTTAGTGGTTATGACAAAGAAATGTAGCCATTTATTCTTGTTTGACCACCTGTACAAGAGGATCGAACAACATGAGAATCAACTACTTGAACTCCACACATAGCACAATCCATTGGTGGTGGTGAAGGTATAGCAAAGATGATTGTTGCAACAAAAGAAGCAAATAATGTGGCACACTTCATTTTGCTGCATGCAATGGAAGAACTGAGATTGGTAAATATATGCTAAAATTATGTGAAGATTCAAGGGATAATCATGGCGAGACTCCTTTGATCATTGCAACTCGACACAGACAATAATTGTGTGGAGTTAATAAATTTATTATTGTAAAAAAGGCTTCTGGTAGATGCTCCAAGTGATGTTGGTCTACCATTAAGCTATAGGAAATGATAAACCAATAGCCATCAAAATGTCATTAGATCATTGGGAAAATATGAATTCCAAGATGGATACTAATGTCACCAGACTAATCAATGGTAGCTCCAAGAATAAGAAGGCATATTGTCAATTATTACAGATTGTCAATGGTTCTAACAAGTGGGATAAGAATACACTACTAGAATGTTTTGAGTATTGAATAGCAAACAGTTCTTCTTACCTTGTAATGTAAGAGGATTTTTCAAGGAAAGCATGGCTATTGGTTTGATGTCTCATAATATTAGTCTCTCCTATAGATAATGTTCGAATGCTCCAAATCAGAAGGCAACGATAAAGGAACATATCATTGATTTAGCAAAAGCCTGGGGATTATTTGATGGTGCATGCCAAGGAACTCTAGGTTTGTGTGGAGCTAAGGAAACCCTATTTCTCAATAATCATCATTATTTTACTCTCAAATACGGTGTTGGAATTGGCACTAATTAGTAATAACAGAGTTGAATTCTTTGCATTGTGGATTTTGATAAAATATGTCACAAAATAAGGTGTAAGTCACTTGGTGTTGAGTGACTCTAAGTTGCTAATGGGCTGGGAAAATGACAAATGCCAAATTACTAACTTGGCTCTAGAACCTATTATTCATAGTTTTATAGATAAAAACTCATTTTGATTTCATCTATTTTTCACACATTTAAAGAATTCAACCCAAAAGAAGATTCTCTCTCTAAGGTTGCTCTATCTTTCTAGGAAGTTTTATTGATTACACAAGAATTTAAGTGATATGATATACCTTTTGAATCGTCTCTGTCTCTTATGATATCTAATGCTGAATACTACAGCCCCTCTAATTTACCTACCCTTTCCAGAAAAGAAAATGTAAATCCATGGACAGATTTACATTTTAAAATGGAGAATATTAGGGATCAAAGGTAAGCACATACTTATTAGTTATTCTCCTTCACTCTCCCAGTGGATTAGGATATCAACATCATTATCTTACAATTTCCAATCAATGAAGGTTTAGCCATGTTGCTGCCTTTCACACACCTAGGTGACGTTGCAGAAATATTCAAGCCACTCGGTGTGTCCTTGGGGGAAAGTCTCTAGTCAAGGTTGTCACCTTATTCTTGACTCCTCCGTTTAGGCTCAACTCCTAACGAAGCCAAGGGGGCTAGACCCTATTAAGTTACTAAGTCTAATTACTTAATATGGTGATGTTAAATTGAATGAATTACTTAGGAGTTTGAAATTTAACCATAAACAACCATAGACGACAAGATACAAAATGAGTGCATGAATGCATAATGCTAAGACACAATATATATATATATATATATATATATATATAGCAAGAAAATAAATAGTTCCTTAAAATGGAGTCAAAAGAAAATCAATGTACTTGCATGTGCTTGGAGTGAATGTTTTGCAATTGCCTCTTGGTACATTTTAAGTTAATGTGAAATATGAGTTGGTTAAAATTAGGCCAAGGGGTGAACTCCAGATATACCCGAGAGTACTTGGAGTATGTCCAAAACTAAACCTTCACGGCTACCTACAAGGAATATGTGGGCTGAATAGCGTCTCTGGAGCTATTGTTCATAAGGCACCCATTAGGGTGTGACAAAGATCAGCGCCCTGAGGTCACTTTTCAGAAGTTCCTGCTTCCTTTGGGTATATTTCCACCATAATTGTTTGATCTAGGTGTTGGATTTTCACCTGATGGTTTTTCAATTAGGGAGAGTGAATCCTAATTATACTAGTCACTCAAGTGCTTTTGATATAGCTTGACTGATCGGATGAACTGCAGCCAAGTGTAGAGCATACACACCGGAGTCTTATCAATTTTAGTAAATTTTGAGATGGATGTTCTTGTTAAAAAGAAAATCCTCCAGGAGCCTCTTTCGGTCCAAGTGGACGTCAATGGGGAATCAAGGAGGGGTTGATTTTATTATGGTTACTGAAACAAATGATGATAGCAAATGAAAACCACTTATACTATGAAATTAGAACTCAACACAGTTCTCATTTTTCTCTCTCCTAATTTTAGTAGCCATTATTACATTCCTTTCAAAAAGGGTTGATACCAGTATCACACATTTTCATTTGGAGGCATTTTTTGGGACATTTGAATAATCTTTGTCATAAAATATTTTTAATTTGTATTTTCAATTGTTTTTTGAGAAATTTAACAAAATACCATACATTTAGAAGCAAGTTATAATGAAAAACATATACATTTTACAATTTTTTATTTAAAATAAGACATTTTTATGGACAAAACAAGACATTTTTTTAACAAAATCGTAAAAATTTGGAGAAAATAAATAGATTGAAAGCCATATTTAATGGATATCATAGTTTTTTTTGTATAAAAATGTTACTATTTTATATTATTTTCCAAAAAGTGACCATTCTCATAAATTAAAGAAAAGATATACCATATATATGTAAATAACATATTAAAAACATTATATATAGAAATTTTATTTCTAAAATAAAGTGTGAAAGTCAAAACATTACCAATATATCTTATCAAAAAGTTGTCAAAGTTAACATTTCCTTCAAGACGTGAAACTAACCAACAATATCATGCATGCCAAATTCTTCATCGAAATTGGAATTTATGAGCTTGGATTTCTTCATGGGCATCAATGTCCTCTTCCATTAGGTCTTCTAAGTCTTCAAGATGCCCAAAGTGCTCCTCTACAAACATCCCTCCTAATAGGGGTTGAAGCTATTTTAACACCTTAGGCACAAGTGTTTCATTAAAATTAAAAAAATCACATTAAAAAAATTACATAGATATTACATTAAATTGAATGCAAATAACCAATTCAACTTATTCAATGCATTTATTCAAATTTGTTCATGATCTCTAACCATGTCGAATTATTTTTACCCGATGAATGTAAATGACCTATTCAACTTATTCAATGAGTTTATTCCACTTATAATCCCAATCTTGTTATTTAGTACTAATTAATAATATATAATTCATTGTTAGCTAATGAAATGAATCCATTAAACTTTGTTAGGCACACCTCCATTTAGAATGGTCAACAGGTAGTACCGCGATTGAGCTGTAATTGAGTTCACTGGAGTCGCCAAACCAACTATTAAGACTTGTTCACGAGATTTAGGGGTTAAATGACATTATAAATAAAGACATTAATTGTTAAATGAAGTCATCATCCTAATATTCTAGTTCGAGTAGATCTTATGATGACGATGTTTAACTACTTCAAATTCTTATTTTTGATGGTAGGAGAATTATCACCTTGATACAATAATCAATATGATGTCATCACATTGTATAAGGAATCCTCATATTGTAGGTTAAGGAAATAAAGGATGTCCTAGTTTTTGGTGACTTTTCACCTCGCCAAATGAGAAAATTAGGTTCTAGCTTAAATCCTCCTCTCTCTCCGGAGGTATTGCTCGAGTCGAAGAGACCGTTCCCTATTTTGAACTCATTGAATTCCACCATATTCTATGAGATTGCAAGACATTAGAATAAAAATTAGACAAAAATCGTCCAAGTGAAAACAAATCAACCCATTCTTGGATATTCGGATAACAATGAAGAAGGTTTTAGGGAATCCCACTGTAGGAATGAACTAACCTACACATATCAAGGTTTCCTTAAGTTTGGTATTCCCCCACTATAGGAATGAACTAACCTACACATATCAAGCTTTCCTTAAGTTTGTCATGTTGTATTTCTGCTGGACAATTCATTAGAATCTATACTTGCAAAGTATGTAGAATACACATAGACAAGAGTAGTAGTATCCAGTTGGTAGGGTCTTTGATTTAACTAGAAGCTTTGAGATCTTGTTCAAAATATTACATACATCTCGTATCTATTTGTTCATAGATTCGGTCATAGCCTAATATATATCAATGCAAATACTATCCATTTTTATAATATAAGTAGAGTACGAACAAAGATTTTGAAACAATTTCCACGGTCTTATTGAACTAACGAATAGATTTATAGTCGAATAAAAGCTCTGTACTTCCCAATAAAAACAACACACCACCACAATCCCTCAAGACTTATCATGTACGTTTCTAGAAAGACATTAAAAGTTGACCAGCAGGCCCACTCTGTAGCAGTGAACCCTTTCCCGTACCTTGTTGAAATAAATTATGTGCAAGATATTTTTCAGCCTGACTTAGAGGGGTTTTTATAGATGGTTCCTTTGGCCAATCTTGGGATTATAAAAACAATATAAATCCATACTTAATAATGCTAATAATTGGGGTTGTTTTCTGAAAGGAGAAAAACAAGTTGTTTCGACCTGCTTCTTTGTTCTCTTGCCACTTTGACCATTAGAGAGGAACCATAGACTTATATGCAAGTTCCACAATTTTTTTATAGAAACAAAGACATAGTATAACAGAACCCTTCCCCGTACTTTCTACAACTTGTAGGTGGTTGTCGCTCCAAGCATTACTTCGATGCAAAGGCAGCATATGCCTCATAACATTAGAGCCTTCCTCTCAACCACACCCATCGGTCATTCTATTCTTTGGCTTGAAGGAAGTGTTGTGTAATACTCTTTTAGATCTTTCTGGTGTGCATAAGATAACATTGATGGTTTCATTGTGATTCCATAGGGAAGAGGGAGGAGGGAGCGGAGCTCCGTTCCCTTGGCCGCCAAAGAGCTTCCCTTCACTGGTGGCACGATTCTGCGGTCAAAGAGCGGCCCTTCACTGGTGGCGATATTCTTCACCAGTGGCGCGATTCTAGGGCCAAAGAGCCACCCTTCACTGGTGGCGCAATTCTTAGAATCGCGCCACCAGTGAAGGGCGGCTCTTTGGCAGCCAAGAGAGCGAAGCTCAGTTCCCTCCCTTCTTCGCTTCAATACAAAGTAAATTAATGTAAATTATGGTGGAATTGCACCACCAGTAAAGGGCAGCTCTTTGGCGGCCAAGGAAGTGGAGCTCTGGTCCCTCCTCCTTTCTCCGGTTCAGTCCAAAGTAAATTAATGTAAATTATGGTGCATGTATGTTTTACCATAGAGTGCTTATTCTTATTAACATGGCACCGAAAATAAACCATTACTTTATCTATCTAATTGAAAGCTTTAATCCTCTTGTGCTGAAGTAGAATTGTGTTATTCCAACTTTTTAAACTCATTTTGGATCAGATGGATGCTTACCACCATAATATCACCTACCTAATTTCATCATTTCAACTTACCATCGTGGAATTACCGACCTAGTTTCATCATTTCAACTTACCACCGCGGAACTGGTAGGAAAGAATGCAACTAGTGTAAGCGTCTTTTAGATTTTTCTGGTATGCATAAGATAGCATAAGATAGCATGGCTGGCTGCATTGTGATTCTAGAGGGAGGAGGGAGTGGAGCTCTGCTCCCTTGGCCACCAAAGAGCCGCCCTTCACTGGTGGTGTGATTCTGAGAATCGCGCCACCAATGAAGGGCGGCTCTTTGGCGACCAAGGTAGCGGAGCTCCAGAATCGCGCCACCAGTGAAGGGCAGCTATTTGGTGGCCAAGGGAGCTGAGCTCCACTCCCTCCTCCCATCTCTGCTTCAATGCAAAATAAATTATAATAAATTATGGTGCCGGTATGTTTTACCATAGAGTGCTTATTCTTATTAACATGGCACCAAAAATAACCATTACTTTATCTATCCAATTGAAAGCCTTAATCCTCTTATGCAGAAACAGAATTGTGTTATTCCAACTGTTTAAACTCATTTTAGATCGGATGGATGCTTACCACCGCGGAATCACCTACCTAATTCCATCATTTCAACTTACCACCGCGTACCAGTAGGCAGGAATGCAACTATTCTCCATTGGGAATGGGAGGTGATATAGTTTGCATCCTCTCTTTCTGTATATAAAATATTTGAGATCGTGTTTGCCTAAACAAAGAATTAGTGCTTATTCAGATAAAATGCCTTGAAGCTGTGTGATTCCCATGTTCATATATTATGCCCAATCCACTTTAATATAATTAATTTAAAGTACATTACTTGACTGCATGTATGGTTGACAGTCCCATTCAAAGAAGATGTCTCCAATAATTCATTTAAACGTGCTCGTTCGACCTCCTCTATTTCTAGTTTTGCGGCTCCGAGTTCCTCTCAGCATTTGAAGGAGTTGAGAAAGATAGCATATAAAAGGCTTCCCATTGTATTAGCAGTGGAGTAGCTTTAGAGGATTAATTTAAAGTACATTGCTTGACTGCATGTATGGTGGACCGTCTTCCCGTTGATGTAGAAAGGGAACATCCGAAGTTTATTGCAATTACAGGTTTAGACTAACTGATAGTCTTGGGAGGAGAACTAGAGATCAATTTGAATATTAAAATAAAAGGCTATGGATGTGAAGTGTTGGATAATTTTAATAGAATAAGGTGGAGTAAAATTATTATTTCATGGTGTACGCTAAAAATTAATAAAAGGGATAAAAGTGTTACATATATATAAATGACAATAGGTCAATTTTTAACATTTTATTATTATTAGTATATTTTTCTACCACTGCTACAAATTAGGATATGTTACCAACATGAATTTTGTAAGTAAACAACATTTAAAAGAAAAAGAGAGAAAAAGGTTGAGCTGAGCCGTCTTTATTAAATATGTTACAAGCATAAATTTTTGAGTAAATAATTGAAAAAGGTTGAGCTGAGCCGTCTTTGTTAATACTCATAGCTGCTATGTTGAATAGATGTATTTTTCTAAAGAGTTGAAGGGAAGGTGAAATGGGTAAAATATAATTTGTTAGTTTTTATTTATTATATATTTATCATATATACGAATTGACTGATATCTATGAAAAAAAATGGTACACAGGTAAAAGTTAGAAGGAATTATTCCAAGGGTCCTTCAGGTCTGATGTGATTTTTCGTATATCCAATCATAGACACCATACCGTATAATTATAATTATAAGGTATGGTGTCTATGATTGGATATATGTTAATACATTTTGTTATTATATAAGAAATCATTTATATTAAAATTAGGTATTAAGTATATATATAGTAAATAGATATATGTTAATCTATTAAGTGTTTATATTGTGAATTGGGTTATGTTTAATTTTAATTTTTTGTATTGTAAATTGAGTTATGTTTAATATTGAATATTTATATATATATAAAATGATTTATGGTTATAGAAATGATTAAAGATAACAAAAAGGGTGTTATGATTTTATAAAAAAAAGAAAAAGAATCAATAGATGGCATTTGCAAGAATAAGTAGCTAAAGTTTAGGTACAACCAGGATTGTGGAATATGTAGTACTTTGAATTTTGCATACTAACATTTGGTTGCATCAAGAGAGTAATGCCGAATAAAAAAGAGTAAAACTTATTGTTATATTAATAAAGAAAGTATAATAGGAATAACTTCTAGGAAGAAAATTGCTAGTGAGCCAACTAAAACAATTTAGATATTTATTATTAGTATGATGTTTGTAATTGAAACCCTATAGGAGTTTTTGATAATTTATATGAATAATTTGTTCTTATAAGGTATAAAATAATGATTTCATTATGAATCACAACATAATTTTTTTGATTTTAAATGATTAGAGTGGTGAAATTATTTATGAAATATTTGTTTTTGTTTAATATGTAAGTTTCAAAAAAGTTGTCATTTATCTCTTAAAGAAAATAAAATATTTCCAATTTTGGGGTTGATTTCAAAGTTTTTGTAAACAACAGTATGGCATGTTTAGGCCATGGCTCTATTTTTTACTCCGAAAATAAAAACGTGTATATTGGTATCAACACTTTTCTATTTGGGGGGTGTTTTTGGTGTTTTTTATGCAAAAATCATTGTTTTTCTTACTAGAGTTCTCGTTCTTAGTATAAATTTCTCATTTCATAGTATAAGTGCTTTTAAACATAAAAATATAAGCAAATCACAATTTTCTAATTAGACTACCATGAACCTTTCTTCACCTTTTGGCTCAAAAGGAGGCTCGTGGGGTAAGTATTAATGTTACTTTGAAACCAATAGAAATGTAATATGGAAATGATTTTAAATAAAATTATACTACCCTACATATTATTACTATGCTATATTGAAAAAATATGAACGAAAAGCAAAAAATGACATGGACGCAAATCCCCCTAGGGGGATGGGGAATGGGATCGAAAGAGCCTATTCATAATTATTTTTATTACCAGTGGTTACAATATCATAAAAATGATATGATACCTATTGATTCTTATATAGAATGAAACCAAGGCCTTACAAAGTGCAAAAATTAAAGATTTCAGTCAAAAAGGGAGCCCCTGGGGGGATTCAGAAGGCCCAAAAGTCACTTTCAAACAGAAGCTCCTCCTATTTTCTGTTATACCTTATAAAAAACAGCAAGCTTATTATACTAAAATATTCCCAAAAGCACTCTGAAAGTACCTTTGCGTCTACTTACGTTTAACCAAAAAAAAGCTCAGTTAAAACTAGTTAAAAAAGGTAAAAAGGGAACCAAGGAAAGAAAGCTTTCCTTGGGAACTGGATTTCATTTTAGGTAGCCAATATGATGTGAAATGATTTATAGATTCATATTTTATAATAGAAAATAGAAATCTAATGCATGCAAGCTACAAATTCTCTTTAAAATTCCATGCAAAAAGGACAATTTCCCTAAAGCTAGATCTAGAATGCTTATGAAAATTTTTAAGAACAAGATCTAGATTATGGGATTTGAGGAGATAGATATATGTTAAATTTAATTTAATATAATATATCTAAACAATATCAAAGCTATGAACAAAGTAACCAGGTAAAAAAATTGATTTTGAAGGAGGAAAAGGAGAAGAGAAGTGCTTGTTGCTGAAGCAGATCTGCAATGGAAACTTGTTAGTGGAATACAGAGGGGAAATGTCTTCACAAATATTTTGGATGTACAGTGGAGTCAAACTAGATCCATAGCATGTCCAATCCTTGCTACCTGAAAGCTAAACACACAATCCTGCACAAAACCTCATGAGATCTCGATGTATATATGAAAAAAAGACAAGAATTACATGCAAATAAACTTATTAAACATGTATAATATAGATATTCTAATCATATATGATATGAGATATAAGAAAAACAAGTAACCTTAATTTCCCAGCTATACTCCTATTGATTTAGCTGAATCGTTCAAGCCAGACAGGGTTCAGATGCAAAATTTGAGAGAAAAGCCAGCAACATCAATAGCTGTAAGACAATGCTTAATCCACATATATGAGAGCATTACACCATTTTTCCTCCAAAGCTTCTTTATTTCAACAATCAAAAGATTACAATAGTATTACAATAGCAATCCCTTCAATCCAACTCTAACTAGCTTGGAAGAGGCAGCCTGAGCTTTATTTATACAAAAAATAGGAGATCTAGCCCAAGGGGAACAAATCCCAAGGTGATAGACCACTGCAGCTGAAGGAGAGTCCATCAATGCTTGATCTCTGTCTAACTGAGCCATATCTGAGTCTCACTGAGTGCAATTGTCAGTTGGAGAGCTGATCTGACTGACACCTCAACCTGTTGACTGAAGCATCCACCAAAACTCATCCAGATGAGCCAAAACATGTGGAGGAGAGAGAGAGGGAGAAATTCCCCATAAAGGATGCTAAAGATCAACTCTGGATCTTATTTGATCACCTCCTTCAGTCAAGGATTTGTCATATACAGTCAATCTGTTTCAGATCTGACTGATTTCAATCAAATCGACTGAGAATCCATGGATATATATTCTAGATTTGCTCCATTATTCATCAATTTATTAATTAAAATAATTAATAATTGATTTTTGGGGATTTTTGACCCGAGTGATGGAAAATCACTTAAAACTAGGAAATAGTGGGTCCATGGGTTTAGATGGTGCTCTTAGCTTGAAAATGAGCACCTACATGATTGAAATAGATTATTTGGCCAACTTTTATTACAAAATCAATTTTTCCAATTAAACTATTAAAAAATAGCCTAAGTTTTGGAAAAATTAAAGTTTAATAAAAAACACTGAAAAAACTAAAAAATTGAAAAATTGAAAAAACCTAGGGGGACTTAGACATGTTCATATGACTCTGCCATGATGTCTAGCATGTTTATACATTGACACATAGACTCTAATAACCTCAATAGGCCTAAATGCCAAGCCGACCACCCTAACTTTGGAGGTATGGAGTGAAAAAATCAGAAATTATCAGTCGTTTATTCAACAACCAATAATAACCAAGGGAAAAAACACCCTGGGGTGATCGGATTGACAAATAAAGTCTAAGAGACCAAGTATTTTACAGACACTATCATTCTACAACATTTATTACAATTCCCCCATGGGGTATGAACATGTGATATAGTACAACAAGTACTTCCCAAAAGTACTTCCAAAGGTCTTCTAAAGTTCGAACAAGTTATCCTTGTCCGATTCACCGGGCTCACTTGATAAAAAACCACTAACTACAACTTAGGTGGTACCATTCTGGCTCCAACTACGGGACGTGTGCTTGATCTGGTCATAGGGAAAGGAGAGGATACGAGAACACCAGAATCTCTGGTTTATACACCCTGTAAAAACATATCAACTTGACAAGAAAACCTTTGTAGCACAAGCTTTACATAAAAACCAAATGAACCATTAAGTTGATTTATTTAAAAGAAATAGATGTAACTAACTAATGAAAACAAAAATGTTTGATTATAGCTAAGTACAAAACAAAAAATGCAGAAAGTAAATGCTCTTTTTCAAGGAGCTTATTTTCCTACTCTAAGCATGATATAAAAAGGGTTAAGTGCAATTAGAAATCCAATGTAACCACCTAAGAATTTTATCAACATAAAAAAAATGTCCTTGTCTTTGGTTACCAGCCATAGTAAGGATACTTTATTCAAAAAATGCAAACCTGCATGATGATCTAGAAGGGGCGAGATGGATGGGAAATCATAGGCATGAATAATGTCGTCAAACTTCCTCCCAAACTGGTAAGTGCTTGCGCAAGCTGCTTCTATCCATGATTGGACGGGGTTGATGTACAAATCGAAATGATGAGGCAGATTGACTACACCATCATACTGATCATCAAGGCTTACCAGATGATAATTCACTGTATAAGCCCCAAGCGGCTCCAAGTCATGAGGAAACTCTATATGTGAAGATGATAGTTGAGACTGATATTCTAATAACTGTATCACATCTGTCTTTTCACAACACTACTTCTCCATGTCTTCATTATTGATACCTTTGTGCAGCTCTACATGATATGACTCTGAATGATCATATAAGAGTTTTGAATGCTGCTTTTCAAGGTATCCATATCCATGCTTCCCTCTATGGAAGTATAGTAGATTGGACTTCCACAAATTTCTAAATAGACACTCCCCTTCCTGGATATAGCATATATAGGATTCTTAATAAGATATACACAAAAATGCCAATAGTCATCACCATCATCTATGTTATATGTGATGGATTTCCCATTGCTAATATCAAGTTCCAATATTAGGTTCTCTTTGTCTTCATTACTGATAGTGATATATGGCTCAGACTGATCATGTGGATAAACTGCATGCTCCTTTTTCATATCAAAGTTTCCCAAGGCCACATGGTCCATGTTCTCTCCTTTAAATATGCCAGAGACAAAAAAATCAACAAAACCATCAAAAGTTTCTGGTTCATTATTTTCCTCTTTATTCATGTCATAGACTGGATTTTCCATGAATGTCCAGGACTCATCATCGACAACTCTATTGGGGATAAGGGAGTGTTCGTCACTTGTATCATGCTCCAAGTTATACTTGTCCTCATTTTCATACTCATCTTCTTCAGAGAAAAGGTCACACGGTAGTAAACCTTCCAGATTGTCATCATTATATGGAGAACACATAGGAGTCCCATCATGTCTATTATAGTTTTCATCATAAGTTTCACTATAAGATTTTGCAATGGTTTCATCCTTAGGTTTTTACTATTTAGATGGTGACAAAGGGTAGGCCTGGCCTACCATGTATATATGATTAGGCTCGCTTGAAGTTGTTTCCTGATTACTGACCTCGGGAAGTCCATGTTCCATGACTTGATTTGCAGCATAACAAGTGCTTTCTTGGTGGAATTGTTCACAGGGACTACACCATGGAATTACTTCTTCTACCATTTTAGTTGAGTCTAACTGGTTTGGAATCCTAGGCTCTTACTGAGAAAACTTCTTTTGATATATCTGATTCTGCCTAGGCTGAAAGTTCCTAGGTCCATTATTTCTTTCCATTGTGATCAATCTATTATGCATATGATTTAGTTTTGTGGATTGACTGGAATAAGTTGGTTTTGACTAGTAACCAAGTCTTTTATCATGTCTGTTACCTTTTCCATGCGATCTTTAGAGGTCCCCTTTTGTTCTGATTCAATGGCTTTACCCTTGGTCTCTTTGTTGCAGGAATTGTTTCCCCTAGTGTGACCTAGAATGTTGGACTTACCTAAAGACTACATACTCTTTTCTATTTTCTCGAGCAATTCTTGAGCAGTTTTTAGATTGGCCGGCTCTTTGTCTCTTAACTGGTACCTCAAATCACCAGTGAAATATTCGATGTAATATATGAGGATGGAGGCATCCTTTGGATTGATTTCATTAGGGAGGTCCGCAACCACATGCATAAAGTTAGTGTTAAATTCATCCATGGTTTCATTCTCCATCTTCTTAATGTTATGAAGGGCAGCAAGCAGATGTCTTGGTTCTTTCTTTTCTCCCCATTTCTTCTTAAAACCCTCTATGAATTCACTAAGAGTTTTATATGAATCATCATCTAGGTCGAAGTACCATTCTTCAACATCATATTCTAAGGATAAAGCAAAGAGATTCATTCTGACATCGCCATGGTCATGGGAAACATCATTACAATAACTGACTAGGTGCTTTTCAAACTTTCGAAGGTGAGACTTGGCAATGACGGCATTATTGCCCTGAAATATCGGGAGCTTCTTGATAGCATCTTTTGGAATGGCATGGGGAGCACCTGCTATCTGAGAAAAGACAAGGGGTTTGAATAATTTCGTCATTTCTTGAGATTGGTGAAAATGACTCTCTACAAATATGTGATGGATATCTGAGAGGGGTTGGCCTCCCAAATCTTCAAGGTTTCTACGAGAAATCTGCCTATTCAATATTTCCCTAGTAAACATTTTGGGATCAGGGAGAGGATTGAATAATTGATGGTGATTTCTTCGAGTAGAAAATCTTGGAGGGATGTTAGATAGTGGAGTCGCCAGATGGATCAAGTTTTAATTTTTATGTTTTTTTAAAGACTAGATCGATCAAAAGTTTTTATCTTTTTAGTTGTTTAGAAAAAAATTAAGCTAAGTCATACTCAGGAATAAAAATATTTATCCCCGGCAACAGCGCCAAAAAGTGTTTCCACCTTTCACACACCTGGGTCACGTGGAAGAAATCTTCAAGCCACTCGGTGTGTCCTTGGGGGCAAGTCTCGAGTCAAGGCTGTCACCTTATTCTTGACTCCTCCATTTAGGCTCAACTCCTAATGAAGCCAAGGGGGGTAGACCATATTAAGTTACTAAGGCTAATTACTTAGTATGGTGATATTAAACTGAATGAATTACTTAGGAGTTTAAAATTTAACCATAACCAACCATAGATGACAAGATACAACATGAGCGCACGAAAGCACAATGCTGAGACATAATATATATATATAGCAAGAAAATAACCAGTTCCTTAAAATGGAGTCAAAAGAAAATCAATGTACTTGCATGTGAATGGAGTGAATGTTTTGCAATTGCCTCTTGGTATGTTTTAAGTTAATGTGAAATATGAGTTGGTTAAAATTAGGCGAAGGTGTGGACTCCAGATATACCCGAGAATACTTGGAGTATGTCCTAAACTAAACCTTCACAGCTACCCATAAGGAATATGTGGGCTGAATGGAGTCTATGGGGATATTTTTCATAATGCACCCGTTAGGGTGAGACATAGATCGACGCCCCAAGGTCACTTTTCAAAAGTTCCGTCTTCCTTTTGGTATTTTTCCACCGTAATGGTTTGATTTAGGTGTTGGATTTTCACCTGATGGTTTGTCAATTTGGGAGAGTGAATCCTAATTACACTAGTCAATCAAGTGCTTTTGATATAGTTTGACTGATCAGACGAACCACAGCAAAGTGCAGAGCATACACACTAGAGTCTTGTCAATTTTAGTAAATTTTGAGATGAATGTTCTTGTTAAAAAGATAATCCTCCAAGAACCTCTTTTAGTCCAAGTGGACCTCAATCAGGGAATCAATAAGGGGTTTATTTTACTATGGTTACTAAAACAAATGATGATATCAAATGAAACATAAAAATATAAGCAAATCACAATTTTCTAATTAGACTACCACGAACCTTTCTTCACCTTTCGCCTCAAAACGAGGCTCCTGGGGTAAGTATTAAAGTTACATTGAAACCAATAGAAATGGAATATGGAAATGATTTTAAATCAAATTATACTACCATGCATATGAGTACTACACTAGATTGAAAAAAGATGAATGAAAAGCAAAAAATGACACGGACGCAAATCCCCCCAGGGGGGATGGGGAATGGGCTCGAAAGAGACTATTCAGAATTTTTTTTTTTACTAGTGGTTAAAATATTAGCAAACTGATATGATGCCTTTTGATTCTTATATAGAATGAAACCAAGACCTTACAAAGTGTAAAAATTGAAGATTTCAGTAAAAAAGGGAGATCCCTGGGGGTATTCAGAAGGCCCAAAAGTCACTTTCAAACAGCAGCTCCTCCTCTTTTCTGTTATACCTGCTAAAAACCAGCAATCTTATTAGACTGAAATATGCCCAAAAGCACTCTGAAAGTACCTTTCGGTCAGCTTACTTTTAACCAAAAAAAAAGCTAAGTTAAAACTAGTTAAAAAAGGTAAAAAGGGAACCAAGGAAAGCAAGGTTTCCTTGGGATCTTGGCCTGCCTTTTAGGCAGCCAATATGATGTGCACTGATTTCTATATTTATCTTTTATAACAGAAAACAAAAATCTAATGCATGCAAGCTACAAATTCTCTTTAAAATTCCATGCAAAAAGGATGATTTCCCTAAAGCTAGATCTAGAATGCTTATGAAACCTTTTAAGAACAAGATCTAGATTACGGGCTTTGAGGAGATATATCTATGTTAAATTTACTTTAATATAATAGATCTAAACAATATCAAAGCTATGAACAAAGTAACCAGGTAAAAAATTTGATTTTGAAGGAGGAAAAGGAAAATAGAAGTGCTTGTTGCTGAAGCAGATCTACAATGGAAACTTGTTAGTGGGATACAGAGGGGAAATGTCTTCACAAATATTTTGGATGTATAGTGGAGTCAAACTAGATCCACAGCTCATCCAATCCTTGCTACCTAAAAGCTAAACACACTATACTGCATGAAAGCTCATGAGATCTGGATATATATATGAAAAAGAGACAAGAATTACATGCAAATAAACTTATTAAACATGTATAATCTAGATATTCTAATCATATATTCTATGAGATATAAGAAAAAAAAGTAACCTTACTTGCCCAACTATACTCCTATTGATTTAGCTAAATCATTCAAGCCAAACAGGGTTCAGATGCAGAATTTGAGAGAAAAGCCAGCAACATTAATAGCCATAAGACAATGCTTAATCCACACATATGAGAGAATTACACCATTTGGCCTCCAAAGCTTCTTTACCAACAATCAAAATATTACAACAGTATTATGATAGCAAGCCCTTCAATCCAACTCTAACTAGCTTGGAAGAGGTAGCTTGAGCTTTATTTCTACAAACATAGGAGATCCAGCCTAGGGGGGCACAAATCATAAGGAGATATACCATTGTAGCTGAAGGAGAGTCCATCAATGCCTGATCTGTGTCTAACTGAGCCAGATCTGAGTCTCACTGAGTGCAATTGTCAATCGGAGAGCTGATTTGACTAACAACTCAACTTGTTGACTGAAGCACCCACCAAAACTCATCCAGATGAGCCAAAACATGTGGAGGGGAGAGGGAGGGAAAAATTTCCCATAAATTATGCTGAAGATAAACTCTGGATCTGATTTGATCACCTCCTTCAGTCAAGTATTTGTTAGAACCAGTCAATCTGGTTCAGGTCTGATTGATTTCAATCAAATCTGCTGAGAATCCATGGATCTATGATTTTGGATTTGCTCCATTATTCATCAATTTATTAATTAAAATAATCAATAATTGATTTTTGGGGCTTTCTCACCTGAGTGATGGAAAATCACTCAAAACTAGGAAATAGTCGGTCCATGGGTTTACACGGTGCTCTTAGCTTGAAAATGAGCACCTACATGATTGAAACAAATTATTTGACCCACTTTTATTACAAAATCAGTTTTTCCAATTAAACTATTAAAAATAGCCTAAGTTTTGAAAAAATTAAATTTTAATAAAAAACACTGAAAAAACTAAAAATTTGGAAAATTGAAAAAACCTAGGGGGACTTAGATATGTTCATATGACTCAACCATGATGTCTATCATGTTTATACATTGACACATAGACTCTAATAACCTCAATAGGCCTAAATGCCAAACCGACCACCCCAACTTTGAAGGTATGGAGTGAAAAACTCAGAAATTATCAGTCGTTTATTCAACAACCAATAATAACCAAGAGAAAAAACACCATGGGCTGATCGGATTGACAAATAAAGTCTAAGAGACTAATTATTTTACAGACACTATCATGCTAGAACATTTATTACAATTCCCCCATGGGGTGTGAACATGTGATATAGTATAACAAGCACTTCCCAGAAGTACTTTAAAAGGTCTTTTGAAGTCCGAACAAGTTATCCTTGTCTGGTTCACTAGGCTCACTTGATTAAAAACCACTAAGTACAACTTAGGTGGTAACTACCCACTTTCTTGCTATTTCATTAGTAGTATTTCTAGTGTCTATGGGTTCTCTTGACATGACTTTTCCCAGAAGGATCTAAAAAAGATTCTCTAAGGGAGAGGGGCACATCAGAAGGTCATTAATTTGAATCCCCATTCCTTGAAGAGAGTGTTGGAGACCCAAAGCCCATTTTAATAGACTTCATTTGCAGATATGCTTGGTAACTAATTTTTCCCTAATTATTTAATAGCTAATCCTCTTAGGCCCAAAAATTCCTAATTTTTGTGGAGTAATTTAATTGATAGGTTATGTTAAAAAATTTCAACATATTCTACCTTTAGTAGATAGTTGTAGAATGAAGGTTTATCTTGATCAACACTATGTTAAAGTGTTGGTAGTAACAGTGATTTTCAGTGTAATTGAAGAGCCTATTTTAAGCACTGCTACTATCTCTGTTAAATTGATAAAAAACCATAGTTATTGACGTTTGTTACATTTATGTCATGTTTGTATTGATCCCTTTGAACTGCTAGCATATTTGTCAGTGATAACTATAATTTCCTAAACTTGAAGGTAATATCTAGTAGTCTTCTTATATTTTGACTCCATTAAAGGCATTGATCTTTGTTGTAAGGTTGTAGAAGGGTATTTGCAAGTACTCTCTGAGGGTTGTAGAGGGGTGTTTGTAAGGTTTAGGATTTACCAAAAGCAGTTGAGAGACTGAGCATGCAATGCTACAACTCAAAATTGGAACAAATAAAAACCATAACCCTACCTTTCTTTTATAGACTCGGCAGGAAAGGAAGATACAAAAATTATCCCATCACTATGGGTGCCCAATTATAAAAGCATAACCCAAATCTGCCTAGGGATCAACACCCAAGTCTACGTGAGATAAATCCTAGGATAAAATGTCCAGATTAGCCTAGGGATCAAGATTCAGTGCCCAAGATAAATACAGAATCACTCCTCAACCTAAGCGCTGGGGTAAATCTGGAACAACAATAACAACAATTTCTAACCGAAGCATAATCTAAATCTAAAATAGCTAATTTAGGAATAGCAGCTTTAAATATGGAAAAAGCAACTAATTCTGGTTTGTGCATGCATGAACCCTCTACCGATTTGTTGTCTACAAAACAATGTGCCTTTCTAAGAGGCTTCTCTAGTCCACCCTCACCATAAATGCACCAACAAACTACACAAGAACTGATGTAATGGATTTGCATCTGAAGCATGCCATTGCTACTGGGGAACACTAATTGAACAACACAAGTAATAAAAAACTAGTACATGCTAAGATTTGAACTTGGGTAATTGTCACAAGTACAACTGCTCCAGGTAGGTTCATTACCTACTTGACTGAACCACTTTTATTAATGACACATTGAAAACTATAATGGTCATTAAACTTGGACTCAGAGTATTGGATTTTTAAATACTACAACAAACATGACATTTTTTCTAGAATATTCTACTCCCGTAGATAGTATCTACATCACATACCATAATTCCAAGTATGCATTAACTCTATAGCAAACATGTGATTCCTGTAGGGGTGGCGTGGAATCTATAGTGAATTTAAAATAAAATGAAATTATTCAATCATGTTTTCATACTCGTGGCCACATAAACATGGAACGTTACTCGGTTCTACATAACTGGAAGTTTGCTGGGATGCACAGTTTATCATGTACATACCCTAGAAATGTACGTAGATACCCTAGAACTGCCCAAAATTGGGAAAAGACAATTTTTTGATGTAAAGGAGGTCAAGAACAGTTTCAATTATAACCAGCATGCCCAAGTTTGACTATAAAGATGCTTAAAATGTGCCTAGAATAGTTGATGAACATAAACACTACATATATGAGAGACTAATAAACCAACAAGAATCTCTTTGTATAACTAAGAAATCACCCTGATCTAAGAGTATCAGTGAATTGGTGCAAGTTTTTTATTACTCCAATTTGTGGCTTTCTAGAACAACAAATTACCTTGATTACAAAACGACAAATTGACCATGACTATGTGGATAACCAGGAACTGCAACAATTTTGTACTAAGTGTACCTATTTTTCCTCACATAGAGCCTTTTTTTATTCATGATTATTTCCTTTAGCTGACTCTAGGTTTTTGCTGAACAAAACATGGACAGCTTTCTCAAAGTATGGATTGGTTTGCTAAGGAGTTGTAGGATTGGTCAAGCGTTAGATACATCATGTGTCTACTTCTAAAAATCCACATGGATTATCCTACTGTACTACCACATGTGGTGTAACGAATATAAAATAAACTATTAAAATAGATTAGTTAATTATATGAAAGGGTGTAACCCTTCATGCTCAAGCCTATAAAATGTGAGCTTATTGTACATTTTACCCATCATTCAATATATTATTTACTATTCATATTCATTATTACAATGATAGTCGGATTCGACTAACGGACAACTAGATTTGGTTGCTCCATTTGGTATCAGAGCGGATTCGCTCCTTGGCCTGAGCTTGGATTCGACTCCTCCTACTATTAAGCTCAGTTTCAGCTCACCTATCCTCATTCTCTCACCAATACTCTTCCACATATTCTCTCCACTGTACACACCCATTTTCTCTGTTGCCTTTCCCTCACCCCATGCTTCTAGGTTGTTTTCATCTTTCTTCACACCAACATCCACACCTTCTCCTTGATTATTATAATATTTGTTTTAAAAAAATAAAAAAACAATTATATACAACAATTTGTATAGTTTATAAATAATAATAATAATAATAATAATAATAATATTAATTAATTAATATATTATTAGCCAAAATAGCGTGGAAATACACACCTCCGCATACAAGGTCCAAGACCATGGCGGAGCTAAAAGAGCAAATTGAAAAAATGGAGAAGAACATAAAGTCCCTTGCGCTTAGACCTAAAATGCGTGAAGGAAAAGATGCAAAATAACAATACATTACTCAAAGACGAGCTTGTTGTAGTACTAGAAAGGAGGCTTGACAACAAACTTGACATCCTAAATGAAAAACAAAAAGACTTGGATGAAAAAATGAGTACCATGACACAAAACATAAACACCATAACACAGAACATGAGCACCATGACACAGAACCGTAATAAATTATTCAATATGTTACAAAGGTTCATACCCAGTCCATGCCACGTTAGCAGTCCAGACATGCTAGATGCCTCATTTCATGTTGCCATCTAAAAAAACACTCGCAAAGAATCAAGAAGATTTCCAAAAATAAATAAAGATTAACAATGCGACGCTTAAGCAAAAGATGGAAACACAAGTACTACCATATATGGAGGCACGATTAAACAACAAAATAGATGCTATAAGTAAGATAGTAGATAAAAGAAAAACTAAAAATCACCACCAACAATGAAGCAATTCAGATATGTCACTTTCATTGTCCAGCAGTTTCGAGCCACCATCAAACCATAAGGCAAAAGGAAATCAACGTGGCCCTTACAAAGTGCACCCACCTAAGGCAAAAATAGAGTTGTCGAAATACAATGGGAGTGAAGACCAATGCGTTGCTTGGCTAAACAAAGCAGAAGAATACTTTGACATTTACAACATTCAATCTGCCGAGGAGAAGGTGAAATATGCGTCAATGCATATGGAAGGGTACGCCTCTAATTGGTACTTATGGTGGAAGAGAGATAATTTTACCTACACCTGGAATTTGTTCAAAAATGATTTTTTTAATAGGTTTCAAGGAATCAAAGAAGATTAATTTTTTAGTAAACTTACCAGACTACAGCAAGTCGGAAATGTTGAGGAATTCACTCATTAATGGGATTCCTTATCAACACAAGTATTTGGGTTGTCTAACAAGCAAAGACTCGAAACCTATTTAGGAGGTCTTAAACCACACCTCCAAAAAGAGTTAAAGTTACATGACATACCTAATGTAGAAGTAGCAAGACGTAAAGCAAAAGCCGTGGAACGCAAATTGGAAGGAATAAAAACAAAAGACGATAGCCATTATCGACAAGAAAAAGAGACACAATGTAGGTACTGTGCAGATACTTGGTCTCCCGGCCATCAATGCCACAACCCTCAATCATACGCCTACAAAATGGAAAATAGATCAAAGTCATTTAACGGTTACTCTAATAATATAAATAAAAAGAAGAAAAACATATGTCGTCTATGCAATGATGATTGGACCCCTAGTCACAAATGTAGGAACAATGAGACAAAACAATTAAAAATCATCGATGGAAAGGAAGTGCAAGTCTCTGCACAAGAGACCTTGTCCGATTCTAATACCGACACCGAGTCAAAATGAAGAACGACACTAGGAAAATACTTAAGCTTTGAGGACAAAGCTTCCTTAAAGGGAGTGGCAATGTAATGAATATAAAATAAATTTTTAAAATAGATTAGTTAATTATATGAAAGGGTGTAACCCTTCACGCTCAAGCCTATAAAAGGAAAGCTTATTGTACATTTTACCCATCATTCAATATATTATTTACTATTCATATTCATTATTACAATGATAGTCAGATTCAACTAACAGACAACCGGATTCGGTTGCTCCATGTGGAGGGTTGTTTTCCATTATAGTTGGGCATTTAGGGCTAGTTAGGCCCTAAACCATATCATTTTCCCACTTCTAGAACAAACTATGGACTATTTTTCTATAGTTTTGCACTGGTGCACATTCCAAGGGACCTAAGCTACGTAGGAGGAGAGTTTTAATGTAAAACAAAATTCCAATCAAGGGATATGCATATGCAGTCATAAGACTTCTGAATTTCAAATATTATGGCCATCACATAGATGATAACCACAAGCTGAAGAGGCCCCGCAAGACATGACACTGAAACCATTAGTGATGTTAATAAAGGAATAAGGGAGAATGCTCACATCACCAGGGGATTTAAACCCAAAATCCAACTTTCAGATTGGAAAAGCTTTTGGTGTAGGTGAGTGAGGAAAATATACTGGAACTGTGTGAGGTAGAAATTACCTGCCAAGCAATATAGCTATGTGATAGAATATGTTTATCTTTCCATGGATGATAGAGTTTTACCATTATGGAAAGCATTGCATAGATCATAGAAAATGCCATAGTATGTGGACAAGTAGACAAAATTTATAAACATAGATTTTGTAATATCTACTCTGTGTTTTAGAATGTTTTAGTACAACACATTAGGATTGACAACTTGCATCGCCCTTTAAGCTATATTATGATCATTTATATTCGTTAAAGTATAGATCATAAGTTGAACTCATAGGAATTATGGGATGTGATGTGCTTTGGAGCTATGTAAACCAAATCCTGACATGAACTGGTCCACAGCAAAGGTATTCTCATTCCTTATATTTCATGCATTATTTTTCAAATCCAATTGTTGGAAACTACTTTGCATACTCCTCAACTTAATGTCGAAGTTTTCTCATCACATCCTATATGACTGGGCTGCTTTTGATGGTGGCCTTGAAGTCTTTCAGTTTTGTACCACCTGATTTTAGAAATGACATATATTTCAGACTTTGTTTGAATTTTATCATGTACCAAATGAAGAAAAAATTGCTCAGTACTAGTTGTCTAGTTGTTTAGTTAAATACTACGTTTTGTCTAGTTGTCTAGTTGTTTAGTTAAATACTACGTATTATCTAGTTGTCTAGTTATATTGTTGAAATCTTCTTCAAATTTGTCTAGTTTCATGGCACATGTCAATTAATCATTTGCGTTAAAGATCCTAAATTTATAGCTCATTTTTTTCAAGAGTTGTTTTCAAGCTAGAATTTGCAAGGAACATCCTTCAAAACGAGTACAACTTTCCATCTGTAGATATATGGCCAAACGGAGGTGGTAATTAATTCCTTAAATTGTATTTATGCACATATGATGGGTATAAGAAATCCAACTGGTTAAAGTGGATACAGCTCTGTAATGTCCCAATCAAAATGTTAATTGTTCCTTTGGTTGACTCTGGGAATGGTTTAAATTCTCACAACCTTCTTCTCCTATAATTTCTTACAATCCTACTAATTGACTGCTATAGGTTTTCCTTCTCCAATATTGGGCTTCTAGACTTTGCGTGGGAGAGATTTACTAGCCAACTGCAATCTGCCTTGATTTTTTGTCAAACACTTTAAATGGAAATGGTTGTAGGTTTAGTGTGACTATTTGAACCATCTGGGATTATCATTATGGATTTTGACTACATTTTCGGTGTGGTAGAGCATGATAATTGGTGGTATCTCTTACAACTAGACAAGTGGTATTTAACATAGTGTAGTTACACAAGAAGAATAATAGACTTGAACATGTAATACTAAAGAAAATCAGCTTGGTTTTTATTACCACCCTCCCACAAACTTGGAATGCAAATGGATGGAACTTGCAACATGCATCTAATTCCTTTGACCACTTTGTAGTTAGGCAAAGTACTCATGTCCCAAATGGAATGTTGAACAAGTAATTAACTCTAGCAATTGCTCATGTAGCAAATGCTAATCAAAGTAATTAAATCTACAAAGATGTTGAAATCTGAATTCCATGTGTGTTTATACTAAAATCCTAATGAGGAATAAACATATTTGTAATGGAATTTGAATGAATGGTAAAGTATTGCTTTGTTTTGTAGTTTTGTATTATATGTGTTAGTCTATAATCTCACACCTTTTGTCTCAATTGGTATTGTTTTGATTCCACTATGTTAAATTCCTTAATGTTGTAAAGCATTATTAAATAAAGTGGATCAAACTTTTGGCTTATCCTTGTTAAAAACCAAGCATCTTCACTGCTATTGATTAAGTTTAGATAAGACAACCTTAGTTTTTTTTTAAAAATAAAATCATATTGGTTGAACTTTCACAAAAGATAGACTAGACAACTTTCATAGTTTTGTTTTGATTCAGAAAGAATCATGTTAATTTCAACTTTCACTTGAGATGGTAAAGTTCAAGTTCAACTTTTCTTCAATAACTCTAAAAGTAGTTAGCATATATTTGAAGAAGAATTTGGCCTAAGCATTGTAGTCTTATAAAGCATAATTTATTTTATTCATTCTAGTTGTTGTCACGGGCCATTCTAAGTTGATACTCATATGGGTAGGCTTGTTCTCTTCTCAAGTTACATGGGTCAGCTAATGGCATTCCAGGGTTTGGTTCCTTGCCTCTATGTCTTCTTCTATTGTGATATGAAAATGTATCCAGTGTACATGTGTGTGTATGTATGGTTGCATATACACTTTATATGTGTGGTTACTATCTGTTGATGAGATGATGTTTATATTCATGGGTAGAAAACTCGTGAGAATGCATATATGACCACACTAATATTTTCATTATAACACAGAATATGCATTATGTAATAAAATTGTGACTAATTTTTTAAGTTGATTATTTCTTGGTATTTGCAAAAAACGGTGAAGATGGCATAACTGATGATACTGATTACATTGCCACCGATGTACAAGAGAGAGATATTACTGATAATGATACAATTGGATCAAATTCAAATGATGATGGATATGATGTTGGGATAGATGATGAGGATTAGGATGAGGATTACGGTAGCCATTAATACTACTATTGAGGTTGTGGATGTTTTTTTCTTTCTCAATGCTACTAGACACATATTGTTATTTTTGTTATTATCCAAGATCATAGTACATTTTGGGTCATTTTGATTTGTGATTATCCAAGTTCATAGTACATTTTGATTTTGATTTGTATACATATAAACTTGGATTACTGTTGATAATTTTGATTTTTAATATTTCTTGTAATATTGATATTTTCACTATATATTGTCTATTCTTCTTTTAACCTTAATACGATTATATGTATGATAGATTATTGATGTGATGATGTTTTATAATTTCACTTATTTTGAATGAAAGATAATGCCGATTTTATCATTATTATATTTTAAATCTATATATATTGGATGTTGTTGATGATCTTTTAATGGAAAATTAATATTACCGTTTTCGATAAATGTTGCATGTTTATGTAAAATTTATTCATAAATGCTATGCAATTAATCTCAATAATTGTATCTACAATTAATTTGAATGTTTCATTATGTTATTTAATAACTATGAAGTAATGATAAATGAGAACTATTGAAATTAATGAATAATTATAATAATTTGATATAATAAATATAAGAGCACACAATTGGATATGGTTGTAGGTGTTAAATAACAAGTCTAATGTGGTGCTAATAAGGAAACACAAACATGAGCTAAAATAGACTCCCACTATGTTCTAGATCTATAAGCAACATTGGATGCAAAACTTGGCACTAAGTTGGAAGTAAATTTTGATTCTATTTTGGATGCCAAAGTAGAAGCTGAAGTAGAAGCTAAACTAGTGGCCAACAAAGGAGCAAAATTGGATGCTAAATGAGAACCTAAATTAGGTGCTCACGAGGAAGCAAAATAAGAAGAAATCCTAGGAGTTAAATGAGAAGCAAAATGTGGCACTAGTGTGGCAGTAAAAATGGACGATAAATTGAGTGCTAAAGTAGTAGAAAAATATGGTGCTAATGTGGGCATAAGTAGAGATGCAAAACTAGACATTAAAAAGGATGCAATACTTGGTGCTAATGATGAAGCCAAACATGGTGTTGATATGGTAGAAAAATAAGATGTTATTTTGGATGCAAAACATGACGCTATATAGGAAGAAAAATATCGTGCAGCAATAGAAGAAAAATTTGGCGCCATTTTGGTAGCGAAACACGATGCAAAAAAGGAAGCAAAATTTGTTGCAAATTTGGAAGCAAAAATTGACGCATATGTGGAAGTAAAACATGGTGCAAAATTGGATGCTAAAGTGGAAGTGCAAATGGATGCTAATTTGGATGCAAAAATGGCGTTAACAGGGATACCATTTAGGAAGCAAAAGAAGACGCTCTCTTGGAAGAAAAATAGAATGTTATTTAGGAAGCAAAGTTGGATGTTATTTTGGAAGCAAAAAGCTAGATGCTATTTTGGATTCCATAAAGGATGTTATTTAGGACGCAAAAAAAGATGCTTTTTGATATGCTTTAAGTTTTGTCCATGACATGTCCCATTTAGCGTCTACTTTGGCCACTCAATTTTTATAAAAAGTACACTAAAAGGGGATGCTAAACGGGATGCTAATTCTAGGATTTGTTGTAGTGGAAGGACCTAGGAGAGCATCTTGAGAGGAAACTAGCTATCCCGAGGGTGAATAAATCACCCATGGGGCTAAATCTAGGTTACACGTATGACGACTAGATTCATCTACAAAACCTATGAACCACTTAGATGACATATGTAAAAATCACCAGACGATATAAGAACACTAACCAGCTAATTATTGTACATAAAATTACATAAAATAAAATACAAGAAAAAGCACTAAGCCTAGGAATAGTACTTCTTCAATCTTTATCGAACAGGTTTAGTTTCAAGATAGGTTCAGATTCCATGTTCAACGATATATGGATCTATGCATAGTATAGATGACCAAGAACATGTGTCGCACAATTCATTTAACAGGGAAGTATATATGG
This sequence comes from Pseudotsuga menziesii, assembly GCA_001517045.1. Taxonomy (NCBI): domain Eukaryota; kingdom Viridiplantae; phylum Streptophyta; class Pinopsida; order Pinales; family Pinaceae; genus Pseudotsuga; species Pseudotsuga menziesii. The sequence goes on from LPNX010165383.1 coordinate 622,865, forward strand.
CAACCTCTTCTGAGAAAGAGTTTGCATCAATATGCACATATTCGACGACATGAGGGTTTGGAAAGATATTGATAGAATCAACATCTTCTGCCAGTCTCATGTCAAACTCTTGGTTTTCTATTCTACTCAGATCTGGAAAGAAGTAGGATCTATGGTGAATATCTTGAGAGATCTTGTCTTTCCCACTCATGGCTTCCAAAATTCCTTCATCTGAAGGAAAAACCATGTTTAAGAAGTCATCTGAATATAAGGAGTTCTCTGTGCAAGCATGAATGTAAGCCTCTTTTGAATCCTATAAGAATGTTGGAGCAATCGAAATCACAATAGATTGGTAAGCCACTTCCAGTGCAGATAAGGGAACCAAAGGTTCTTCAAGGGTAGGAAGGACCCAAGAATCAGTTCTATCAACAATTGAGGTGATAGACTTACCCACACTCGTAGAACATAGATAATTTATCGAGGTTGGGATATCAAATGTTCCCATTAAAAATGGATACATTCCATCCCCAAAGCTCTCCGTAGTCGATTTGACCACCTCAAACAGTGGTACCATGGACTCATTCGTTTCCAAATGGCCGCTTCGAGTGAAATTAAGTTGGTCAACAATAACCAACTTTCCTAATGTGGAAAAACCACTATTCAAAGAACAATCGATGAAATCGTGCACATAACGTAAGTCCAAATTCTCCTCAGAAGTAATTTATAGTCCAATGGAGCATTAATCACGTCTAGTTCAATAGACACTGCTTTCCTTGCCAACTTAATCTCAAAAGATGGTAGGATATCATGTGGATGGAAAGACCTCCCATCGAAAGTAGTAAGCAAGGTGTTCGATGGAACTAGTTCTAGGGAACCTAAAGCCTTCCAACAAGAAAGAGACATAAGACATGTGGAAGCACCCTCATCCACAACTATACACTCAATGGTCTTACAACCATGAACGATGTCTACTGACAAGGCCACATGATACGGTATGCACATCATCACATCTTATAGATTGAACTTTTCCATCAAACTTGAAGAATCCATGCTTCCTAAAGATGCTAAAAGGGCATCTCGCTGAGCGGGACAACTATAAAGCACTTCAAACACAGACATCACACAAGGGGTTTGGGCCAAATATTCCACCACAGAGTATTTAGAAGCATCCCTAGAGTTTGGGTTGTGAAATTCCCTTTTAAAGATACCTTTTAGTATTTCAGGTAGTGGGTCAACATGTTTCTCAATTGTGAGGGTGTTAGAGTTTTCACCAATAGACTTACCCTTCTCAGAAGCCTTCATCTCATAATTTTTATTTATCATCTAGAGAAAGGTACTACAACATACCATGTTGATATAATTTTTGTCACGAGGGGCACCCAAGGTGACCCCAAATACATTAGAAATAGAAGCTACATTCTATTCATGGGGAAATGGTTCCTTCAAAACAGCTAGTTGTTGGGTTTTTAACAACTTCTGAGCTTCATCAATAAGAGGGAATTGATGAGTTAATTGATCTCCCTAGCACAACTTACAAGGAAATTTCACCTTCTTCTTATGCTTCTTTCCCCCACCAGCGGTGTTCATGGGTTTAGGCTTGTTTTGGTTTCCCTCACCTTTCTTCTCCTTCTTATTTTTCCCACTGGGTTGTTGATTTCCCTTTTGGGAGGATTGTGTAAAAACATTGGAATTTTGGGGTGAGGGGGAAGCTTTTGCTACCTCCATTGTAGACTGGTTAACAACTCATGGAGTTGCTTGGCTAATGAATCTATAATGGGAGAATTCAGTTAACCAACCATGACATCAGCATGGGGTCTAGGCTTGCGTTTATTAACACTATGGGTAGATAGCGGTGCCTTAGGTATAATTAGATATAATATCCCAAAGTGGGAATATATCAAATCCATCTATTGGGCCCTGAAGATGGCCACTTCTTTACTGGTCACCACCGAAGTTGATACATACTTAGATATATAAGGCAATAAATAGTTAAGGAACCAATCTAATAGAAACTCGGGGGGAATATTGGATTTTATAAGCCTCTTCCATCTTCTCCACTCTTTGATATGATCTGAAATGTGAGTGGCTTTGTCTTGCCTAAAAGTAGACAAGATTTCTGTGCCAACATCATACCAAGAAAGAAGCTATAAGTGGTTCAAGAACACATTAGCTAAGTCCCAAAAAATATCAAATGTAGCAGAAGGAAATTCAATATACCACTTTGTTACAACACCAGTCAAAGTTCTTTGGAATAGCCTCAACCGAATGTTGCCATCGTTCAGTGAGTTGGAAGAGCACCATAAATGGAAAGTGATGATATGGGCACCTGGATCTTCACCAATTTTTACCTCAAACTTGGGAATGTTCGAGGGTAACAGGTGGCCATGTGGAACTATGTTTCACTAGGTCATTCATCAACTTAGTCAAATCTGGAAAGTTTAATGTTTCCAGGAACAGAAGTTTAGGTGAAACTAGATTTTGAAAAGGATGATTTTGTGAGGTAGAAGGACCTTCCCTATGGTTTGAAAAGGTAAAGGTGGGGTTTTCCCCATCAACCAATTGTGAAGTAGTTGGACTACTTTGAAATGGATTCCACCCATAAGCTAGTGGATTATTTATGTGTAGTGCAGTATAAGTCCTTTGAACACCTCCAGATGAAACTAGAGTCTGAAATACCAGAACAGGTATCCCTTCAGGAAAAATTGAAAAGGGAGAGCTCATAAACGAGGCCGAATAGGAGATTGGAAACCTTGACCATAATTATTTGTATTTCCAAACTACATCCCCACATATGCAGGTGTAGGGCCTACATAAGGAGTAGATGGGGGAATGTGCCCCCCATTCCATGTGAATCCCTCGACAAATGAAGAAGATCCAACAGGACCACTCTGAGTAGTATGCATGAAAGAGGGTGAAGCAAAAGGTGCACTAGAAATCCAAGTGACAACCCTACTAGAAGGACCTACTACATTTGAGGAAGTCGATGGTTGAACCACCCGACTACTTGGTGATAAAGGTGCAGTAGATGCACTTGGTCTAGGAGTATCAACCGATGGAGGTGGAACTCGTCCAGCCAAAATGGCTAAAGTGGCGGTAGACATACCCTCTACAGAGCTTTCCATAATACTGCTCGTGGGAACACCAATCACAGGTGAAGTGAATGGAAGAACTTGGACAATCACATGATCGTTTAAGTCAGTAAGAGGGGCATTAAAGTTTCTCACAAACTCATCATCCTACAAGTATTTAATCTCTTTTGTGGTTGTATCAACCTGATTGGTCATAAGTTCTTGTTCAACTAGAATTTTGGTTACTCGTACCAGTTCGAACGAACCGTAAGTATCTAATATATTCCTTTGAGAGGGCGGTGGAGGCTCCATTGTAAAATATGGAGGAATGTTTTGAAACCTTCTTGAACTTCTTAGAGGTTGGTACTCCATGGATAAAAAATGACTCTTCACACACCTAAAGGCCGACTAAATACAAAAAAATTACACAAGACTCACTAAAAAATATCCTAAAGCCAAATAGATAAACGGGTATAATATATGCCTTCCAAAAGAAATCTCATACATGGTTACTTGGCGTCCCTATATATGTTATTGGGCATAAGTGGAGGAATCACCCGACCACCCTCCCACAAATTCTATGAGGGTTCTCTTCCAAGCCCGTCCAAGGTAGACCAAAAATAGCCTTCTGGTATACCTGTTGTTTTCCCTAAAGTCTGCTACCTAGACTACAGGGTTAGTAGTGTTCATGCACCTCAAATAAAAGACAATTTTTTTTAATGTTTTATTTAGATAACAATATAAATTAGATAGGTAAGGGTAAAAAGGTAGAGACACAATATCTGAAAACTTCAGAAATACAAGTGCAAAAGACAATAATCCCACAGGAATGGATGAAAAAACATTTGATGTGTAGGAGATAAGCTTATCAAGACATATAACTCCAAATAATAAACAAACAGTTCACATTTGCAACATATATAAAAGTATTGGTATCAGAAAACACTTTTCAAACATCAACATGTATTTAACATTCACTTGCATACCTTAAATGAACATAAAAAACATATACATCACAGTCAATGCATGAAGAGTTCAAACTAAACAAAAGAATATTAAAACAATATAGATCAAAGGCCCAACTCCATATAGTATATTAAAATGTCATTCAAATTGCAAAATAAGTTATTACACAAATAACCATTGAATGTCTGCACGTTCTCCTAGCATATTGAGTCCCATGTGTGCCTCTTGCTTCTCAAAAATATTGCAAAATATATAGAACAAAACCTAAAGGTAGCATCCCAAAATTTTGTTTAACAGATCCACTTTTTAAGGATAAGACTTCTAATTATAGAAGAAGTATATAACAAAAAATGAAATATAACTTATGACAAGTGTCAACTAAAGATAATTTCAAATCCTTCTTGCTACTTCAGCCAAGGTGGCTAGCCCATCTAGCACACATGACTTTTCTTGTAACCTCTTGATATCCTTCTACATGCAACAAAGCTTTACTGTCAGCTCGTCCTTATCTTTCACTAACTAATATTTTACCTTTTGCTCCAGTCTCCTCCTTTTCATTGCTTCCTCTAAAACCTAAATAAGCTCAACAAAATTTTGATTCACTTCCTGTAAATCTTTCTTCAGCATTGTATTTTCCTTCACCAATTGATTATTGATTTTATTTAAATGTGCATTCTATCTTCTAAGCTTCTCAATTTCTATGTTTTCTTTATCTTGTTTCAAATACATCATATCACCTCTTGCATCTTCATCTATAACCTTTTTCTTGTTAATTTTTGCAACTATTTCTTTTTCTTGTTCTGTGAGAACTTGCTTATTACATCTTACTTGCTTATATGATGTTTCACCAATCTCAGCTTCACGAAACAATGATGGATTATCTTCTTCCATGTCACTAGAATTATAGATGCAACTTTTAGGAGCTAGATATGGAAATTTTTATAATCTTTGGTTAATGTTATCAAAGACTTGATACATGGCTGATTCTAACTCCTTAGATTTATTGTATTCCTCATCATCAATGGATGTATCTTGAAAAATTATCACCTGTCTTTTATTAAACCTAGGGTTTAATAATGCCTTCATATTCATTCAAAGTTTGTTCACTGGTTTGGTTTTAGGTCTGGAATATAATTTTAGAGGTTTGAATGAAAACTTTGTCTCTGAAATATTTTTAGTATGAACCGGTCCCTCTTTATCTGTCTGTATCTCATCAATAGAGCCTAGAACTAAATTGTCATTCTTTTCCCACCCAGGCACTTCTTCTGGTAGCTGTGTCGAGGTTATCTCTTTAGGACATTCTTGCTCATGATAATCTTTAGACTTATTTTCAGATGAGGGTTTTGTTTCTACATTACAATAAGTCTCTAAAACCTTCTTTTTAGAATATTTTTTCTTTCTCTTTATTTTCTCTACATCTTTAAAATTAACTTTGAAACCCCCCTAGAAAAGAAAATGGGACCATGACCTTTCTACTTTTCCTAAATCCCAAGTAATTAAAATCTTAATCAACCCATGATGGAACGTATTACTACCAAAAGAGCTAGGATGGTTTCGATCCCTAACAACCATTTTTTCTAGAATTTTTAATAAATAAAAAGGGAGGCTATGTTTATTTGCATCTGTTAAATTCCGTAGGAATCTCATATGATAACGATACACAATGCCAAATATTCCCTCGCAAGTGACATACCTTTGGATAATATGCAACACGTCCTGCCATTCTTTAGAAAGGAAAGCCCTTTGGATTCCCTCACTCCAATCTAGATTTTTATGAGTTGGTAACAGGAATTGTCTATAATATTCATTAATACTTTGGCTTTTATACCACCTTTCCCCTTCAGGAACAATTCGAGTAGCATGCGAAATGGACTCCTCTATGACTATAAATTCTAAACCTCCAACTTGAACTGTAGATCCATCAAAACTCTGAAAGAAAGCTTTAGTAACCCCAATATGATGTTTTGCAATATTTTCAAACATAACATACCAACCAATTTCCTTTACTTTTTCGAGGGTTGAAGGAAATTTTTGCATCCATTTGACAACTGAAGGTTTTGTTCTAAGAAAATTACCACTTGGTTGAAATTTCCTATCAACACTCATAGCTGAGTCGTGAACTCCAGATGCAAAACTGGAGCAAGATCTTTGATAAATATGAAGAAACCTGTCTTCTTGAAAAACCATGTTTTCCCAACCCTTTTTTCAGAGTATAGACTATAAGGTGGAAAATTATGAAGAAAAAAGGTTTTGTACAAGTTTTTTAATCCTCCACTGTTCAATCAACAGATGACAAATTATGGCCATGAGCACATAGCTCGAAGACTTCTAGCATAATGATGATACCTGCACAGAATCTCATCCTTGTTGAGCTGGAAGCGTACCTTCTCCTTGAGTAATGTTCATGTACTTCCAACTCACCTTAGTAACCATATAGAATATTTTGAAACAATAGAATTTGTTTTAATGAATTAGAAACATGCTATAGGAGCATAGGTTTAGATCAAAATGTTGTAAATACCTAGAATATTAAAAAAATAAAATCAAAACACACCAAAACTTTAGTATGAAAGGAAATGGGATAAAAACTCAAGGCTTAAAAGATTTTTAGGGTACAAAACTATCCTAACAAGAAAGGAAACAGACCTAGGTCAAACACTTGAGTATGAACCCTAGATGTCAAAGAGACTAAAGGCTATCACAACTATATTGAAAGTATGGGCAGACAGTCGCAATCATGATTCGTACGCATTGGAAGGATAGAAAATCCCAAAACTTTGTCAACATCAGCACCGTACAGGGCTCGAGAGGTGGTATTGACAGAAGTCCCTAGATGCATAAAAATCTTGGTCTATGCTCGAACAAGGAATCAGAGGGTTATATCCTCATTCCAGGTCCTCAAGTGAAATTGTTCTTCACTACTGTGTGAGAGCAGCTTCCAAGATACAGTCAATATAGAGGAGGATTTACCTAGTGATTGACCAACTACATCTGAAATCAAATACTTGTGGAGAGTTAAAAATCCCTAATCCACAAGTCTAGCATAAGCTAGTTGGTGTAAGAGCCTAAAAAATAAAACTTACTAATAATTTTTAATTGTGTCCTTTTTAATAGGTTGATTTTAGTCAAAGGTAAATAGTGTGAAACTTATGTGGTGTTAAATACTTGATAAAAGAAAGCAAAAATGATGTATAAAAGTAAATTTTCAAAGCAAATTGCAACTACTAATCCAATGTTTTCTTTTCATTTTGTAAATGGAAGTTAATGAACTTAAAACTAAGTATGAGAAACTACAAGAACTTTTAATAATTTTTGAAATTTTTCTTTAAAATATAGCAAAAAGAAATACTGAAGGAAACCTTATGCAAAAGTATAAAATATTTTTGTCTTTTCTTTTCAACCAACTTAAAAAATTACTATGCAAGTGAATGCAATACTTGAGCAATTTTGACTAATCTAAGCATATAATAGTGAAATGAGGAAAAAGTATCCCAAAGTTCAACTAAGACGAAGAACACTGGAACAAGCCCTGACTTGGAGAAACTAACAAACTTAAAAATTTCACTAGATCCACAAAGAAAAGAGTGACAAATTGAGACTGCAAGAAAAAATACATAGTATAAAGCATTCAAGGACTTGATCACTAACCTATAACATAAGCACTCAACCTCACAAACCAAGCGAGAGGACTACCAACACTCACCAATGCAAGAAAATCAAACACAAAAATATCAAGGACTTGAAGAAATCAAGTAAATGGTCTGACATATAGACCTCGGACTCATAGATTCATGTCAATAACAAGAAAACACTACTGAACCAAAAGACTTCTAGACGAAACACACGTCTGTCTATGCAGACAACCTGCGTGCAACATGCAATTGTCCAGAAGGAAACCTGCATGTACATAGTGAAACACATGACTCTCTAGGCAGACAACACACGTGTGGTGCTAATTTTTTTCAAAGAAAATGACTACCAACAAAGCTCTCAACAAGAAAAACTATAAATCAAAGGCCAAAAATAATGAACACACCCAGAATAGAAATTAAGCAAAGGCTCATAAGGGAACCTAAGGACCAGACCCAAAGCATGCTGGATTCCCCAACGGAATCGTCAGTTCGGTTGATCAAGACAATGCACCCTTGTAACCTAGGGTCTCTCGGGTTAACAACCTACTAATACACTTGCAGACAATCAACTTATTTATAAAATGAAATAGGAATAGGAAGGAAAGTTGGCTTACCCAGTTTATGATGGTTGATCCAATCTTGGTTTTATCCTCTTTCAATCTTCTTTAAAACTTCCACGGCTTCTCCAATTCTCTTGCAAAAGATAAATTCTTCAAGCACTATCTCAAATATATAATAATGGTTGGTGAAATTCATATTCACAATAAATTAATTGAAATCATTCGTAGTCCATCATACATGAGAAAGAAACAATATAAAGATTGGAAGAAGAAAATTCTTTATTCATAAACAAATAATGGTGAGACTACAACCCAACTTCTAAAACAAAGACTCCTCTACAAACCGAGGACACTAAGTTCTATTGCTCCAAGAGTTCTGAAGGAATACCACCAGCATAAACTTTCTCTTCTAATAATGATTTATTAGCCCCATCCAATGCCCTCTATTTATAAATGGGGAAATAGAGAGGTTTCTAAGGTTAGGATGGTTGAGACAATTGAGATAGTTATTGATTAAGGCTCAACTGATCTCGACTAATCGTGATTTATATTTTTTAACATTGAACTAAGTTACACACAAGTATATATATAGGAAATGTGCATATGACACGCTCCTTCCTTTAAGGAAATTCTAAATGTGTGTTGCAATGCAAATATTCGCGTATGACACATGGGTTGCAATGCAAATAGTTGCGTGTGCATCCCTAATCTCTAAAAGAAAATATATTAAGCTCATGAGGAGTTTATGCATCAATGGTCATGCACATCTATAGTGTTTTGGATTACCTCAATGCTATGGTCCTTTTGTGTCCTGAAATATTGGATGTCAGTACTCGAACAAAGAAGTGCCATTTTGGTTGATAATACTATTCAACATCAGAAAATGTTTGTGTAAGTAATTTAAGACTGTAAATTTAACAACATTATACTTTCATTATGTTTAAAGAACATATTATCATAGTTTGATACTTCTAGTATCGATACATTCACAAACTATTTCCAAAACATTTAACAAAACACACTCTTGACATATCAAATTATCTAAACTATGGTTTACCATAAATTCAATTGATTAATTGATGATAACATCGTGATAATATTTCTTAATATTCAATGAATCACATTGATTCTAGATGTTACATTTTTCCATCACTAAATTTATCTTCCAATGATTCTTTCAATTCCCATTTGATGATGTGTCTTGTAACCATGAGTACCTGCACTTTGTACTCACAATTTCTTGCTAAATATTATTTGCATCATAAACTCACAAAGACAATTCTAAAATATAATAGCAAGTTACTAATTTAAATTACATAAACTCTTGATACATCAATATATTCTTTTTCTTAATGCATTACTTTCTTGATATCTTAATCATAACTACACTTCATGAACATTTTACGGATGTGCATCTTAAGGAAAATTCATTCCTTAACTATAAACACTAATTTACATTAAAATTTTAGTATTGTGACTAATTTACTTCATCATGCCTTCTCTTCATCATCCTTGACTCGTAGTATATTAGCACCATGCAATTAACCTTTGTAGTACTTTCTAATGTAATTGTAAGCAAGATGTAGAATTAGCTATACTAAAACGTTTCTGCGTAGATGCACTTAAACATTCAAGAAGTATAGAGTGCAAAATATAACTTAATGATTTATATTTATGTTTTAATCCTTGTATACTTAATCATAATATGCTAGTATACTCTCGCAATGTATATTGTTGACAAGTTATACATAAATTAATGTAAACATATATTTTGCATAGGTTTGCTAATCAAGCTAGTTTTTGTACTTCGGTGATCAAAATTTTCCAACCTATATTTTTCATAACACCCATGCGAATAGGTAAACATAAAGTCTTGGTTTCAAACAAGTAACTTCTCACAAAATCCACACATATCTCTATATATGCGAGTCCATTAGGTTCGAGTGTTGTGAACGTGCTCTGACACCATTTTGTAACAAACACAATTTCCACCTTACAACTTTCATGGAAATTGTGTATAAATTTTTTATTAAACATCTTTATAATTCTCAAGAATGTTGATGCCAAATATTATTTATCCTATCCAAGAGGAACCACTCTATATTCACATACAAAGAAGGATATGTTCTTTAATATACTAATATATATGAACTGAATTCGATCAAGTCTTTTCGTATATAATCATAATCATTTTCATATGTTCATGAAGTATGATTCTAGTTTTAAATAATAACCTAAAAACCTTTGTCCCTGCTTTCTCGTCTCTACATGAGAAGCTATAATAAAATTCTAAATTAATTCAACATCATATTATTATTATCTTTGTAGGATAACAATATTTTTCTTTAAAAACAAAGCACATAATTTAGCATAGCAGTGTAAGATAAAATTTCCTAGATAAGTTTCCACTCATAATAACTTAAATGTATATTAATTGTAAAAGAATATTTCATGGACTTATTGAAAATTCTCCATTACATAAAGTACATTATTTATTGTCCATCACTCACAATACTATTTTTTTAGTATCTCACATATCATCACCATTCATATACATCGTGTGTGTAAGTTAAGTCTTAGTATTTCAAAATGACATTCTTTTACCAATACAACTCTATACTTGGTTCATCCCATCCATGGAGTTAAGTCAACAAAAAATTGTTCATCTTTTTATTATCTTATCCAATAAAAGGGGTTACAATTTCATGGTACACTTCTCTGTTTCAAAGAGAACACTTTACTAACTATCATTAATATAGGGCATTCCATTACCATCTCAAATAACTCCTAATCTATTCACTTTAACTATCCTATTGAAGATCATAAAAGACTACAACTTTAATTGTACCAAGTTTCTAACATCTTAGAGTTATTGGCTCTTGATTAATAGAAAAAGAATAAAGTTTCTAAAGTAAACAATCACAAAAGGAGACATGAACTTTCAATTCTACACATAATTTCTGGTTATCCTCAAAGCTCATTTAAAAGTGATAAGGAGATATTTAAATCTTCCACATTCAAGTTCATTCCTATCCTTGCAAAGATATTTTAAAATCATTCATTCCTATCATTAAAATCGGATTTCAACAATTAACTAAAAGATCCATATCTATAGGATTTCATTAAAGAAAAACATTAAACTTTATTATTTAATTATAGAATTAATCTCACATAAATTTGTGATTGCTATTGGATTTCATTAAAGAAAAACATTAAACTTTATTATTTAATTATGGAATTAATCTCACATAAGTTTGTGATTGCAAGATTGAAATAAATCTTACTAATTAATCTTTTTTTTTTCTATTTTCTTGAAGTCTCCTTTCCTTTTGAAAGACAATCTCTAAACAAACAAATAAAGGCTACATTACATTTGAATAAATGTATGTGTATTCTTTTAAATAACATCATAGGGGGTCACATTTTTCTTTTAATTAACAAAAAGATGCAAACGATTGAAATCATTTTGTGGAACATACACGAGTAGATCGGTCGTTCCTGTCAATAGTCACCGAGAGGTGTAAAGTGTAAGGTTTGAATCGACTTTAAAAAGGGTTATGAAAAATATTTATATGACTCGAGATGAGTGATGTTCTTCGCAAATGCATCGACAAAGGCAACTTATAGGTATGGTATAAGGGGAAAGTCTTCTTTATTAAGTAGATGTATATTGAATCCAACCAAACCCAACTAAGGGCAAATTATCCGTATCAATAAGATACGAGGCACATGTCGAGAGGCTACTCTCTTGCTTCAAATACAACACTTATCAATCACGGTTTTAAGATTTGTGGAAACATTTAGGATGGTTTCTCTCTATTGAGGATGCCTTCACATCGTCAATACCGAGACCTAACTGAATAGATAGAAAATATGGTGTTCAATCTAAGGTCAGGATTTTTCTTTTTTTAATAAGAGAGCTTAGATTTTTCTTATTCTTAATAAAAAAGCAGTAAGTTTATACTATAATCATTGAAGCTGGTTATCACTAAGAGACCACTCTTTGAAGTAAGATGAACAGACAAAGATTTTATAGTGTAGAAGTAAGTAATATAAAACAAAAACAATTACAGGCATGCAGACATAGTTGCATAGAAGAGTAGGAATGCTTAACTCTACAATCGGTATTGAATGCATCCTTGGGTGGTCACCTCACCACAAAACTAAGACTTCTCTGTCATGTTGTGCCTTGTTCCCTTCATGAAAACGATCTCCCTCCTCAAGAAAACAAGGGATGTCCTCATTCTTCCATCCCCTTGTGGCCTCTTCTTTCTCCAGCACCCCCATCTTACCTCCTCTATTCCCTTTCTTCCTCTTTCCACGCCAAGCTGGTTAACTATCTAGGAGGGGTTATGGTGGGAAAACCCTAAAACCGTTTTATTATAATAATGATCCCTTTAATCTCATCATGTAAATGATTTATAAATATATTTTAGATATAAGGGGTGTTACACTGTGTTAGTCTCTCCTGTTCCAGCTACTACGAGTATATTCATAGTTCAGGGATCAATTATACACCTTATACCTAGTTGGAATAATAGAGATAAGTGGTGTGCATATCTAGAGTAAAGTAAGCTTTTATGTTTCATATATTTTACTTTCTATGATTCTATTCATAATTCAATACACAACTGAAATAACTACCATATTAGTGATCATTTAGATAATTACCTGTATCTAGCTAAAGTCGTGACTGCTTTTATTTATAATATTTTCCCTCCCTTGAGCCTATAGCTGAAGTCAAGGCTTCTTTTATTTATAATATTTTTCCTCACTTTAGCCTAGATAGCTTAATGATTTTAATCTTAAGATAAGTTTTAACCTAACCTTATACTATATTTATTGCAAATTTGTTTTTATAGGGTTTATTGTTCCTTCCTCATCTCCAATAGCTAAATAGCTAAACATTATGTTAAAAATTCACACAATGGAACCCAACATGGATTATATGTAGTAACACAAATTGGAACTATGTGCATGTACCTTTATATCTATCGAAGCAATGCTAATATTGATTGGTTCAAAACTTATCTCAAACAAGGGTATAAAAATCTCCATGGCCTCTTTTATGTATAAGGCCTAGCTCTTTTTTATTGATTCAAATTCTATTTGTTTGACTAATTTTGTTTGTGATTTAATCTAAGTAACAGGACACTTCCAAATAGGACCCGTGTCCCGTATTCCACGTGTCGGACACACGACACTTGCCCTAATATGTGTCTGGCACCATAATTTTCGTGTCCCAAAATCTGGACACTTTCCAACACGTGTCGAACACTTGCCAGGAACGTGTCCTGATTTCTGGACATGTGTCCTGTCAAAAAGGGTATAAAGGAGGAGGAGGATAGAGGAAAGAGCTATGACAGTAATGTTAATTTTGGCATGGAGGAGCAGGAAGACGATTGACAATGGCTAGTGCTATTGATGAGCTATGATATTCTTACCTGTGGCTATTTAGTATTTTCATTTTGTATCTAGTAGTACAGTAGATACTAGACTTGGTACTAAGTAGTATCTACTCTATTTTGTATTTGTCGGTGGCATTCTCTCGATATCTATGTAATACATTTTGATTTTGTGGTTTAATGAGAAATATCAAATATTCAATTTATGGTTCAAAGTTCATGATTCATTGATAATTTTATTACTGATTCATCATTGTCAAATTTCAATTGAATGATATTATGATTGATGTACATTGTATATACTTCTAGTTTTTTAAAAATGTCAATCTTTATGTATTTTTTTAATATATATATATATATATATATATATATAAATATATATATATATAAAACGTGTCCCCCGTGTCCTATTTCTAGGGTCGTCGTGTCTCGTGTCGAATACTCGTATTTTTGTGTCCTCCGTGTCCTGTGTCCTCGTTTCATGTGACTTAGGATTTAAAGAGTATTCAAAGCTTCACTCATTCAACAAATTTATGTAAAATAAAATTGATAAATAGTAATATATTTCAAAAAATTATGTTTATTAATTCAAATCTTCAAAATAGTTAGTCCACTATATTAGGAGGAAATGATGGATGGGAAGGTGTTGAGGAAATCAATAAATATTAACAAGTGGGCCTTTAAAATTTGAATCTATAGATTTTCCTTGTAAAAAAAATCCTCAAAATATTATTTTGTTTTACTATAATCATAATCTTTCATTTAAAGAAAAACAAACAATTTTACAACTATAAAATGTACAAGCAATAATATTAATTCATATCTTCAAAATAGTCAGTCCACTCTGTTAAGAGAGGGTTCAGTAAATCAATAAATATTGATGGATAGGCCTTTAAAATTTGAATCTATTGATTAAATACCATAAAAAAGAAAATCCTCAAAATATTATTTTATTCTACCATAAGCATAAATCTTTCATTTAAATAAAAAACAAAAAATTTTACAACTATACAATGTACAAGTAAGCATAACAATACAATGTACCAGCAAGAATAACAAGGAATTAATATTTAAGTAAATTGTTTTACAATTCTTACATTTCATGAGCAAGTTTGAAAAACTCATACTGTATATTCGTGATATTTGTAATGAATTTTACATACTCTTACATTTCAAAAGCAAGTTTGAATAGCGGATATTGTGCATTTGTCATGAATTTTGCATTCATAAGACCTTGAAACTCCCTAATACCTCATTCATTAATAGTCCAGGTTATTGACATCTAATCTTAACTGTATGGTGGCATTAAACACATGTATAAGACATCGGATAAAGAGACCTAATTCCTCATTCATTAATAGTCCACGTTATTTATAACTAATCTTAATTGTATCTTGGCATTAAACACGTGTATAAGGCATTGGATAAAGAGACCTAATACTTAATTTATTAATTGTCCAAGTTGTTGACAAATGAATGTATATGTTGAACATTAGGACGAAAAATATTTTACATGCAGCAAAGCAAAGTTAGATATCAAACAGGTTGAGATCCAATGGCCCATAATGCTGTTGCAGCATTTATTACTCTACTGCATATTGAATATTGTTCACCAAACATTAAGGCATTAAATAGAGAAAATCTAAACTTAGATTTCTTTTTTTTTAACCTCCCATTACTCCAAACATAATGTCTTAACTTACACATAGATTATGTAGAAGGAATCACATGAACAAAAATAACCTTTGACATTCTCACCTCCCCTTTGTCCAAAACATAGGTGGCATGCATTTCATCCAATCTACACTGTCATAATGGGGGACAATTCAATAAAATAATAATATAACTTATCTTTTATGTTTTGTTGTTATATTTTTTTATGTTTTTAAGACATTCTTTCAAAATGAAATTCCTTGATACCTCATAGAATAATGGTTACACTATTGATAACAAATCTTAACCAAGACGCATTATGACAATCGGGCATGAGAGTGTAAAAAGTCAATTAAGATAATGTTAATGTTTTGGTTTGAAACAATGGATTTTTAGTATAGGATCCTTGGCCCCATTTTTAGTATAAGATGCTTTTTGAATGGCTCATAGGATGATGATTTTTAGGGGTGTATAATATATAGAGAGACAAAAGAGACAAGGGTTAATTAGAGGATGTTTTCTTTCTAGTTTAAAGTTGTGTTTTTTTGTTGGTTAATTATAATTAAATAAATAAATTCTTTTTGTTATTTTGTATAGATAAAATAAAATAAGTTTTTATTTTTATTATTTTTAAATTACAATAATTATAATAAAAATTATCATGTTCACAATGAAAATAAAGTGAAAATTTGACAAAATTCATTAAAAAATGTATATTAAAGCATAATGGTTTTGTTTATTTTTTATATTTTATGTTGTATTTTGATTCTAATTTGAAACAATCATTAAATTATTTCACTATATTCTTTATATATATATATTGAATTTAACATGAAGTTTTCTAATAAAATAACTAATCAATAACCAATCAAAGTCAAACTAAAACTCCCTAACTTGAAAAACATTAATAATCTAAGAAACTACTCCTTCTCCCAATAAGGCATAGGCATAGGGAGAAGGCATAGGACTGAAAAACTAAACATTTCACCTCACCACCCTCTAATGCCCCAATAATTAACGATGGAAATTATTGACCACAAATCTTAGCTAACATTAGCATTAGGGCATAAGATTGCCAAAGTCAACCTTTGACTTTGGGAAAATGTAGATGCTAGCTCTAGTTTTGTTTTGTCAAACTACATGAGCTACAAAGCTGCAAATAATGTGAGAAATAGACACAATTAAATAGAGCTGTCTAAAGAGGGGTCTTTTTTACTTTCAGGCTTATTTTATGTTGGAATCAGGTGAATTTAATCTACAAAATCTGTAATTTATGTTGTTTGTTGGGTGATTTTAAGCTGAGAAATGAAATCAAGTGACAGGAGAACCCCCAACACCCACAAGAACATTTTGAAAATTTGGTGAAGATTCATGGAAAAAGAACTCGTAAAGACCAGCCAACACTAAAGAAAGGTCAAAAGGTCCCCTCTTTAAACAACTAGAAAATAAATAAAATCTATGGTATATGAATAGAAAACTCTCTAACATCGCAATTATTAATGATCCATGTTATTAACAACTAATCTTAACCAACATACTCATTTTCAAAGCATAGGACTAACAAAGTAAACCTTTGACTTAGCCATACCTAGATGCACCAAAAAAGTAGTCCCAAATTTTTTACCAAACTACATTTACTATAAAACTGAAAATATGGTGAGAAATAAAAAACTTCATTAACAAAGTAAACTTTTAACTTAGCCACACCTAGATACACCAAAAAGTAGTCCCAATTTTGTTTTTAAACTACACTCACCATAAAATTGAAAATTAAGAAATAAAAACACTTTATTAAAAATATATATATATTTTTCTTAAAAAGAACATAAATAATTAAATATATATATATAAACCATTCTATTTGAATTCCAAAAAGTGTGTTTGTGGATCACTTAGAAGGTGGTGCTTTTTAGACTTCTAATCTAACTGTTGAATCAATACTATTTCACTAAATTTGTTTAGCTAAGTTTCTGAAAATGCAAAATCGAGATAAGCCATCTAGCTTCCAAAAAGTGTCTATAATTGTAATTGATTATTACCTTTAACAAAGGAATAGCATAAGCCTCAACCAAAACGCCCTCAATCCTCAGCATTTAGACAGAACAATTTGATTTAAATCTTAATTTATTGTATTTAGATCCTTAGCATTTAAGCAGAACAATTTTGATTTAAATCTTAATTTATAGTATTTAGATGCTAATTTTAGCTTCCAAAAAGTGTCTGTAATCGATTATTACTTTTAACAAGTGAGTAGTGTAAGCCTCAACCAAAATGCCCTCAATTTACAGGATTTAAATCTTAATCTTAATTTCTAGTATTTAGATAGTAATCTTAATTGATTAAAATCTTAATTTATAGTATTGAGATGGTAATTTCAAAGATATGAGTTGTTTTGAAAGCAAAGATTTAGTATCAAATAGTCAAATAAAGTTGTTAAAATGGAGTAGTCTAATGGGTCGACGATTTTGCCCGGCCGTTAGACTACTCCGTCGACGGTCGTCACCGTCCCGGCGTCCGTCCCGGCACCTCAGCAAATTCGTCGACTGAGAGATGTGGGTCCAGAGGTTGTCAGGATCAAATCTGGTTCCGTCGATCGCCGTCCCGTCGCTGCAGCCAGCCATTCAGAACATTTACTCCACCACCCCGCGGGTTGGTGGAGACTCCCTCCATCGTCGACGAGCTCCTTTCGAACGTTCGATAATGACTCTGCATCCCCTACTCTAGTTCACTTACCCCAGCTGCTATTACCTGTGAAACATTTCCATGGAAAACTGAAATATTAAACAAGGCAATAGCTGCATCCCTTTTTCCTTGGACAGTACCGTCCCGAAGAAGATTTATCAAGGCTGGAATGGCTTCTGGCCTTTCTCCAATTAATTTCTTATATTCATGAACAAAGGAAAGGCTCAAGAGCATTGCCGTGGCATTCTCCCTAGATTCCATACTGCCTCCATTTCTGACAACATTGATAATTGGCTGTAATGCACCAGATTGCATTATTTTAGCTTTGTTCTTCTCGTAAATAGATAAATTTAGGATTGTAGTTACCACATTTTCTTGAGCTTTGGGATCTTGTGAAGATAGCAGCGATACAAGCAAAGGTATGGCTCCTGCCTCTGCAATGCAATCTCTATTTTCCATGCTGCATTTAGCAAGAAGTCTGAGTTCATAAGCAACCTGCCTTTTCGCTTCAAAAGGTCCTGTAGCAAGCTTTTCTACAAGAAACGCTGCACTCATCTTTGCAGCTTTTAAAGCTGCCTTGGTACTCACGATGCTTTCCATTGAAGAATGTTTCTTCTTGTTTTCTGGTTTTTCAAAAGGGATATTATGAGCATCTGAATACTGAGTAATGAGGCTGGGAAGAGTATGATTTGGAATAAGATTTGTGTGCAAAATCTTCTGCCCATTCTTCAGACAAGTAGAGTGTCCTTCCTCGATCCATCTAGTTATGGATGCTAGCTCATATGTTTTCCCAGTAGAGACAATGACTGGTTCTCTCATCAAATCAAGTGAGATCGGACATCTGAAATCATCTGGAATAACAGGGACATCCTTGGACTCTGTCTTGGAAACTCTGTGTTCACTTGATGGTTGTAATTGCGCATCAAATTCCATATCCGTAACCCCAAATAGGACACACTTGCAATAGAGCATTAAACCAATCAAGCTGTGAATAATTGAAACATTTTGATCTGCACCTAGCTTATTTTAATTTCTCAACTCTTCCCCCAACAATTCTATCTCTCTTAAACAATCTCTTGCATTTCTCAGATGTAAAAAGTCGAATAAAATTCTGAGTTTAGATTCCTTTCTTGAGCATGAAATCCCTATTCATGAAGCAATAAAATTGAATCTGCATGGAACCCTCTTATTTGAACCGGTAATAAATTGTATTTGCCAAATAGCCAAAAAAGTGTTATGGTCAGCATTATGTGTTATGGACCAAATAGCCAAATAGCCAAATAACACTGATATTTAGTGAACTGATCAGGATTTTGGCTACATAAGCACTATAATATAGCCTGTACTTTACTTCTACACTGCAACCTATTGTGGCTGCCTTGTTAGCCAGGATGCATGCTCAGCCACAGCTGGAATTCATCAATAGAGCTTTTACCAACCTCCATGAGAATTCTTTTCAGGAGCAGCTAAGTTGATGAATGGGCCTACTACACTTATCAATTGGGTGTGTACTTTGTATTCTATGATGACATGGGGCAATGTTTTTAGTTGGGATGTTTCCATGAGTCATGGCTGTTCATATTGCAGTAAAGGATCAATGCCCAATTTTTTGTGGGCATCTATATCCGACTCAAATAGGCAGGAATTCTCCTATTAAGGATGTTGGCTGCTGCTGCTAATTCATTTTTTGCTGCATGTACTTTAGAGACATTTATCATGAACTGTTGGAAGCTCAAATAGGGGTTTTCATTGTTGTATCAGATTTTTTAATTTTTTCTCTACTTGAAATAGTAGTTCTCTTTCAATGCCAATGGCATTTTTCCCCATGTTCTGGGTGACATCTTGTATTCTTTATTCTTCCAGTTCTATTGTCACCCTAAGACTAAGGTTTGTCATTCTAACTAGCAATTTTTGCAAAGTTCAAATGCTGCTCTTAAGCAGCTAAATGTGTAAACTTTAAACTCTCATATGAGATCTGAAATTACTAGAATATGAATATTTTATTGAATATCCTTCTTGAAGATCTAGTCTCTAAATGTTAATTCTCTATATCTGATTTACATACTCATGAGCTAAAACCACATGGTTAGTTTCCAGGTTGGCACTTATAATCTTTTGTAATACCCAGCATTATGTGTTATGGACCAAATAGCCAAATAAGCATAAAAAAGACCAAATTCACTAATGTCAAGCCTAAATCAAGTGAATTTGGTTGTACTAAAATGTCAATCCTATTCAGTTTTCAATTTCACTTTATGTTGTACTAAAATTTTCAGTGCAGCTCATAGAGACATTTAATATAGTTGTAAGTCTTATTTTCTCTTTGTTATGTTGTTTAGATTGCTTGCTTGGGAATATGTATTGAATCTAGTTATTCTTATTTTCATTAAATGGAGGATCAACTGCCATTTACTTGTGTTTTACGTGTGTTATTCTTATGTTCTACATTATGCTTTCTTGTGACATTTTTAAGGAATTTGATTTAATTGTTTAATTACCATCTCATGAAAAATTGTTTGTGTTTGTTTTTGTCTTTTCAGGTTATTCAAAAGAAGAACATACATGATGGTGGATAAATGGACAATGTGCATTGATGTGTCATGTTACCCCAATCTAGGACGAGCAACCATGGCTTATGTCATAGTGAACAATGCTTTTAATGAGGTTTTTCACAGAAAATGGGATATATCTGCTAGGACAACCAACAATGAAGCATACTATATTGCACTTATTGAAGGGCTAAAATCAGCCCAAAACTATGGTGAAAATGACATTTCGGTCTTCACCAACTCAGAACTTGTGTGTAAGCAGATGAAAGGGGAGTATGAAGTTCGAAAAGTCAATTTAAAACCCCTCTATAAAGAGGCAAAAAACATTTCTATTCAATTTCAATCATTTACGATAAATCACCACTTAGATATTAAAAGGATTCTGAGTGGTCTATTGTCCGGGACGATGTCTACTTTAGGGGAGAGTGTGAAAGATAAAGTGGTGTCAAAGTCTATTCCATCAAAATCTGCTGCCAGACATTGTTACAGCTCTGGAATATGTATATGTTTGTTTGTTATATTTTTTTTAGTGTATGTCATAGTGTGGCTATTTCATTAAAGAAGAAGCCAATATGTTCCTTATCCTGTAATGACATTGGATCGTACAAATTTTTGTTTTTTGGATGACAAGATCTTTTTTGCTCTTTCAATGGGAAAATGTAATGATAGAGAGATCTTGTTATAAATCTGATTTCGCATGAGTGACAATGGTCTTTTGCAATTATCTATAATGCCTGATAAATAACTGTTTGAGTAAGACTTATAATTATCTATAATGCCTGATAAATGATAAATAACTGTTAGAGTGAGACTTGTGGCAAGCTTACATAACTGTTTGAGCCAGACTTGTGATATGTTACTTAGTTTGATTTCTAATGATGAGTACTTTGGCATTGAAGATTGAAAAGGTGGAAGTTTTACATAATTGATAAGTGCTTAGAATTCATAGTATAAAGTTGCAAATATTAAACATTGGAATAATCGATCAATTGTTACAACCGAGTCGATCAAGAATGAATGATAATCCCCAAGAAAATACGGCATTTCACAATGAATGTCTTCATCATGTTCTAAAACTCTTTTATGAATATAGATTATTTCAGCAAAAAATATGGTGCTCTGATCATATATAGCCACGTTATTTTACAGTGGCCAGATTTCCTTTGCAAGTGGTGAGATAAAATATCTATTTTGCAAGGGAATTCAGTTTTTGGTTACAAGGAAAGAATAAATGCAACTAAGCTGCTGCTCAATAGTACAAAATCCCAAGCTGAATTTCGTTTATTCTCAACTTTACAAAGCCTAAATATTGTTACAATATAATCTAAATTAATTTTCATTACTGCTATGCAGACAAAAATGAAACTCACGCCAAACACGAGTGTCTCCTTATTCTCCATGTGCTGAACTCATAAATGATTTTTTTGGACCTCTAACCTGCATTCATCACACAACAGTTAATCTTTAAAAGACAACGAGTCTATTTGAAAATAAATACATTCAAGCTAAGTAAAGGTAAAGTCCTAGAAATCCCTACCCATCTCAAACACTTTCATTGTTTTTTCAAAAAAATTCCCAAGGCCTATGTTGAATGCTCCCCTCCAAAAAGTTCTCAATAAACAAAAGAATGATAAAAAAATTGTCGCATAAATAATGACTTCAGTACAATAACTAACTCCAGGACAAGATCATAGATCTACCACTAGCTAGTCTAGATTCCATGAAAAGAATTAAGAGAGTCAATGAAGTGAGATATAATTTCATATCAGCAGATTTGGACGCTATAAAAAATGCATAAGAATATAGTCAAAGCAACATGATCATCAATCACAGAGGGACTCCATGATCTAGCCCAAGATGACAAATCTAGCCCTTTGAGATCTAGCCAACGTTGACAATTTGGGCCTCTTAACATTTTGAACTAATTAGCCAGATTCTCCTTAATGAATATGATTTAGTAATTAAAAACAACAACGATAACACATGAATGAGGAAAATTGACAGGAGGTTTAATTTGCTATTATCACAAAAATACAACCATCGTTGGAATCAGCGTTGAATATTATGCAGTTTATGATAGAACACGAACTTTCTTCATCAAGTAGATGATCTAAGAGTATCTTTCTAAAGTTATTACACAAGTATCTATCTTCAGATTCATATTTATACTGTGGTAATTTGATTTCTGTTGTGTTATTGTTTCATTTTTATCCATTTTAGCAGATTTTTAAAATGTGGTTAAAACGTCTACTTCAGGTATAAGGATAATTTATCTCAATAAATATTGTTAATAATCCAATTGATCTTCAGTGTTCACAACAACACAAACTATAAGTTACTGTGGGATTTCTTGCAAAGTTGGGAAAACTCAAAGAATACAAGAGGATATAATCACTAAGATGCCTTCAAATGATATTCATGCTATCTTTGTGTTGTACTCTTGGCTAGAATAATCTATTTTGGAGGTGCAAACTAAAAATGTTATTCACTAAATCCATAAAACCTGAAGCATGTAAAATAAGTTTCTACTGACTTAAAGTTTCCTTGGAAAAAAACTTACCTAATACAGAGAAATAAGAACCTGAGGAAAGATGACGCGTGTGCTATGTCAATGGTATTTTCTAGTTGCATAAAACCTCAAATAAATAAAGGCGGTGCTATATAAAAGCAATACAACCTCCAAAGGAAGAATGAAAAATCCAACCCATCTTCAGAGTTTCTAAAGCCCCAGCTTTTTTCATCCAAAGAAGAGCATACAGAGAGTTCCAGCTCCTTTAAATTGGAGATGAGCTAGGTGGGGTACTTTGAAAACCAACTACTCACCATGACAAGGACAATGACTGGAAGGTGAAAAAATGCATATCTAAAGCAAAAGAAGAGGCTGTCAGCACTCATTTGGCCCATATATTTCAAAGTATACTTTGTCAGATCAGATTGGGTGCAGTACATAAGACTGGAAGGTGAAAAAATACATATCTAAATCAAAACAAGAGGCTATAAAGATTCCTTTGTCCCAAATATTTCAAGTATACTTTGTAAGATCAGATTGGGTGAAAGCACGTAACAATAATTAAATTCCAGTTACACTAAGACCATAAGGGTAAAATAAGGGAATGGGATTGGGTAATAAAAGGGAATTGGGTAAATAAAGGGTAAAACCCTACCAAACAAAAATAGATCAATTTTCAAATTGCTATATTTCTATGCTTTATTATTTTGTGATGACCAAAAACTAATAAATTTATAATTTAATCCATTCTCTTTGAAATAATATATCTCCTAAATGTAGATTGAAAAGAAACTTTAGGCCCCTACATCACACCTCCCAAACAGCCATTTATCAAAGAATTTGCCTAGGATTTCCTAAATCCTTTGCCTTTCAACAAGGAACAAAACTGTCTAAAATCTTTCCCGGCTCTCCAAATCTCAAGTTCCAATTGCAACTAGAGTGGAGTGTATATTGGTGAGAGATAATTTAACAAATTCTTTGAATGCAGAGCCTTGATAACAAATTCTTTGTTAATGATAGAATCAGCTGGATTTGCACAATTTCTTTGTTAACCGTAAAATCAGCTGGATTTGCACAATTTATTTGTTAATGATAGAATTAGCTGGATTTGCACATTCTTCCATGCAACTAAAAAAAATTAAAAAAAAATTCTATGCTAACTACCAATTTCTTTTATAATTGTGTCGCACTGTTCCAATTGCTATAATGAAGCATGTGCGCTAATGTGAATGTTCAACCAGTTTAAATAGATGTTGTCTACACACTTTTCATGTCAAAAGTTCAGACCTTTAATTCTGTAGTTTCTTACAAGCCATTGTCCCAGGTTGCCTATTTATTCACCAAGAATTTGAAATCAGAACCCCTAAACTCTTAAACTCTTCTCTTCCATGCCTTCATGTCAATTACCTTACAATTACTAATTTTGGCAACTAGAACCTTCAAGACTCTACATACAAGCTACAGAATAATGCATTATGAAGTACAGTCAACTTTATCTCAGCAGCTTTCCCACATGGATATCAACACTGCAGAGACCTCCAAGGAAAACGAAGCTCTTGTACCTTTCTCCCTTAGGAGCAACAGAAAATGCCACTCCTGGAAGAAGCAGATAGTGCAAGAATAATGCCAACTTGTCCATCTTGCATATTGGAAAGCACTAAAACACAACTTGTCCATCTTGCATATTGGAATGCACTAAAACATACTAGAATAGGAGTATTCTAAACAATGGTTTAAAATTAGATTACAGATTTTTCATGCCTTCATATCAATTACCATGCAAATACTAATGTTGACAACTAGAACCTTGAAGACTCTGCTTACAAGCTGCAGAATAGTGCATTATGGCATACAGTCAACTTTATCTCAGCAGCTTTCCCACATGGATATCAACACTGCTGAGAACTCCAAAGAATACGAAGCTCTTGTGCCTTCCTCCGTGAGGAGCAACATAAAATATAACATGAAATACTTCTATAAAATGGAGTGGAATTAGATAACCATCAACTCTACTATACACCTTCCACAACTTATTGTAAAATTGCTGAAAACAATATGAAATGTCAAAATAGAATGGAGTAGAAATACTTCTACATTGTCTAACAACTAGTGACTTAAAAAAAAAGTAACTCTGTTATGCAGTCCCTGTGACTTTAAAAGAAGTAACTCTGTTATGCACCTGGCACAAGTTATTTGTAAAATGGTTTGAAAATGATATGAAATACCAAAATAAAATTAGTGAAGATACTAGAGAAACTTCTACATGGTCTAACTCCAAGTCTTAACAGGCCTCACAGCAATTGCCATAGGTGTCATATCTTTTCCAAGGGGCCAGCAATTCTCTGCCCAATGAAATTGTTTGGCAGCTAAGCAAACTCCTAGATCCCAGTGCCTTGAGACTGAAAAAAAGTGAGTTCCCAAAAGGGGGCAAACTTCTAATACATCGCGTGACATGTAAAGATCTTCAAGGAAGTGCCGTCGACATTTTTAAAATGAAAAGAAAATGCAAAAACATCATAAAATTTTAAAATGCATGACATGTAGTATGTACAGGGCCTTGTTGCGGTTTCTAAGACATCTTGAAGAATCCACTTGTGCCATGTTTTCTGTTTGAAATGTTATTGGGTTTTCAAGAGTATATTTAAAACAAAACAATACATAGCATTAGATGAATATTGCACATGGACAATGAACAGAGTCCCAGCATGGTTTGAAAGAAACAACAAGAATACGAGAATCACAAACACAATTCTTTAATTAATAAAATTGTAAAGGAAATCACATATAATAAGCAATTTAATTTAATTTATACGAGAATCCATGATGCCATACATAACTACATAGGTCATCCTCCCAAGGATCAAGCCCTTCTCAATATTAATGGGATCTTCCTTCATAAACAAAGTTCATAGCTCATTGGTCATTACTAAAGTTGAATCCCTTCCATGATGGGTTTCTGATGCCAGAAGATGATGCTCCAGCTAATTGTTCAAGTTTCGAAGGAAGACGATCACTTGGAAAATTTCTACAATCTGTAATTAAAAAAAATGAAATAGTCATTATAAAACGCATTCGCATGTAGAAAAACATAGGCATTCAACCTTTAACTACATAATATGAAAGTCCCATCAAACATACTTGGTAAAGCAGGTGAAGTTAGATTCCCTTGCATCTCCCTATGACCTTGGATTGACACAAACGCCATGCATGGTTGCTTCTCTGCATACATAGGAGGAAGATGACTATGGCAACATCCTACAAATTAAATATAGAAAGCAATTTTCACTGTCAACCATTTTTTTGTGTAATACACAAGTTAAATAATGAGGATGCCTACAAAAGAGTAAATGTCAAAGAGATGATATCATAGCATTGTCCAAACCTTGCGGGTCACCAACTGGATACTTGCCGACCAACTGGTCATGTTCCGGAGGAGGACGATCACTTGGAAAATTTATACAATCTGTAATTAAAAAAAATGAAATAGTCAATATAAAATGCATTTGCATGTAGAAAAACATAGAAATTCAAACTTTAACTACCAAATACGAAAGTCCCATCAAACGAACTTGGAAAAGTAGTTGAAGTTAGATGCCCTTGCATCTCCCTATGGCCTTGGACTGACACCACAGTCGTGCACTGTTGCTTCTCTACACACATCAACACAATACACATTAAAAATAAACTTAGTTAGAATTTAGAACTAAGCCAGTGATTCATAATTCTAAATTCAATGATTCAATGAACAATGAACATCCACAATATCCAAGTTGAAACATAAAATTTGATAACTCATAGACTCATTGGATATCAATTGAAGACTGGAAGATACATAAAGAAGATACTCATTTAGTTGTGCCTTTAAGAGTGAGTTAAGGACATTTAATATAAAGTTGGATAGCCCAATCAAGTATACCTGGTATAGCAAGAAATGTTGGTTTCCCTTGCATATCCCTATGGCCTTGGATTGGTGCCACAGTTGTGGAGTGTTGCACCTCTACACACATCAACCAAATACAAGTTAGAGACTGTTAATGTATGAGGAAAATGTAATTGACAAAGTGTTAGTAATGTAGCATTTCCCAAACCTTGTAGATCACCAGAAATAAAATTCTCCATGATGTGGTCATGTTGGAACTCCCCATGGCTTCGAATTGATGCCATGGTTGTGGATTGTTGTACCTCTACAAACATGAACACCATATGTGTATGAAACATAAAACAATTCAAATACATTTCTATCACGACGTATGACAAGTATAATTAAATGCACCTAGCATGTCAGAAAAAGCTTGATGGTGTTGCATCTCCCTTTGGCTTTGGCTTGACGCAACTGTTGTGGATTGTTGCACCTCTGCAAATAACAACAGACCACCTCTTAAAGAACGACAATGACTAAATACACTAATTTATAACCCGTAACTCATTAGAATCAATGAAACTAACCTGAGTCCATATGCAATGCATTCTTTGCTCGAGGACGCCCCCGCTCTTTGAGGTATCGAAACTGAAACGGTTCAAATTCAGATGCATGGATATTCAAATCAATTTCCAAACCATTATTTTGATTTTTCCTTATTTTTTTCTTTGTAGGGCTAAGGAAACTCTTCTTTCTCTTCAAAGACCAATCAAGGCATCTAACCCACCTGTGAAGTCAAAATCCATGATGTTTAAATTGTTGGCCTCATCGAACATTTTTTTAACCATTTCAGTCAATTGCTTGGTCTTGCTCAAAGTAGTAGGGGGGCTGTTTTCAATCAACTGCAAGTAGCTAGACAACTCCGATCTAGCCAAATTAAGAGCATCAAGATCGCCAGTGACCATAACAGTGGTGTCAGTATCTACATTGAGGTTTTGAGGCTCTACACTTATTTCAGGGGGGTCGTTGAATGTGTTAGCCAATGTATCTTAATGAAGTAACGGGTATGATTCACTTGAGTGGAAAAATAACCAGTTGAATTTTATGGCGTGCTTGCATATATTCCCACGGATAGACCATGGGCATTCACACACTGTAAAATTTGTGGTATACCGTTTGACAAGGTATTCCTTATCACGATTTGTTTGGCTCCTCACCCAATAAGCATGTGGTGTGCTCTCATGAGGACAACAATCGGTATCTGGGATTCTTCTAGCTCTGTCCATTGATGATTCAACTTGTTTTTCTCTCCTGTAGTTATTTAGGTATCCTTCTTCTTTTAAAATTTCCTTGTACTGATAGCAAGGTTCAACACTCGTTAGGAGCATGTACAACAGCCAGTCCATCCTACGCGCACATTTCTTCCTTCGATCGGATAGGAAGTTTCTCTTCAAATAACAATGATATGACTCAATTGCATTGTTGGTCTCCTGATTTGCATGAGGGAACTCTCTACAACCTTTCACCCACATCCCTACATGTAAAAATGAAGTTAGTAAAAGTATATCAAATTTATGAAAGACAAAATAGAAGCATCAACAACAATTTGTCCACTTACGAATCTTGTCACCAGCAACCTAAGTATTGTGAAAATATTCTAGGAACGTCTTCTCATCTGCAAATTTGCTTTCCAATTTATGGATTGTTGCATCAACATCATCATTTGAAGTATATTTCATGATGAAACCTAAGTCTTTGAAGATCTCATTTTCCTTTTCTGGATTTTTGACCAACCGGTGCACATTTTTCTTCCATGCTCTCCACACATGCCAAACACACAAGATCACATCACAACCTATGACCCTCCTGCCATATTTAGAGCATTTAAGTGTGACACTATAAAAATAAATACAAGATATATTGTTGCATAACAAAAGATAAGTTACCTCAAAGCAGCGATCTCAGCCAATGCATCATCAACCATGAATGCATTAACTTTCCAATCAGGATGGATATTGTAACACCTAACCATGAGTTGCTCCAACCATAGAGAAATATCTGCTGATGTATTTCTGGATGCCAGAACCCATGCAATTGGACCCCCACTTTGTTGGGCATCAAAAACCACCAGTGTATATAGCTGATACTGCCATATTCAAACGAATATGTAATGTCAAATTCAGTCCATGTACTATATTGAATGGCTACATCTAAAATAATCACATTACATCCCTCATTGACATCCGACTTACCTCGTATTTATTTGTACTAAATGTCGAGTCCATGGCTATTATGCTATTATGAGATAGCTTAACCATAGTCTCCAACATCCAGTTTGTTTGGATTCCAATTATAAAAGGGACATTTGCAGTGGTGGACCTTTGGAAGAAGAAGAAATCCTCTTGTCGCTTTTGGTGCCAAAGGTTGACACTCATTTCATCCTTTAGGTGGGGTTGATAGATTTCTTTCGACAACCGATTGTATATGTTTACAATATCATTCCTAGATAGGAAAAAATCCCTATCTCGGGTTGCGACATCCATGTCAACATGTCTCTTGACATGCATTTTATAAACTGAATCAGGAGGCACTCCCAAAAAGTAACAACTCTCCACATATGAAACAATGTCCCTCGAAAGCTTAGGCTTATGCAATGTCCTAGCATTACCTGAAGTGTCAAGTTGGCCATGATAAGGCCATCCTTGCTCGTCTTCATGCTCATACATATTGTATGTCAATATTGCTATGTGAGGACTCTGAACCATAACCTTCACGATGAAATGGCACTGGCAACCTCTCTTCTTTGCAAATAGAGTCCTTCGTTTAGTCGACTGCTCTCCTCGTCTGTCCTTAGGTCCATATGAACAATGATAACTGCATAGGAAATTTTAGAGAGTTAGTAAACACAATGAATGATAAATGTGGTGTCAATGCTAATATGAATACATTGCACTTTCGAAAATACTTACAGTTCATATTGTAAGGTGGAACTACCCCTTTTTCCTGGTTGTTTGCTTTGTTTTCGTACAAAAGTACATGTAGCATCGGGGTTTTCTCCCTCCCCTTTGATAAAATCAGGAACTCTACTTGAAGGGATTAAAGCAACACAATCAATGCTCATGTTTTCTCTATGTATTTCAGACCAGACTAGGTCTCGACTAGAAAAGATGACCATGTTTTTGGGATCTTGCACCTCAAAATCCATGATAGCCTCCCATTTTCATCGCTTGCCCATTTTGGGCAGTTTCCTATAGAACAATATGAAAACACATTAGCAATTTGTACTAGGTGGAGACATGCAAGCAACACATCCTTTCATACTTGGGTAAATTCACAAAATCTATAAGATGCATTTAGACATTTACTTGCAATGTAATGTAATATAAAAAGCAAAAGAAAAAAAAGAAAGAAGTGAATTTGATTGATAACTCAAGATGACAGCTGTTCAATAACACCATTATATATTCAATGAATGCATCCACATGCCTAGTGCTATATTTCGAGCAAACCCTGGTCCCAAACCGTAATTCAAGCTTATATTACCTAAAAATGGCCCATGTTGAGTGGGAAACACTAGTGCTGATGTCCCTAAATGATCAAGGCCAGTGGATGAGAGAGAGTGTGACCAAAAACTGGTGTATCAAACCAATATATCAATATGCATACCCCTATCACATCAAGTATTGTTCATCGATGTTAAAATAAAGTGTTTCAAGGTGAGTATCATTTGAAATTTGATAAGGTAAACCAAGACGATTGATAATTCATAAGCAGCCAGTGTGGACCTCCCAAGCCACTGTAAGAATATATATGGGGTTATGTCTGACCCTTGAGGAATGAGTAATGTGAATAGAGCCAACTAGGGCTAGCACATGGAAGACCTAAGCATCCATGTTCATATTCTCTATTCTCTCTCACACCACTTCCATGTATTTTTGTCTCCTCTCCAACAATTCCATCTAAACTATTTCTATGGGGGAAGACAGGCTTACTGTCAGTCCAAATCCACCTCACTGTGTGCTTCGAATCCCCTGAAATCAATAAATATGAACAAAGAATACTGGTCCTCGGCTGTTTCTCACAGCCCCATCTCAACCTTAAGTGGGAAGGAGAATTAAGTTTTTTCTACTTAGTCGCTCCATGCAACATGTGCGTTTATGTTGACATGAGCTTATACAAGGAATCCATTTGTCATTTGTTTAAGACCTTGCATAAGCAAATGTTTCTGCAATGTAATCTACCAATGTTTCTGTTGTCAAAGAGCTTTGTAAAAATGACTATTACAATTTCAAAGGCCCTTCCAGAAAAGGGAAGACTCATTCAATTGTTTCTGTTATGCCTCTTTTTTTGCTCCATGCAACAAGCAATTTGCTGTTGACATGATATAAGGAATTCATTTGTAATTTGTTTAAGACCTTGGATAAAGGTATCTGCTGATTGTAATCTACTAGTATCTTTTTACTGCAAAACAACTTTGTAAAAATGATGTTCAAAGGCCCTTCCAAAAAGGGAAGATTCAATCGACTGTTCTAAGTATATTCTGTCAATTGCAATAAGTAAATAGCACTTGAGCTATAGGAATTGATCTTGATTGTTAAACATCATGGATTGTGGCTATTCATATGGCTGTGGGCACTTTGTGGGCACTCAATAGACATCTACATTTACTAAGAAATGTTGGAGGACTAAGTTTGTCGATCTACAAACCCAAAGGCAATGCTGGCAGCTAAATGGCTTGTTACAGTAATGAGTGGGGTGGCTCATTGGTAAATCCTTGTATGGCATGGAATTCTTATTGCTACTCAACTAAGGAACACTGAAAATCCATTTGGATTTGTCATATATTTGCTGTTGTCACTTTTGAACTTCCTGAGCCATACCTTTGCTTGTATCGCTGCTATCTTCACAGGATCCCAAAGCTCAAGAAAATGCGGTAATTGCAATCCTAAATTTATCTATTTACGAGAAAAACAAAGGTAAAATAATGCAATCTGGTGCATTACAGCCAATTATCAATGTTCTCAGAAATGGAGGCAGTATGGAATCTAGGGAGAATGCTGCTGCAACGCTCTTCAGCCTTTCCTCTGTTCATGAATATAAGAAATTAATTGGAGAAAGGCGAGAATCCATTCCAGCCTTGATAAATTTTCTTCGGGACGGTACTGTTCGAGGAAAAAGGGATGCAGCTACTGCCTTGTTTAATCTTTCAGTTTTCCATGGAAATGTTTCACAGTTAATAGCAGCTGGGGTAAGTGAACCAGAGCAGGGGATGCAGAGTCATTATCGAACGTTCGAAAGGAGCTCGTCGACGATGGAGGGAGTCTCCACCAACCCGCGGGGTGGTGGAGTAAATGTTCTGAACGGCTGGCTGCGGCGACGGGACGGCGATCGACGGAACCAGATTTGATCCTGACAACATCTGGACCCACATCTCTCGGTCGATGAATTCGCTGAGGTGCCGGGATGGATGTCGGGACGGTGACGGCCATCGACGGAGTAGTCTAACGGCCGGGCGAAATCGTCGACCTGTTAGACTACTCCTTGTTAAAATTACAAAATAGCTCCAACAATTTGACTAATTTTGATAAAAACTGCCCGCAAAAGCCAGGCGTTTCAAGCTTTCTTTTCTACTCGTCTAACAACATTGGAGTTCGTTTCCCAATGCCACCGAGAGTAATGAATAACCACCACAACTTGCAAGCAAACCATCTAAAAGCATAACGAAAAATCCCAAGGTGTTCTCTTATTCTACTCGTCTAACAACGTTGGAGTTCGTTTCCCAATGCCACTGACAGCAATGAATAACCACCGCAACATCTGAAAGATGCAACAAAGAAGGAAAGCAATATTGTTGACCATCTAAAAGCATAACGAAAAATACCACACCTGAAGTAAACACTGATGCATTGTATGAACATGTATATGAACTGAACTCGGAGAGAAGAACCGCTATTTAGGCAGAGTAAACAGACGGACGTTGTGAATTACCTCCCTTGAGCGAAAAAACCTGGACGCCATCCATGGCAAACATGATGGCCGGGGCAGTTAACCCAGAGGAACTTCCAGGCCCCAGTTGTGGTCTTTCTGTTCAATCTGAATACGTGAAAATCGCTTCCCAGATGAACAACGCATCCAAGAAACGGAGTTTGAGAGATGACAGTGACAGCAATGCCGCCAAGGCCGATGAGGGGCGTCCCAGAGAGGGTAGTACACTGGTGAACCCAAGGCCTCGTGGGAGGCCTAAGGGCTCCAGGAACAAGTCCAGTGCTCCTCCTCCATCTGGAATCGCTGAAACCCCAGAGACCCCCAAAAGTCATGTATTTGAGATCCCCAGTGGGGTCGATGTCAGGATGGCATTGGAGACGTTCGCGCATAGAACCCGACTGGGAATATTCATTCTCAGCCGGAGCGGGACGGTCACAAACGTTACTCTGTTGCAACCGGCAGCTCAAGGGGGGACGGTAACTTATGCAGGGCCGCTGGGAATTATGGCCCTGTCCGGAATGTCCATTCCCACCACTCAACTCGAAGAAGCAACAAGAATGACAGTCATTCTGGCAAATGGGCAAGGTCTAATAACTGCAGGTAAAGTGGTAGGAAGCATGGTAGCATCGGATCCCGTCATTGTTGTCGCCGGCATAGCTGCTGAGATCCCTTACGAGAGGTTAAACATGCAACCTATGGAGGTCCAGCCCACTGGAGTCTTCAAATCGCCTTCTCTGTCTGCTGGCCAACACCATATAAACAAGATGTCTACAGATCAAGAGGTAAGCATTATGTCTATTACTAACGTTGCTGCCAATCCACTTAATGTTGGCACACTGCATCAATACCACTATCCAGGAGCAAATCGAATCTTCTAAGGACATTTGTGATTTGCAATAATGTGATTTTGTTAATTTTGTCGTTGTTTCCAAACGGCTGCAACAGACTGCTACTATCAATGTTACAGAACATTGGTGGAATTTCTTTTAACATTGCATATTTCAGCCTTAAATCCATCATGTGAAAGCTAGCTAGCATGGATAGTCACAGACTGAAAGTAAGCCATATTTTGAGATTTGGATTAAGGTTGATGAGATTTTATTTTCTCGAACGTAGTTTATATTTTGAGATTTGGATTAAGGTTGATGAGATTTTATTTTGTTGAACATAGTCTATAAATTACTATAAGATTGAGATTCTGTTTTCATGAACAAGAGTCTATGAATGACTATACAATTATGTTATTTTGAGATTTGGATTAAGGTTGATGAGATTTTATTTTGTTGAACAAAGTCTATAAATTACTATAAGATTGAGTTTCTGTTTTCATGAACACGAGTCTATGAATGACTATACGGTTATGTTTCTTCAGCATAGGTATGTGTGTTTTCATGAACATGAGTCTATGAATGACTATGCGATTATGTTTCTTCAGTATAGTTATGTTAGTTATAAAAGTTTTGTGGGCAGTAAGCAATATACAATTATGTTTCTTAAGCATAGGTAGCTTAGTTAATAGAAGTTTATTTGGGGGGATTATACAAAATGTTTTAAGTTTAAATGTTTTCAGCATGTGTATATGAGTTAATATTAATACAAATTTTGTGCAAGGAGTAAGCAAAATGTTTTATTTTTTATTTTTTATAACCATAAACTAATGTTTATTATATGTTTTTTTAATCTAGATACAAAATATATTGTATACTAAGGTGTTTTGAGACTTGTTTTATGTGTTTTTAATTTTTATTTATATTAATCAATTATTGTTAAAGATAGCTTATTAACCTTGTATGGTTAGAACTGTTTAAATAGTTTATTTTCAATTCAGATTAATCAATTATTATAAGATATAGCTTATCAAATTAGTTATAAAAATTTTCAAACTAAAAATATGTTTTGAATTAGGATGCGAAAATTTGTAGTGTTCTTTATTTCTTTGTTATTATAAAAAATAGCTTATCAAATTAGTTATAAGAATCTTCCAATTAAAAATATATTGAATTAGGTTGTGAAAAATTTTAGTGCTTTTTATTCTTTGTTACATTGAAAAGATAGGAGCAAAGGATGAGGTAAGAAAATATTTATTGACATAAAAAAGTGAAGATGTATTTTCTTGACTGTTAGTTTATAATTTACATTACTTAATGTGTGGAAGTAGCTCATGACATAAGTTATTATATTTTTTCAAGTAAAAATATGTTACAAATTAGGTCATTAAATTTTTCATTACTTTTTGTTTATGACTTGCATAGAGGGTGAAGGTGACACTTGGTGAGCATAGAGGTTACAAGTGGAAAAATACTTATTCACTAGTGGGAGAGATGCCCTTATTTTCTTCCCACAACTTTGACAATATTCTCTCATTCTCTCGCTACCCCAATCTACATGCCACATATCTGTTTACTCCCTCCACTTGCAACCACTACTAACTATTTTCTCACTCTATACCACCTCCTCAACCTTCATGAAGGTGAATATTTTCCCACTATATTCTCCAACACCCACCATCATGGAGTGGGTAATATCATTTCCTTCCCCTAGTTTCACCCTCAAGAAAGGAAGTGATCAATATTTACTCATTATTTACCCCATATCCACCCTCACTAGGATTGATATCTCTCTCTCTCTCTCTCTCTCTCTCTCTCTCTCTCTCTCTCTCTCTC
>LPNX010165383.1:670663-765529 GCA_001517045.1 Pseudotsuga menziesii
AAAAACAATTGACTAATGAGCTTGAATGAATATGAATGGTGTCTCAAACCAAATATTCTTTGATTTGAATTCCATGAATATATCTTACAGAATTTATATTTTTGCACAAAATTGAGATTAATTATCATACATAACATAGTATTTCTCGTCCAATTTCCTTTTTTCAAGGTTATTGATTCGTCGAAATTCCTTGGGAAGTAGAAAGAATTACAATCCCCATTCAACCTAGAACTTTTAGAATTTATCAATAATTGAAATATATTATCAAACTATGTTCATTAGCACGCTTTGACATGGTTATATATGTCCTTTTAGTCCAATATTTTGAAGTCAATATAAAAAAAAAATGGCCTTGTTGATGTTCCCAAACATATTCTATAAAACATTCTTGTAAAAGTATCCTTCCAATGTTCCTCATAATACTATTAGTTGTTACTTGAAATGTTCATTTTTATTCCATGTAAATGTTTCTTATAGAACCAGTTACATTGGAAATAGTATCGTTACCCATGTTGAACAAATTCTTATTAATTCGTTGTCTCAATATAAAAGGATTTTTCTATATTCTTCGAGGAATATTCGTAAGGTGCAATGAATTGATCCATATACCATTTGATGAACTATCAATAGAATATTTATACAATATCTATTAGTACTTCTAATACTTTGCGAGTCAATGAAACTATTTTCATGAAATTCAATTGTCTTAATTCCTCAGAAGCTGGATAAAAACCTCGAGTTCCTTGTGTACTTCCTTTTCGATCAATGACAATTGTTGCATTGTCATCAAATCGTATCATCATTCCATTTTCATGTTCATGTTATTTATAGGTGTGTATTACTATGGTTCTAGCCCCTTCCGACTTTTCGAGGGGCATGTTAGTTATTACTAATTTTTAATTATAACAATAATAACATCACATGTATGAGCGTATTTATGATTGATTTCTCCTAGAACTACATCCACCAAGATATTTTAGCAATGAAATATTTTCCCATCTTGCATATGGAACACCGTAATGTGCCTTATGTCCAATCCATAAAAGTTAGGAACACATTCCTTTTAGAATTTTCAAAAATTCATTTTGGAATCCATGCTAATGGAATCTAAGAGATCGGAATGGTGTCCAACATCGATTTTACTAGAATACGTCTTCCTACCTTCGATTACTATTTATGATACCATACCTAAACTATGTTCTTTAGTTTTGTGGTTAACCACATGCAATCCTTTTTCATATAGTTATTTGTTTCTAAGTGAAATACAAGATATTTTAAACCATAATCCATATCGTCTCCATGAAATAAAATATAAGCTTTGTAGAAACTCACCTCATTCTCTGTCTATTGACACATAAAATAGTAGAATTTTGGAAATTGATAATAATGCAAGTAGATTGACAAAACATATCAAGAATTCTTACAAGTTTTTATACATCTCTCTTACATCCATCACAAAATATGAGGATGTCATCTACAAAAATAATGTGTAATAAATAAAGTAACTTAGAAATACAAATTGCATGTAAGCAACATGTCCTTTTTTCCTTAACAAAACATGTATTTAGTCCCTTATCTACAAACATTTAAGTAATATTTGAGAGAGTAGACACCGATGATGTAGCCCTCTTTAAGCTCCAAAAAATGGTGAGGTCGATCCATTGATTAGAACTACAAAGGAAACCGAGGTGATACAACTCATTATCGAATTTATAAAATCCACATCAAAATATAAATGGGTGAGGAGTAGTGTGTTATAGAGACAATTCACTCTATTGTGCTCTTTAGAAAAATCAATTTTGATGACAACAACTTTTTGCTTTTGTTTTATTGGCTATGTAATAAGTCATGTCCCACCCATATAGCTTTTTTTATTTTCCTTTATTCTAAATAACGTAATTGTTCCCTTCAAATATTCCTTGACATAATTTCCTTTAATGTTTATGCAATGATTTTACCAACTATTTTGTAAATAACATTGCATAATGTATTGTCCCAAAATCATCAAAAGTGATAGGGTTTTCAACTTTAAGTTTGAGTG
This sequence comes from Pseudotsuga menziesii, assembly GCA_001517045.1. Lineage (NCBI taxonomy): Eukaryota > Viridiplantae > Streptophyta > Pinopsida > Pinales > Pinaceae > Pseudotsuga > Pseudotsuga menziesii. The sequence continues at coordinate 672,705 of LPNX010165383.1, forward strand.
AGATTAGAGTAGAGTTAAGAGAGCTCATAATTCTCCGTATTTTTAAACTCTCTTCCACAACCAATAATAGATCACCCACCATAATAGCAAAAGTTTCAAGAAAAATTTTTATTGTCCACTAATCTGGGCTTGGGATCTTATCACTTTGAAAACTATGAAGAACCATAATTAAATCATCCATTGAAACCTCCTCCATTAAATCCCTTTTGTCATTTTCATTGACAAATATTTGGGAAAAGTAGGAAATATGAATAATTTTAACAATTGGAACTCTTTCTTATGCCTTAAAACGTGTCTGAAATAATCTATTTCTTGTATTATTGAAACCCCCAAAAGTTGAGATGTATTTTCCATATTGATATGGCATACCCCAAATAATAATTCTCAACTTGCAACCCTTCTGTGAAAGCTTGGAAGAATTTTTTATTTTCATCACCACATTTTAACCATAAGGGACAACTTTTATACCAACATGCCTCTTCCTGATTCGCAAGAATTTTGTTATGATTACTATCCATGTTAAATTTTATATGCTGCTATATTTTAAGTCCTAAGTTCATAATAATTTAATACATTTTCACAATACCATATTAAAGAGGATCATTGAAAGAAACACAATCATAATGTACACAACAATTTACTCTGGGAAACCCCAAAGAGAAAAACGTAACAAAATTCCTCAATATAGATTACTAGAATGAAATGACCAAAGAAAAAGGAATCACAAGAGAGAGAGAGAGAGAGATCCACAAGCATAAGAGCCAAAACACCAAATACACTTATCTACATCCTTCTTTGTCCTTACTTCTTTCTCTCTCATGTGTAATACATGAGTGAGTGACTGTGTATAAATGCGGGAGCATGCCTCCATATTTACATTGATTTTCCAATTCACATTTTACCCTAACTGGGCCTACCTATTAAACTAATAGTGATGGATTACCTAAGGGAATTCACAATGATAATTAGATTAATCTTTTATGGGTACTATTGACCTCACTTACAACAGAGGGTCTACCTCGTGAATTTTACATGAACGTTTACATCAATGACATCTCTCAAAGGAATAATAATAATAATGTAAATTAAAATTAGAATACCGTTTGAAGTTACATTATTGAAAAAGTCTTGCTTAACAAGAAGGGTATTCTACTGACAACAACAACACCTGGTGTGGATCTATACAACATCGTCAGAAGGAGGGAGGAGGTATCATTAGCAACATATTTTGGAAGATTGTCTGGTACATCTATAGATCATTGAAAGTTTTGAGCATCATCATGTACTGGAAAGACCTAGAGTATCATCATATCCAACATGGAATTGGGGCATCATCATCTACAACATGGAACTGGAACATCATAATATGCAACATGGAGTTTGAGCATCATCATCTGCAACATGGAACATGATCATCACCTACAACATGGAGCTAGAGAATCATTACCATTTGTTGGAAGATAATTGTATGTAGCATGGAGCTCGAGCATCACGATCTGTAGTATAGAAGTAGATCATCACCTATAGCATGGAGTTGGAGCATCATCATCATGATCTACTGGAACATCATAATATGCACATGGGAGATGAAGCATCATATTATATAGCATAAAACTGGATAATCACCTACAACATGGAGATGGATCATCGTCATCTTCATCAACATAGAAATACTAAAACATCATCATCATCTTCAATATCAAGCTGAATTATCAACATATTCAGTATAAAACCTGACACATCACTATCAATGACATCACAAGGCTGGCTCATTAGCATAAAGTTGAAATAACACCAACAATGACAACACGAGGCTGGATCATCAGCATAAATTTGGAATAACAACAACATGTGACATGTATAAACACATAATCATCAATATATGAAGGATGGAATAACATCATCTATGAAAATAGAATGAGTCTAATGTATCAACAACTGACATGATCCTTCCTTTCAAATTATAGAATCATGGACAACATGGGTGATCATTTCTTTTTAGAATTACGGGATCGTCTACAACAAAAATGTGCTACTTAGATGGCCCTTCCTTTCAGCATTACAAGATCAAGTATTTACAAATGTACCATTACTGAGAAAAATTATCAAATACGTACATAGGATGATCCTTCCTTCAAGAAATAAAATATCAACTCCAACATGGATGATCCTTCCTTTCGTAATTATCGGATCTCCAACCAAAATTTTAGACGATCTTTCCTTTGGGAATTATGGGATCAATTCAATATCCTTGGCGATCCTTCCTTTAAGAATTACACGATCAATTGGATTGGCCAACATATTGGATGATCCTTCCTTTAAGAATTACAGGATCAAGTCCATCAACCAACATCTTGGACTATGCTTCCTTTTAGGATTACGGTATTAAGTCCATCAATCAACATATTGGATGGTCCTTCCTTTCAAAATTTTAGGATCAAGTATATCAACCATCATATTAGAATAACTTTCCTTTCAAAATTCTGAGATCAAGTCCCAAGATCAACATTTAATATGGCCATTCCTTTGAAAATTATGGGATCAATTCTAAGGTTGATCAATCCCAACTAAGCGACTTGCTGTGATCAGGATACCATAGTATCATCAATACTACTCCCCCCTATGAGGGAAGTCCTTCCATAAAACCCCTATCTTGTCTTAGTGTTCAAACTTCAAATCAGACAAAGGATTAATCAACACATCTACAACTTGCTCATATGTGCTCACATGTTGGAGCTTTATAGCTCCCTTCTCCACCATGTCACAAAAGTAGAAGTACCATATTGCTATGTGCTTCATCTTATCATGGAACAAAGGGTTCTTTGTTATATTCATGGATGTTTTGTTATAACATAGAATCATGGTAGGATCTATCTCTAGATCAATAGATTTTTCAACAACTTCCAAATCCATATGGCTTCACAACTGGTAGAACAAGCCGCAATATATTATAATCCTACAGTGCTAAGAGAAACACTGGATTGCTTCCTTCTTAGCGATGGGATCATGGAAGAACCTAAACCAAAACATCCTCTTGAACTTCTCTTTATATATGATACATTTCCTACCCAATATGAATCTGTATAACCATGTACTCTTAAGTCATGATCTCTACTATAAATTAGACCACAGTCTATCTTAACTTTTAGGTACCTCATCACATGCTTTGTTGCTACCATATGAACGTGTCATGTCTTAACCGAATACTGACGCAAGGTGTTCAAAACAAAGCATATATATATTGATATATTTGTAACTTTGAAAGATATTCTAATGTATATTATCATTGTGTGTTGTTGTACCCACATCAAACATATGTTTTCCTCCTTTTGGGATGTCATTATTATGTCTAGACCTTGAGGTACAAACTCTATTGTAATTCAGGGAAATAGTCTCTAGTGTAACATCATGTAATGTGCTTTTGGTATTTCTCTTGGAGAATTCCACCCTGTTAGGGTAATATGTCAGCCCCAGTAATGTAATAGGTCAGTTACTTGATTAGTAGAAATAAGGAGGAACCCTCCCTCATTTATAGACACCTCACACTCACTCAAGTTCACATGAGAGAGAGAGGGGGAATGAAGGAGGAGATATAGATAGCTACTCGACACTTCTTATTATTGGTATCATTCATATTATGCCATCTAATTTTGTTACTATAGTATTATGAGGAAGGTTTTAGGGCTTTCTCCTTTAGGGTTTCCCCAGTGAAAATATTTATGTCTTGTGTATCTATTCTATATTATGCATATTGTTGTACTTACTATTGTTTGAGATAAATATATTAACTAAGATAAAAAGATAATAATAAAAAATAACATAGTATCAAAGCCTCTCTAAAAGAAGGGATTGTGTAGAAAAATAAACTAGGGCTTCTTATTTCAATGTCTTTTCTTCACAGATCATCAAGAAAAGAGGTCTAGGCTAACTCACCTCAGTAGGGCATATTTTGGTGCAAGAAGTTTCATATTTGAAGAATTTTTAGTCTTAAACCTACCAATGGTGCTAGGAGAAACTAGAGCATCATGTTTCAAAGGAATCCCACATTAGTCTTTAGAAAGGATCCTGCTATGCAAATCTCCTAAAGGAGGCGCATATTTCTATCTAAACATAATTCCCAAATTCTTAGTTTGGAAAATTAGGGTTTCTATTAAAAACCATATGTCGGCCAGATCCAAAACCAAGTCGGACACCTCAAATAGGTAAGATCTAAATATTTTATATTTTCATTTGAGGTTCTCATTTGAAAACATGACTTACCATACACAAATTAAGGACAATCTTGGAGAGGCTGATAACTTCCAATAATGGATGTACAAAATATTCCTGATCCTTGAAGAGAATAATTTAGATCAATACATCAATGGAGAAGTTCTAGAACCAAAGGAAGATAAGGATAAGGATACTAATAAGAAGAAATTGGTTAAACTGAATCGAATCATTGCAAATTTAATCAAGGATCGCCTCATCCCCCATGTTCCATCATTAAGGACACCAAAGGAATTATTCAATGCTTTGACATAGATGTTCGTGTTGGAGTCATTATCAAACTTACACACCTTATTTGGTCAATTTTTGCCTAATTACCTGCTATCATAAGTTTAATTGACTGAATTGGCATCATATGAGCACACCATGACATTGGCATGATCACACCCACACCTTCCTTCAATCAAGGAGGCCAACTGAGCCTTCTCCTTCAATCACGCAGGAGAACTCGGCTTCCTCCTTCAATCAGGTAGTAATTCTGGGGTGATATGAGTGTCATAAGTGCACCTAATAGATAATTGATTGTTGTTTCACCTTAAAATTAGTTAATCTAAGTTGTAAAGGTGCCTCAATCATGTCATTGTCTATTTTTGGATGATTGGGATGAACTAGAGTGAGTTAATGTGCCTCCAAGCACTTCTGATGACTAGTATCACTTCAGTTAACTTCACCAGAGCTAATTGGAGCTAGTGATGTGCTACCACCTACTAATTGACATACGATGACATGTGTCTTAGTTACATCTAGTGAGAATCATTCATATATTTCACTCTTATTCAGTTAGGACTCAACTAGAGTTAATGATTGCTAGATTAGTGGTTAACTAAGTGTGTCTAGTGTTTCCTGACAGTCAGTTAAGCTACACCCATCCATGCAATTCGAATGACCTCTAGTGAATTTGAATTGGCTTGGAATTCATGCATTTTGCATGACATTGTATTGCATCATTCATTCTGTTATTCATTATATAGAGCTACAACCTCCTATTGAAGTACCATTATGTCATTTCATGCCTAATTTGTCTTGAATCACTTGTAAGTATGTGCTTTGTCTCAAGATTGTTGTGATAGAATTAATATGGTATCAGAGCCACAACGGGATCAAGATCATTCTCCAGAAAACATGATTTATGATGGATCTAGCATGCAAAATTGAGCAAAAGCTCAAATTCCAGCACTGCATCAGAAGCCAAAGGTTTACCACTTAATACCCAAAGTAAAATAATTGTTGATCAAGTTTGTTTGAGAAATTATGCTAGGTGTGATGAAAACCTGAAATGTACAAGCTATCAGACCTTACTATGACTTTTTTGTGTTGATTGCAAGTTTTTTTATAGGGTCGCTACATTCGCTACAACATAATAATGACTTATTGCATATATATTCTTACTCCTTTCAATTACCATTAATGGAAAGGAGAGATGGATATCCAAATACGTGATAAAGGACTTTACAGAGTCACTATGAACATCGAGGAAGAGCCAAACCATGTCGTGGACAACACTAGATTCTTTAACAAGATGGATGAAGCTTTCGGGTTTTTGTGTCTCTTTATTTATAAGGATATTTTTTCCACCTCTCGGGATTGAAGACTCCGAAAGAAATTTGGGACCAACTTGCCTCCCTGTATGACAAACAAGACGATCTGAGGATTTATCAGCTAGTGAATGAGTTGATTTCTCTTCAACCTGGCAATTTCGAAAGTTCTCTCATTGAATTCTTCTTAAATTTCAAGTATCTAGTCCTACAGTTGAAGCAGTGTGAGGTGAAGAAGGAGGATGCTTAGCTCATTCTCACCATTCTATCCAAACATGGTGCGAACTACTCAATATTTCTTTCCACTTTTCATTCTGGGAAGCTCACACCCCCTAGATGGAAGATTCCTTTTCTCAATGCTTTCATTGAGTCCCTAACAAATGAGCATGACAATATTGTTCATATGGGGATCATTCTATCCTTAAATGATCAAGACCTATTTTCTTTGGGGCCTAAAGATCCAAAGGGTAAAGGGAAGAAGAATCAAAATAGTAAATTCAATCTACCAAAGTCTAAAGAAAAGAACTAGTAGCAAGATGAGTCTTCTGGCTCGAAGAAGCACGAGAACAAAGGAAGCCAAGGAAAAGAGAAAGTCAAGTCTTCCTATTGCGGGAAGGGATTCCACCCTGAACATGCCTACATGAAGATGAATCTTGATGAGATGAATTCTCTCCTCAAGAGAAACAAATATCAATCTTTTGGAGGGTGTTCGGAAAAGAGATAACCATGATCGAGATACCCAACTAGAAAGAGGACATGCTCTCATTGAAAGCACCTCGAAGCACAAATCTCTACTCATAGACTCTAGAGCTTCAAATCACATGATGGCAAGAAGATATTTCTTCTCATCCCTGGACACCAAAAAAATAATTCTCATCCAAATGGGAGATGATTCTACCATCATTTCTAAAGGAAAAGGTAGAGTAAATCTTGAACATGGACGTTTTTTTGATGTTTGGTATGTACCATACTTGGCCTCCAACCTCATGAGTGTATATCAAATGACTCATACCATATTGCCAAAGTGAGTAAATTTCGGCCCCAATGATGTAGAAATCAATGAGATTGCATCCGAGAAACTTGTTGCAAAAGAATTAGCAAACCATCACGATAAGGCCAATGAGTTTACCTAGTTTTTTGCAGATGCAAAGCCCACCTCTCTTCTGAATCATGGAAATGAGGTTAGTAGACTATGGAATGAGAGATTTGGTCATTTAAACTTCAATTATTTTCAGAAAATTCAGAAAAATTCCATGGTTGAAGGCCACTCAGCCATCAAAACTTCCGAAGGAATTTACAAAGGTTGTATTGTGGGAAAACACCCCGAGCACAAGTTTGATCAGGGAAAGGAAAGTCGTGCATCAAGTATATTGGGGCTGATTCATTATGATATCAATATAAATATGCCCACCACATACATGAATGGATCTCAGTATGTGATGACCTTTATAGATGATTTTTCTATATACACTTGGGTTTTCTTCATAAAAAAAAATGATATTTTGGAGAAATTTATTGAGTTGAAAGCACTAGTTGAGAATGCCTCAGGGAGAAAGATTAAATATATGATATATGATAATGGAGGGGAATATATCAGCTCTGAATTTCTACAAATATGTTCAGACAATGGTATCAAGATTCAACATTCCATTCCTTACACTCCTTAACAAAATGGTGTAGCGGAAAGGAAATACCACTCTCTCAAGGAGATGACCACCTACATACTGGAAGCAAAAGGATTGGCTGAAAATTTATGGGTTGAGGACATCAATGTTGCTGCACAAATTTAGAAGAGATTAAATCACTCTTCCATGGAATTCAATAAACCTTTTGAATCCTAGTTTGGAAACAAGATGAATGTCTCAAATTTCAGGGTGTTTGGGTCCAGTGCATGGGCCCACTTTCCGCATGACAAGATGAAGGATTTGAAACCACAAAGTGTTGAATGTTTTCTCATTGGATATAAAAAAGAATATAAATGATTCAAGATTCTAAATATAAGAACCAAACAAATTTTCATTCAAAGAAGTGTAAGTTTTAAAGAGCCTCTCCAAGAGGTAGAACTAGTCGAGGAGAAAACTGTTGAAATTCGCTCCTGTTCTTCTAATCATACAGATGATGAAATTGGGAGTGATGGATATGATATTGCTGATATGATGTTATATATAAGTAATAAAAATATATCAGGTTTATAATAATATTCTTAAGTTCAAACACATCTCCCAACTTGATCCAAGAAGAACCCGATATGATTTTCAAAGAGAAGGTATTTCTCTCTCTTGTCATGATTAATTTCTGTTAGAAACCTATTATTTAATTATTAGTTGAGATCCTAAGTCCTACTATCATGCTCAGAAAGATACGATATGGAAAGTTGCTATGGACGAAGAGTTTAATTCTCTTTGGAAAAATGCTACTTGGGAGCTAGTTTCTCTTCCACCTGGGAGGAAATTAGTTCAATGCAAGTGGGTTTTTGGGAAAAAAGTTGCTGCTGATGGAAAAAAATTAAAATATAATTCAATTATTGTTTCAAAATGGTTTTCCAAGGTCCAAGGAGTGGACTATCATGAGACCTTTTCACCGGTGGCAAAGATGGACTCCATCGCCCTAGTTTTAGCCATTGAGGCATCCAAGCACTGGGAGGTGCATCATATGGATGTCAAGAGTTCCTTTTTACATGAATAACTTCATGAAGAGATATACATGAATTATATTGAGGTGTACACATCAATTCCTTTATTGGTTCACAAATTGCAGAAATCATTATATGTGTTGAAACATGCCCCAAGATCATGGTATGCTAAGATGGATGCCTTTTTGCCTTCACAAAACCTCCAAAGATGAAAATCTGATATGAATGTATATTTGCAGCTGTATGATGGTAATAATATTATCATTTTTTTATATGTTGATATTATTTTGATTACAGGAATCACACTTACTTCCACTACCTTCATAAAAAATGCCCTTCATGATGCATTTGAGATGAGCGATTCAGGGATCCTGAAGCAATTTCTGGGGCTTGAAATATCCCAAGAATTTTATAGGATAATGGTAAATAAGTATAAATTCATTTCATACCTATTAATTAAATTTAACATGGATGAATGCAACGATTCCCCATTTCCTTTCCTCTCAGGGATCAGCCTTGAAGAGGTAAAATCCACTCCACCCAGGGATTGCACTATCTACCACCAGCTGATTGGTAGCTTGCTTTAATTGACACATGCATGGACTGATATTTGTTATTATATGAATTATGTATCACAATAAATTCATTAGCCTCATGACCTCCATTGGAGGGAAGCCAAGAGGATCCTTCAGTACATTCAAGGCACAAGATCCTAAGACATTCACTATGCTACAGATTTTGAGCTAGAGTTGGTTGGTTATACAGATTCAGATTGGGAAAGGGATTCCATAGATTGGAATTCCATGTCTAGGTATGTATTTATGTTTGGTGGTGGCCCCATTTTCTATTCCAGCAAAAACCAAGCCGCCATTGCATTATCTTTGGGAGTGGCCGAGTACAGGGGATCTGTGAATGCTTGCATCAAAGTTGTTTGGTTGAAGGAATTCTTTTAGGGTTTGATATTGGTAGTACTTTGTCCATAGTCATATTTTGTGACAAAAAAAGTTATATTAATATCTCCATAGATCTAGTTACTAGGAAGAGGACCAAACATGTTGAGATACACATGCACTACATCAAGGAGTTGGTGCATGAAAGGACCATTGTTCTACAATACTTCCCTATAGATGAACAGATTGCACATATCTTCACCAAGAACTTTACTGAGAAAAATTTCACTTACCTCTTTTCACTGTTGGGGGTGAGTTCATTAGGGTGATCATATTACTTATTCAATGTTTATCTTGAGTTGGGGGGGGGGGGGGGGGGGTTCCCACAGGGTTTTCCCTCTTTCCTCACTTAGTATNTAAACTATGGCATTTGTTGTTGGGGCCCTATCATTTCATGAATTTTATTTTTAATCCTCGTGAGTATAGCTTAAGGGGGGGTGTTGGATTCATTATCCAACTTACACACTTTATTTGGTAAATTTTGGCCTAATTACCCACTATCCTAAGTTTTATTGACTCAATTGGCATCAAATGAGCACATCATGACATCAGCATGAGCACACCCATGCCTTCCATTAATTCAGGAGTGCAACTAATCCTTCTCCTTAAATCAAGGAAGGCTAAATAGCCTTCCTCCTTCAATCAGGGAGGCTAACTAGGCTTCCTCCTTAAATCAGGGAGCAATTATTGGGTGATATGAGTGTCATAAGTGCACATAATAATCAGTTAATATGAGTTTTAAAGGTGCCTCCATCATGCCATTTTCTATTTTGGGCTGATTGGGATGAACCAGAGTGAATTAGTGCATCTCCAACCACTTATGATGACCAATACCACTTCAGTTAACTTCATCAAAGATAATTGGAGCTAGTGATGCACTACCACCTACTGATTCACATGCAGTGACATGTGTCTGAGTTGCATTCAGTTAGGCTCACTCATCTATTTCACTCCAATTTAGTTATGACTCAGTTAGAGACAGTCATGCCAAGAATAATGGTTAACTAAGTCTGTCTAGTTTTGGATGATAGACGTTTAATCTACACCCATCCATGCAATTCAAATGAACTCTAGTGAATTTGAATTGTCTTAGCATTCATGCATTCTACATGATATTTTATTGCATCGTTCATTCTGTTATTGATTATACAGAGCTGCAACCTCCTATTGCAGTACCATTATGTCATTTCATGCCTAATTTTTCTTGAATCACTCATGAGACTGTGCTTTATCTCAATATTGCTATGACAGAATTAATAGTTTGAAGGGAAGAACATCAACCGGATTATGAATTTGAGGAATGAGTAAAATAATGTGAAGATATAGAACATAGATACTACATAATCATACTTCCTAAGGGTTGGCAAATCAAAGAACAAGTTGAAGTAGTTGAAGAGAATTTCAAAGAAGAAGAAATTGTGATGACTACCTTTAATGGTCGCCATAGATCATGGGAGTCATTCATTCAAGGAATTTGTGCAAGAAATAAGATTATATATTTCATATAAATCTGAGAAAAATCCACACAAGAAGAATCTTTGATCGTAACAAGAGAAGAGAAGACATGATCAATTGAATATCAGGCTCTCATAGTTCACACTAGGAATAAATACAAGAAGAAGGAGAAGAAGTAGAACCATCATCACAACAAGAAGAAGGACAAGAAACAAAATAAGATCAAGAGAGATCCTTCTAATGTTTGATGCTATACTTGTGATTCAAAGGGACACTTTGCAAGAGATTATCACATTGGGAAAAATGGACACCATTATCATGTTTCTAGAGATGATGAGCCAACAAACAAATGATCTAGAAGAGAGAAGGATTATTCATATGAAGACTATGTGATACCACAACACTTATGGGAACTATCTCACATGAAGCATAGTGATTCGCTTGTGGATAGTGGGGCATCCAAACACATGATGGGATACAAAGAATCATTCATTATTATTTCTAAACATGAGTCACCTCATAAGGTGAAACTTGGGGATGATTATCAATATCCCATAAAAGAGAGTGGAGAAGCTTCACACAATCTATACTCCGAGAAATATCTAAATATGAAGAATGTGTTTTATGTTCTAGGTTTGAAGAAGATTATTCTCTCCATCTCTGTACTAGATGCAAAGGGAGTGAGAGTTTCATTTTTCTATGGTCAATTTATGATGTGGCCTAAAGGAAAGACAATGTATGATGCAAAAGTGATTGGAGAAAAAGAATGAGGCTTGTACAAACTAAAAGGACAACTTGAATAAGAATTGGTTCAATATTCAATTGAACCAAGTGTACTATGGAACCAAATTATTGCACATGTGCACTACAAAGCACTACTAATGGAAAGGAAGATCAAGACTCTGTAGCCAGAGAATGGTGAAGAATTTACCTTGAAATAAATCAAGGAAATCTGCAGAGAGTCTAGGATTAAGAGGGAGTAGATCACGCCATATAATCCTTAGTAGAATAGGGTTGCATAATGAAATAAATGAACCATAATGGAAGCAGAGAAAGCAATTCTAGATGACCAGGATATTCCTATGCAGCTTTGGACGGAAGCATCAAGGACAATTTTGTATGTACAGAGATGTACTCCTCATTGAGAACTTGACAAGAAAATTCTGGAAGAGGATTTCTTAGAAGAGAAACCAAAATTCAACCAGCTTACAATATTTGGTTTCATGGTGTACATACATATCCCAAAGGAGAAGAGGACAAAGCTCGATCATTCTAGTAGGAAGGGTATATTCGTAGGATATAGTGATATACCAAAGGCCTACCGGATATACTTATGAGGATTCAAGAAGATTGATATTAGTATATAAATAACCTTTGATGAATACTCCACATACTTTATATCTAGGAGGCTACCTATTCAAGAGGTCCAGGATCCTTAATAAATGAGAGTCTGAGGCATGGAAATTGGAGAAGAAATTACATAAGAGCATGAAGATCATGACATGGAAGAACCATAAGAGGTGATAGAGACACTTATCGAGAAGGAATCCCACAAGAGGAAACCAACATGGGAATGAGATCTCATATAAGAATTACAAAGGTATTGTTTGTACTAGAGCTGTAAACCTTAGTTTTCTTATATATCCCTAGGATACTTTAATGTTTGATTTTACAAGCGTATTGTATATACATTGATTTGTTATATTTTTTTAGATTAGAGGTTAAATAAGTTGGATCATAATTTTATTTTGAATCCATATTTATAAACTTTCTCTATATATTACATGATTCTTTGATGCTTTTCAGTTTTACCAAAGTTTAATGTTCTCGAAGCTAATATTAAATCTTCAAAAATTTATATGCTCCTAAAATGTTATTAGGTTTTCTAAGCATTTTTATAAATCAAGATTAAACATTTTGAAATTAAAGGGGTAATACACGGATCAATCTCTGTACAAGGTACATGTTTTCATTATGACATGCTAGATTTTTAACATTTAAGCTATATGATTATAGGATCTTATTTGAGAGAATACCAAGAACAATAATCAATCACAAGAGACAATGAACACAAATATTTTTCTTGGGGAAAACATAAAGGAGAAAACCCGGAAATTCCTCAGAGATAGAATCAACACCAAAAGTAAAACCCAAAGACACTAATATGATCTCTTGATAGCAGTAGTCTCTCTCTCTCTCTCTTGTCCCAACTTCTTCTTTCTCTGTCAGTTATGCACTACAACTAAGTGTGAGTGAATGTGTGCTAAATAGAGAGGCTCCCTCTTGTTGTAAAGGAAAGTATCCTATGGCTATGGTTTAAGAGGCCATCAACGTACTAGGGTTGAATGAGAGATGCATAATCTTCATCAAGCATATATAAGCAAGCTTCAGAGATTGGAATGGTTCATACCTTAGCCAAATGAAGGTTGATCCAAGCATCCCTTCAATCCTCTTCCTGCTCCTCTAGCCCCTCTTGCTCCAAGACACCTACAAAACAAATTATACCTTCCTCAAACCATAATGACCACATATAAAGTAATGATAATCAAAGCAATATTAGAAACTATTCTAATCAACATAAACATATGATCATAAACAAATATTCAATCACAAACTAAACAATGATTTGGGAAGAAGAAGGACATCACATCTTTATTAATCTTGAAAACAAGTACAAGTATACCTTCTCTTTAAGTTTGGCACCTCATGAGACCTTGATCTGGTTTTGTTGCTTCTCTTCTCCGAGTAACTCAGCCTCCAAGCTTTGCAACACAAGGAAAATGCTTCTAGGGAAAAGGTGTGGGAAACGAAAGTCCCAATTCCCCCAGCATAATGATGAAAAGATTCAAGTATCCTCTCATGGACCTCCATACCTCTATTTATATGCTTAATGAAGAGTTAGGGTTGAACACAAAGTAGTTACAATTGAAGGAGTCAGTTGCATAACTACCCAAACTACCCGAATTTCAAAATACTTATTTTTTTTTACATTTTTAGGAGGTGTACGCAGGTTGCAGAAACAACAGTCATGTACACAAGGAGGTATACGTGGGTTGCAATGTAAAAATTCACGTATTTAAGGTGTACATGAGTATTATATATAGCAACTCACGTATGTATGTGGGTTTCCTTAAGGAAACTTGCGTACACATAAAAAAACCCATTTTAGTGGTCATAGGTAGAGATGTATCATTTTGAGCTATAATAGATGCCCCATAATGTATGAGGTTAGAGGGGAAGACAATAGCTGAAATTCATTATAAAGGAAACAACTAAGTATGGAGAGAGCAGAGAATCCAAGATCAAAAGGCTCGAACAAAGGTACCAGGAAGAGAGATAAATGTCAGACAAAACTGATCACTGGGACATACAAGTCCATATACAAAACATTGCCATAAAGACACAGGTGGATCCAACATATGTATAATTGATGAAACTATCATGGTCGCATAATATGCAAAAAGGCGCCATATCAAATCTAAAGGAGTCATGGCCACAAATCAACAAGGTGGATCCATGCTCAAAAATATATCATAGCCACAAAAATACAAGGTGGATCTATGTCTCAGCAAAATGTCATATAAAATGTAACAAGGTCTTGCGCAACTCAGGCAATAGCAAAAATGACAATGCTACTGTCAGCCCAAGGTCTTCAATCCAAACCGCCCGAAAGGGACAAATCCTAACCATGGGAATAAAGGAGTTGAAGTCAAACATGGAGGAAAGTGTTTTATTACCGGTCAATAATGAGAACCATTAACAAATGCGAGGGAAACCACCATTAATGAAAATTGTCCCCAAGGTACCTAGTACATTTTAACAAGTGTTATTATAAGGACTTGAAGTCGAACACTTGAAGAATCCATCGAGTAGGACACATTACGGTATTCCTAGTACCAAATAGTGAGGGAAAATTACCATTGATGACTACAATCCCCAAGGTACTATCATAAAACTCTAAATATCATCCCTAGAGCAAGATGTGTTGCAGTCGATAGGAAGAGATCCGTTGGAAGGGAGGCATTCAGGCATCCTTCATCATCCAACATGAGGTAAGTCAAAGACTAATTGGATCTGGAATTGGTACTGAATTTCATGACAAGGACCGTCGAAGACATGATGTAATGAACTGATACCAGGGAATGGCCGACACAAAAGGTCAAGGCAACTGCAGAATGGCCGACAAAGGTTTAATCCTTGAATAGTGAGCATGACACAAAATTGACTTATGTAGCTTTGGGCACAAAAGGGACCAATGACACAAATCTACAATATAGGAGACATTGACATATTCCCCATATAACTAGAAAATAAACCAACCAGAGGAGTAAGAAACTATGAATCGGAATAAGGTCAAAATACTAGCACCCAACTGTTGATAAACTCAAAACTGGTGCTTTGTTCAAGGAAACAAGACTTGTTGCCATGATGAAAAATACATGTGAATGAACTTTCCTCCCCCTCTTTCTTGTAAAGGTTTAACAAGTCCGAGAATCAAAACTTGAGATCATCTTCATTTTTAGCAAGCTCAAAGAAGAGACAGAAGAATGATTGATAAAGCACCGATTCTTGGATTTTATGAGACCAAACTCATACATGTTTGACGATGTTTTCAAAGTTTAGAGAGTTTGAAAACTCCAAAGAAGACTCCAGGCAGGTGCTTTTTTGTACAATTTAGTCTCCTGGGGCCAAAATAGTATAAAACATACCAAAGAAGAACTCTCTTAACTTCCAAAGAAGAAAAGGTGCACCTTTTTTGTACTTAGTCAAGAAGGTCCGAAAAAGGTTAAATTACCACCTACCCAATGCTCCTTCAAAAGCAGCATATAGCCTGAGTTTTACGAGTGTGAAGGAAGGCAACATCACTTGGAAATATCCATTTGATTACGAGAAATGGAGCTTACAACAGTAAACTCAATGCTTTGTTCTTTAGGGTTTAATGAGCATGACGAAGACATAAATTACACTCAGAATCTTTTTCATGTTTAGGTCTAGAGCACGAAAAAGAGAAAACTAAGCTCATACTAGGAGTTCCTTTTCTGTAAGTTTAGTCCCTCAAGTCCGGAAAAGTGATAAACCTATGCCTCAGAATACTCTTCTCAATTCCCGAGAAAAGATAGTGTTCCTTTCTCATATTATTGCACATGGTCCGAGAAAGTGATAACCTACTACCAATGTGGATGCCCATTCACATATTCTTAACGAGCCTAAATGGACAAGTTTACTTGGCAGTCAAGTCTATTTTGAGGAGTCAGACCTGGGCCTAAAGAAACTCAATATCTTTCTTGTGAAGTTTTAATGAGTCCGGAAAAGGAAACTTGTGGCCTCCTTACTGTTTTTAACGAGCTCAAAGGAGTGCAGAAAGAATGCTCTAAATGCGAGGAGACGAGTGTCATAGACAGAAAAAACTAGTTCCAAGTGCAAGGAACAAACCTATGCATAATGCAAGGAACATGAGCAAGATAAATACACTCGAGGACCATGTCCTCAAGGTAAAGGGTTTCGAGTTGCAAAGGCAAAATGATACAAGGCTGGGCAATGATGAGAACAAAGATGAGGGCTTATACAACGACTTAAAAGCATGGAAGCTAGCATCAGGCTGATAAGAACAAGAATGGCATATGCAAATGTAGTTACAGCTTGAAGAATAAGACAAGGCCAGTAAATAGTTTTGAATCCAACTAAGAATCTTGTCTCCAAGAAACAAAAACATCAGGATCATATTTAGAAGAAAATTTTTGATGCAGGTCACTTTTGCAGAAACACATGCGACTTTGCTATCTTCTATAAAAGGTAAAGTCAAGGTAGAATCAACTGAAGAAGATTATATATCACCAAGGCTCAAGGGTTTATAATCAGTAAGACCAACCTCAGAAGGAGAGAAAAAATCAATAAGGGATATAGAGTCTTCAGGAACAAAATCAGTATCACGAGAGTTGAAAAATTCATAAGAAAAATCAAACTCAGCAGGATCGTTGACTTTCTATTCAAAGGAAGAGTCAAAAGACTCAAAAAGACCAACATAAGAAGAAAGGTCATGCTTACTAGGAAAATCAGGGTTAGACTTAGTCACAACTAAACCAACATCCAATAGAAGATCAAACTGTATCAAAGACTCTAGGAAGGCTTCATCCAAAGGAAGGAGATCATCCGAGATAGGACACATGTCTAAACTTTCAAATGGATTGACAGACTAGAGAGAAAGCTCCATGGTTTGCATAGGATGACTCACCCAATCAACTGCTGGGACCAAGTCTCGAGAAGGTAAGCATGATAACAAATCCCGCTTCTCAGTAGCAATTGAATGCAAATGACATGAGGCCACATAGCTCACATGTGGAGGGGTAGTGTCTATAGAAACACTGGGAAACAATAAAGGAAAGACCTAGTCTCTATTTGGGTCAAGAGACGGATCAAGAAAATCCAACTGATCAATGGTGACAATTTCTTCACCATGATTAAAGTACATCACACAAAAAAATGTTGACACCACAGCTTGCATGGCATAGATATAATCACGTATAAGGAGCATATTGAAGTCCAAGGGGTATTCTATCACCATGAAGTCAACTAAGACATAATTCCCACCCAAAGTAACAGGTGTTTGAGTGAAAATTCCCAAGGCTATACAAGTTATTCTATCAAATGCCAGTAACTCACTAGCAGTCGACACAAGGCTGGGAGATCCCATGCCTCTCCATGCACGAGCAGAAAAAATACTAATTGATGCTCCTTCATCAACAATACAATGAGCAATAGTGTATGGTTCAACTATGACCTTTATCTGGAAAGGTGAATTAGAAGGAAGGCACAACTCAACTAGTCTATCCCAATCAAAGGAGGTAATCTGAGAGCTTGGAGGGGGTTGATCTGAAGCGCATTTAGTGCCCCTTTGTTCAGTAAGCTCTAAACTAGTAGTGAAGAAAATGTGTGTTATACACCTGATTGGCACCTCTCCATCTGAGTGCTGACATCCCTTAGATCGGCACACAAAAGGACACTTATGGATTGAGGTTTGCCTGGTTTCATGATACCTTGGTGGATGATGAAATACATTGCCTATATGCCCAGCTGATTACTTTTCCATTTGGATATTTTGAGTAGCATTCACGACTATCCCTATTGACATCTCGCGCATCATACGCGGGTATCATGTTCAGCAAGTTGCGTATACATGTATGCGCAAGTTGCACTTATACAGAGTCGCGTATCATACGCGGGTTGCTATACTACAAACTCGCGTATGGTTTCTCAAAATTAGTTTTTTAAAAACACGCATTAATGGGAGATTAGTTTACACATTTACCTTAATCCCATTAACTGTTGTAACCTCCCTAAGCTTTGAGAACTGCCTCATTTCCTTCATATAAATAGAGAACTTGGGGAGGGGTTTGTTAGTC
The DNA here is from genome assembly GCA_001517045.1 of Pseudotsuga menziesii. Classification (NCBI taxonomy): domain Eukaryota; kingdom Viridiplantae; phylum Streptophyta; class Pinopsida; order Pinales; family Pinaceae; genus Pseudotsuga; species Pseudotsuga menziesii. The sequence goes on from LPNX010165383.1 coordinate 690,946, forward strand.
ATACTTGGAGAGCAAAGTTATGCTGGTGGATTTTCTACAGAATCTTTGGAGAAGAGAAACTCAGAGTCCTTTGGTGACAGAGGAGTCTCTTGTTCAGACATTGGGTTGTAATCTAAATTCATTCCAGTATTGTAAATAAAGATATTACTTCTTCCATATTGTGTTTCATATGTTGTGGATTGGTAAATGTTTACATTTTGTTATAATATATGATTTACCTAACTTGCATCTTTATATTTGAATCATACTGTATTTGGAAGACTCTTTGTTAATAGGTGAAGGAGGAACTATCTTGGAGACTTGGGAAGAGGAGCAAAAGAGGAAGAAGATAGCTTGGATCAATCTTTGTTTAATACAAGTAAGTCCTGCTACTTCCTTATTTCCTGTTTTGTACTTTCATAAGTCAAATTGTCTGCAAGGTTAGAGTATGTTGGTAACCCCCTAGACCTAGGTTATTAGGTACATTATCCCTTACAATAAAGCTGGCGACTCCACTGGGGAAGCCAAGTCTGCTTTAGGTCTTCTTTTTGTTTTCCTAACCAGTCATTGCTCGATGTTTTGTATGTGATTTTTATCCTGCCTCTTTACATACTTACAGCATTTGAAAGTCTTGGTCTTCTCTTTGTTTTCTGAAAAAATTTCATACCCATTTGCAGGTTGTCTTTCTAGACAGTCGCGTATGCTGAGTTGAATTCGCGTGTTGTTGTACTGTACAGTCGCGCATCATTCGCGACCTGCACTACTACACAGTCGCGTACACTCCTGAAGATTGTGATTTTTGGTGTTAAAGTTTGCTTGTTCTTTGGCCTCTTATAAATCCTGTTTTCAGTTAAGACATTCTTTTAAGAGTGTTGTTGAGTTGTCTGAGTGTATCAGATGATCACATCTTAGTGCTTTTCGAAGCCCTTGGGTTCTTTTTACTTGTTTTATTTACTGTCTGCATTTTGAAATTTTCTGGCCTGTTTGGGTTGTTTGGTCTGAGTGCCTGAGTCTAGATCAGTGATCAGGGTCTTAGATTCTGTCTGTCCAGTATGTTGTTTGTCAGTTATTGGTTTGCACTTGCATGTTTAAAAAGTCTGTAGTGATTTTTTGATCATTGTTTGCACCCAAGTTGAGGTCCTAGCCTGCTTTTCTTGTTGGTTTTTGGGTCTGTTTGCCTATTAGTTTCAGTTTGTGTTCTTTATACAGTTTATAGGTTGCAAGTTTACTCAAGCGTTGCATTTATACATGCACAGTAGTTTTTTTGAGCATTTCTTAAAGTAAAAAACAAAACATAGTTAATCTTTTGCATTGTAATTTTTGCATTAGAGTAGTTTGTTTCAGTTTAAGAAATACTATCTCAGAAAAATACAAAAACATATAGGCTTAGTTTCTCTTTTTGCTGCATATAGTTCATCAATATTTATTTGAAAAAATGAAAAGAAGTTCATTTCATAGTGTTAGTTTGCTTTAGATGCACCTTTATTTTATTTACTTTCTGCTGAGTCATAACATCACACAGTCCATCACTACCGCTTCCTTTGAGTAAAGAATAGCCCTTAAAATTAACGCTTTAATTTAAAATCTATTAGTAAGTTTTGATTTTTTAGGGCCTTCCACCTACTAGATTAGGCTAGGTTTGTGGACTAGGGAGTGTAAACTTCCCACAAACTATAAACTCAAACGTAGTTGGCCATTCATTAGGTAAATACCTGGTTCTACCGCTATATCTAGGAAGCTCCTCTCAAACAGGAGTCAAGCACGAGGCCGTGTGGAGGCTTGGACAGAGGGGATAACCCCCCAAATCCTTGTCGAAACGTAATTCATGACTTTTGCGCATCTGGGGACTCTGTCTAGGTAGAGTTTCGAGCTCAGCTACCCTGCCCATGCGTACGAGTTCAGCTTGCGACTGTCCCCCCAGACAGTAGGTATTGTCAAGCTAGCCTTTAGTCTCTTGTCTCTTAGGGCTCATACACAGGTAAACCGGAAGGTTATTTCTGGTTCACCTCGAACGGAATTGGAAGGAAACCCTTGTGGAAAGTGCAGGAGGGAGGTTGGTTGATTCCTCTACTTGTTCCTGAGAACCCCTCAAGGACACCAAGTAATTGTTCATCAGCCTTCTTCTAAAAGGTATATCTTTATAGCCTGTTTTGATTGCTTGAGACTCTAGGAATTTTTTAGTGTATGCTCTGTGGATCTGTTTGTGTTTAGTCTGACCTTAGGGTGTGATTATTTAAAGTCTTAATTATGGAGGACCAACTGCTTAGAAGGTCTAGAAGGTTGAGAAAACTTCCTCCTGTCACACCACTGGAACCTCCACCTTTACCCCAAAGGAGGAGATTAAGCGCAGGTGGTTCGTTTGAACTAGTAGGAACTAGTGAGGTTCTTGGTGAACCTGAACTGATAGCTAACCGCTTTGACCTAGATACAGTCGAGATAGAAGAATTGCAAGCTGACGAGTTTGCAAGGAATTATAATACCCCCTTGACTGATTTGAACGATCCAGTGATTGTGCAGGTTAGACCCTTTAGTTCACCAGTACTAGGTGTACCTGTAGGTAGAAGTATGTCTTCTGAAGGAGAAAGTTCATTTGTATTCACCTCAACCCTTCCGGTTGAAGGGGTACTACCTCCCCCAGGAAGCACTCCTAGATCTAACTTACCTTCCACACCTTTAACTCCAGCAAGCAGGGTGGTCCAACCACCTGTTTACTCGAACATTGGAAGTCAGTCTGGTGATATGGCTACTGGGATTCCTAGTATACCTACAATACCTTCTTCTTTCCCTTACACTACCCACAGTGGTCCGGTGGGGTCCTCGGCCTTTGTCCAAGGATTCCATTGGAATGGGGGGCACATACCAGCATCTAGTCCTTACGTAGGTCAACCTCCTTCATATGTAGGAGTGCAGTTTGGAGGCAACACCTCTTATGGGCAGAGCTTCCAAACCCCTATTTCGGTCCCCTACACGAGTTCTCCCTTCTCTTTGTTTAGTGGAGGGATACCTGCTCCGGTCTTTCAGACCCCAAATACTATGGGGATGGCTCGAACAACTTACACTGCACCTCCCACCCAAAATCCGGTGGCCTATGGATGGAACCCATTCCAAAGAAACTTTTCCACTACACAGCCGATGTTAGGGGCAACCCCACTTTTAATTATGGGAATGTGGGGGAAAGTCCCTCTAATACCCAAGCTAGCACATCTAGTACACCGGCTAGGCCAAAACTTCCCTTTCTGGCAACTTTAAACTTGCCAGACCTTTCGAAATTGATGAATGATCCGGTGAGGCATGACCCCACGTGGCCACCTGTTCCCACCAAGTTGCCTTCAGACATCCCTAAGTTTGAAGGTAAAGCTGGTGAAGATCCTGGGGTGCATGCCACCACCTTCCACCTATGGTGTTCTTCCAACTCATTGAATGAATATTCAGTGAGGTTAAGGCTATTCCAGAGGACATTAACTGGCACTGCGGAAAAATTGTACATTGAGTTTCCTTTTGCTACTTTTACTAGTTTCTGGGATTTGGCGTCAGCTTTTCTCAGCCACTTTCAGCTTCCTGTCTGATACGATTTCAGAACTGACTTGTTTTCGACCTTTAGGAAAAACAAGGTAACACATATATCGGACCACATTCAAGAATGGCAGAGGCGAAAGAGCCTTATTAAAGCAACTATCCCTCCTGAGTTTTTATTAGAATGGTTCCTTAAATCACTATTGCTTTATATATCTAAGGATGTTTCTACATCAGGAGTGACTAGTGAGGAAGAAGCTATACTCAGGGCCCAGCAGTTGGACTTGATATATTCATAGTCTGGGATCTTATACGAGATTATCCCTGAGGCACCAAGGCCTTCTCATGAGGCCGAGAAACCAAAGCCAGGACCCCATGCCGATGGTGTGGTTGGGTCCGTTACTACTCCCACTGTAGAGTCTTTGACTAAAAAACTTCACCAATTGTCTGTCAAACAGTCTATGGCGAAGGAAGAAAAGGCTGCCCCCTCTCCCCAAAATGCAAATGTTTTTTCCCAAACTTCGCAAAAGGACAATCAGCAGTCCCGCGGGAAGAAGAAAAAGGGTAAAAAAGGAGAGGGAAACCAAAATCAAAATACGCCCAAACCCGCAAAAAATGCTGATGGGGGCAAGAAGGATAAAAACAAAGTCAAATTTCCTTGTAAGTTGTGCCAAGGAGATCATTTGACCCACCTTTGTCCCCTCATGGAACAAGAGCAGAAGCTGTTGAAAACTCAACCAACGGCTGTCCTGAAGGATCCATTTCCCCAAGGGCAGAATTCCGCATCAGCTTCGACTGTAGCAGGGGGCAGTTCAACTGCTCCTGACCCGAACTATATCAACATGGTCAAATCCTCTACCTTTTTGCAAACTAGGAAAAATAATTATGAGAAGGAGAAAGAGACTCCTGAAGTGGGTAAAGCTGTAGGTGAACCTTCAAACCCTTCCAACCCGCTCACCATAGAGAGACCTGTAGAAATAATGCCTAAGTTACCCAAGGGTATCTTTAAGAAGACTTTGCATAATCCCAATAGGGCTACTTCCAACTACTTAGTGGTTGAAGATCTTGCTCAAACCCCATGTGCGATGTCGGCTTTGGAGGTACTACAAAGTTGTACCCCTCAGTGGGATGCTCTCTTGACAGCCTTAGGTAGCATGGACTCTTCGAGTCTCATGGCAAAGTTTCCTTTGTATGATGTCAAAATTCGCTTTCCTTATCATGTAGCCCTATCCATTGATGTTGTCCATGGTGGTAAGACCATTGGACGAGCTGTTGTTGATGAGGGAGCCTCTACATGTGTCATGTCCTTGGCCTGCTGGAAAGCTTTGGAATCCCCAGAGCTGGTCCCATCGACCACCTTACTTACTGCTTTCGATGGAAGGTCCTTCCGTCCACATGGTATCATGCCAGCTTTCGAGATAAAGTTGGCAGGGAAAGCAGTTTCTATTGAAGTTGAAGTGATCGATGCCCCATTGGACTATAATTTGCTTCTGGGTAGAAATTGGACTTATGCAATGACTATTGTTGCATCGGTTGTTCTTCGTGTCGTGGTATTCCCACATGAGGGAAAGTTGGTTACTGTCGACCAGCTTGATTTTACTCGAAAGGGCCGTTTAGAGTCTAAGGATTAAAATGTACCATTGGTTGATCAGGCCAAGCCTGCTACGAGCTTGGGGGTTGGTATGTACACATCTTTGATGGGCACATTCGATATTCCAGCTCCTATTAACTATATCGGTTCCACCAGTGTAGGGAAGTCCATTGCCTCGGTAGTGGATAGGACTGATCCTTGGGTTCTCCCAATCCCTCAGGAACCAGAAGTGCCCTTATCAGCTGTGGAAGTGGCATATCAAGCTATTACCCAATCCACTGTTGATTCCCCTCCAGATCCTCTTACAGTCTCAGATGATTTGGAGGAAGTCTATCTGCCTGCATGGGAAGAAAACTCTTTACATTCCATAGATTGATTAGATACTGTTTTACCTTCAGATGAAGCCATTTTGGAAGCTATGTGTGGGCGTGATAAGATATGTGAGGATCTTCATCACCGCTCTTATTTTCTTCCAAGCCTAAGCAATATAGAAAACCAAGAGTTCCATGTGAGACTGTCGGATGATGTTGATACACCAATCAACCCTTTACGTAGGGAAGGAGTGTTTGCCATTTTTTTCAGGGGAATATGGCAAACATTTCCGCTACTATACCTATCAATATCTCCGTAAAGCTAGATGTCGTGGAGAATATCTATATAGGTGCAAACTGCTCTGTGGAGGAGATTGCCATTTATACTTCCCTTTTCAAGGAATTCCGTGATATCTTTGCCTGGTCATATGAGGAGATGCCAGGCATTGATCCATCTATTGTCCAACATCAAATCCGTACCTACCCTGATGCCAAACCAGTTCGGCAAAAATTACGTCCCGTGAACCTGTGTAAAGCGGCGGCTGTGAAAGCAGAGGTAGAGAAACTCTTGAAAGCTGGTTTTATATATCCTATTGCTTTGACTGAGTGGGTGTCCAACCCAGTTCCTGTAGATAAAAAGCAAGGGACTATTCACGTTTGTACTGACTTTCGAGATCTTACAAAGCTTGTCCCAAGGACAACTACCCCACACTGTTTATTGATCAGATCATAGATGCTTGTGCAGGGAGTGAAGTCTTTTCGTTTATGGATGGTTTTTCCGGCTACAATCAAATCCAAATCAAACTAGAAGACCAACACAAAACGACTTTTATTTTCCCTTGGGGTACATTCGCTTATAGAAAAATGCCCTTTGGATTGAAAAATGTAGGGGAAACCTTTCAAAAATCCATGAACTTTGCTTTTCACGATATTAAATCCATTGTCGAGCCTTACCTAGATGATCTGCCCGCACATTCTCGAAAGAGGATTCAACATCCAGATCATTTAAGGTTGATTTTTGAGAGATGCAGATACTATCAAATACGCTTGAATCCCCACAAGTGTGTTTTCTACGTCGAGTTAGGGAGACTATTAGGATTCATTGTTTCAAGTAGGGGCATTCAGGTGGACCCCCTAAAAGTTGAGGCCATTGTAAATATGCCTCCTCCTCGCAATCTTAGGCAACTTCAGAGTCTACAGGGAAAGTCTAACTTCCTTCGACGTTTTATCGTTAATTATGCTAAGATCACGAAAGGTTTCATGCGCTTGCTCAAGCAGGACACCCCATTTGTATGGGATGAAACCGCACAACTTGCATTCAAAGCATTAAAGAAAGCCTTGTTGTCAGCTCCTTTATTACGCCCACCAGATTATTCTAGGGATTTTATATTGTATCTGGCCATGTCGGAGTCCACCATTGGGGTGGTGCTAGTTCAGGAGAATGATATGCTCGTCGAGCATGTTGTTTATTATCTTAGCCATGGTTTGGTTGGGCCTGAGCTTAAGTACTCCCACGTTGAGAAGTTAGCCTTAGCGGCTATCTATGCTGTACAGAGGTTACGGCACTACATCTTACTGAGGACCACTACTGTAGTGCTAGATGTAAACCCTTTCCAATATGTTTTATCCCAATGCATTGTTGGGGGAAAATTCAACAAGTGGATAGTCATACTCCAGGAGTTTGACTTGGTTTTCCAATTTGCTAAATCAAAAAAGTCCTTCGTATTTGCTGAGCTTATAGCAGAGTTTCCTATGGGAGATGATGTAGTGATACAAGATGACTCATTCCCAGATGAGCACATCTTTCTTATATCCACTTCTGACCCTTGGTACGGAGATATCCTTATATATCTCTAGACTTCGAAGTATCCTGCCGCTTACTCTTGAGAAGACCGGCGTAAGTTACGACTTCATGCAAAAAACTACCTCATAATAGGTGATACCTTGTATAGAAGAGGGGTAGATTCTATCTTGCGTCGCTACCTTACTCATGAGGAAGCGGAGACTGTCCTAAATGATTCTCACAGTGGAGCATGTGGGGGTCATTTATCTGGGATAGCTACAGCCTAGAAAATCTTGCGTGTCGGTTATTTCTGGCCCACGATCTTCAAAGATTGTGTGGAAGCAGTGAAGCACTGTCATCCGTGCCAGCTTTATACCAGAAAATGCGGTCACACCCAGCTCCCTTGTTTCCCGTTGTCTCTGTAGGCCCCTTCATGAAGTGGGGGATTGATTATATGACATGCAACCCAGCCTCGGCTAGGGGGCACAAATACATCATTGTCGCTGTGGATTATTTTACGAAATGGGCAGAGGCAATGCCTACGTTTAAAGCCGACGAGGAAACAACAGCTTTATTCATTTTCAATCAGATTATTGCTAGGTTCGGTATTCCAAAGGTGATTGTCACTGACCATGGTAGTCATTTCCAAAATCACATGATGACTGAACTGACCACCATGCTTGGATTTCGCCAAGAACATTCTTCGCCATATTATCCGCAAGCAAATGGTCAGGTTGAGCCTGTAAACAAAATCTTAAAGACTATTCTTAAGCGTACTATTGATGCAGCCCGTTAAAATTGACACATCATGTTATATCCTGCTCTTTGGGCTTATCGAACCAATGTCAAAACTGCTACGGGTTTTTCCCCCTTCCAACTCATTCACAGGGTGGAAGCTATTACACCGATTGAATGCGAAATCCCATCCTTACAGATAGCTATTCATGTGCTACCGGATACGACTGAGCTTGAAGAACGCTTGGTACACTTAGAGAACCTTGATGAATAGTGTAGAGATGCGCTGACTATTAACCAGGCTCACAAAAATAGGGTTAAATCTCAATACGATAAATCGGTCAAGCCTAGTATTTTCTTTGAAGGGGAGCTTGTCTTGCTCTGGGACCAGGATAAAGAACCCCTGGGGGCAGGAAAGTTCAAGGCCATGTGGCTCGGACCCTATGTTGTGTCTAAATTTTTAAGTAAAGGCGCATATGAATTAGTGGATTATGATGGGAATAAGCTGCCTAAGCCTAGAAATGGGCTCTACCTGAAGAAGTACTACGCTTAGGCCTAGCACTTTTTCTTGTATATTAATGTATGTAGTTTATGTACATTAGATTGTCAGTGTTGTTTTTTATACTATCTGCTGGTTGTTGCAGATGTTTTCTGAGATGTATGTAGGTTTTCCTTATGGCACCAGCCAGCACACTTGTAACCTGGCTTCAGCAGCATGGGTTATCTATTCTCCCACAGGACAGCTTGTTGCCGCGGTAGGTGCTTGTCTAGGTCCTGCTTCGAATAATGTTGCTAAATATAGGGCAGTTATTGAGCTCTTATGGGATGCTGTGTCACGTGGTATTACCCAACTTGAAGTCCGTTTGGATTCCCAGTTAGTAGTTTCCCAGCTGAATGGAGCTTACCAGGTGCGTAATCCTACATTGTTACGTCAGTTCATGAGAATTCATTTTTTGGTATGCCATTTCGAAGTTATTACTTTTAACCATATACCAAGAAGCCAAAATTCATTATCTGATGCATATGCTAACTATATTTTGGACTGGCATCTCACACACAATTGATAAAATTATACAGCAAATACATAAGAACTATTTATAAATATACTGACAACCAACACACACACACATATATATATATGTAAATATCTGTTCATACATAGGATAGGTCAAGTCTAATCCGTAGATCCCAAAATATACAAAATATACAAAAATGTAGATCATAGTCCATCAAAATGCCCTAGATCTGTGCCTGGCCGCCATGGCCGCTAGGACCTGCCTGGTCTTCATGATCTCTGCGCCCCCTGGCTTCCTCAGTCTCCTTGGCTTCGGAAGCCTCCACTGCATCTCTATATACCAGTACTGCCCTAGCTACTCGTCTGAAAAGACGTAGCCAGGCCAGTGGAACCCCAACTACAAACTCCCGCATGGCTACAGGGAGATGCTCTATCTGTATAGTGGGTACTCGCTCGGTAAGCCTAGTCAGCTTTGCCTTGAGTACCTGGATCAGCCCAAGATCTCCTCCTGCTACAGGATGTACAAAGGTATGTGGGTGCCCTACGGGGCGGACCGGTCCAATATCTGCATTTTGACACATGACTAGGATTTAGACTTGTGCATATGTATATATCATATCATTCAAAAATTTATAAAAATTTAATAATGATAAAAAATTAAAAAACTTACCCATCTCTCCCCATGCTCCTCCTGGAGGGAGGAATAGATCTAGATCACCTCGGAAATATAATCCGGCATATGGAAACTGCTCCAATGCTGGCACCTGCCGTTCCCACCATGTGTTGAAATCGTCGGCATACATGCTCTGTACTACGTCTCCTCCTCCTTGTCAGAGGAAGATATCACCCCACCTGCTCAGTCTTTCCTGACATGGATGTCGGATCTCTAAGGGTATCGGAGGGCTCATAGTTGGCACCCTCTCAAAGAAGAACGCAACCAAGATACTCGTATAACCAAAGTTCTTGCGTCTTCCTCTTCTATAATCGGACAATTGCCTCTTCATGATGGGGGCAATTGCCGAGCACCAGTCATATAGGGTACCTCTAAAGCAATCCACCACAACTCTCATTTGAGTCCTGGTGGCCAAATGTGGTCCTGATGACCCTACAAGTATGACAATAGTACTAGCTAGTACCTGCAGTGTGATGTCCTGTATATCTAAAATGAGAACGTTGCTGCCCCTCTTTTGAGTACCAGGCCTGCAGAATACATCAACATAGTTTTGGACACTCAAGGGGTCACCACCCCTTCTAGTGCCCTCCAGGTTCACCGGTGCTCCCCGATGTGATAATCCAGTAATGAAATAGATGTCCTCAACAGTAAGCTCCAATGTCTCACCCTGGATATTGAACATCCCAAGGTCATGATCCCAGTAGTTCACCAAAAACTCTAGTATGCGGACATTGGCCCGCATTAGTGATGTGCAAAAGAATTTAAGTATCCCATTATTCTGCAATGCTTGGATAGTAGGCAGGATTTGGAGAGCCGCTTGGTCCATCATCTCATGTTATCGCTCCCTCCACTCCAGCACCATGTTTTCCTGACAAAAAACAAACAGTTTGATTCAGTAATTCATCAAAAATTTTAAAAATTTGACACACTTCCAAAGCTTTTCGTCATCATGCAGTATGCGCGACTATCCATTTGGACAGGTTGCGGGCCATTCGCGAATTGCCTATGCAGCAACCCGTGCATGAAACGCATATGCGCGACTTTCATGCGCGGAAACCCACGTATGCATTCTGCCATTCTTTATTTTGATGAAATAAACTGAATTAACCCCTAAATTTAAAATTTGTTTGGATAAAATTAAAGAGCACAGGGTGTAGATTTACCTGCAACCGACGGATCTGAATTCCGGCGGTCCAATTGTCCACAATGAGTGATCAAAGGTAGAGGGTAAAAGTTCCTTTTTTGGGTCACAAAGTCAAAATGGTAAGAACTTTTTCAATTTTCAAACTATAAATAGAAATAAAATTTCGTAAAGTGGGTTTTTCTCTATAGTTTGAAATGCCAATGGACTAATACCATCCCTTTTGTGCCTTGGAACAGGTTTATCGACTATTTCAAAGTGTTGATGCTTCTATAGGGTGGTTTTTGCTCTTTCCAACACATGTTGGCAACTTATCATCCACATTAACCTTAGTATGCAACATTTTGCCACGGACTATGGTATTCTAAACCATTAGCCCCTTGTCTCTACCATTGTTCTTCTGTGGCTAGGATCCTTATTTCATGAGTATCATCCTTATATGCCATTGTCAGCCTTTGATACTCATTCCGTCACTGTTTCAGGCCCTGGGGTTTCCTCATCGCTATTTTTCACGCCAAATAAAGTTTCTTATGAGACTCTCTTTACAAGCTATTACCTTTATAAGACTCCTCACCTTATGGAGTTTCTTTAGGCCCAGGTCTGACTCCTTAAAAATAGACTTGACTACCGAGTTATCTCGTCTGTTCAAGCTTGTTAAGAATATGTGAATGGGCATTCGCATGGTGGTAGGTTATCTCTTTCTTGGCCCATGCGGAATAGTACGAGAAAGGATCACTCTCTTTTCTTCGGAATTGAGAAGAGTATTCCCAGGTATAGGTTTATCACTTTTCTGGACCTGAGGGACTAAATTGGATGGAAAAGGAACACCCGGTATGAGCTTAGTTTTCTCTTTTTCGTGCTCTGGACCCAAACATGAAAAGGATTCCGAGTGTACTTTATGTCTCTGTCATGCTCGTTAAACACTCAAGAACAAAGCACCGATTTTATTGTTGTAAGCCCCATTTCTCGTAACCAAATGGATCTTTCCGAGTGATCTTGATTTCCTTCACACTCGTAAAACTCAAGCTATTTATATGCTGTTATTGAAGGAGCGTTGGGTAGGTGGTAATTTAACCTTTTTCGGACCTTCCCGACTAAGTACGAAAAAGGTTCACCTTTTCTTCTTCGGAAGTTAAGAGAGTTCTTTTGAGGTTTGTTTTATACTTTTTCGGCCTTAAGAGACTAAATTGGACAAAAAAGGACCCCCCTGGAGTTTTCTTTGGTGTTTTCAGACTCTCTAAATATGAAAGCACCAATCGAGCATGTATTAGTTTGGGCTCATTAAATCCACGGATTAGTGACATTATCAAGCATTATTTTCCCATCTCTTAAAGCTTGTTAAAAAATGAAGAGGGAACCAAGTTGGCTTTCCTGGACTCGTTAAAATTTAACAGGGAAGGAAAGGAAGAATTTTTATCTTGTTTTCAGTACTGGCAGCATGTCATCCTTGAACATAGCACTCTTTGCCTTTCGATATCCATTTTTCAGTGTACACTTGTGTTCGGCTATCACTTCGAGTTTTCTGACTCCTCCTCTTGTCCTTTATACCTGGAGAATCTGATCATGTCTCCTACATGACAGATAAGTCTAGTTGTCCTATCTATCTGTTATACGCTGCCTTGGGTCATCTCTGTGTTGTGCTCACTATTCAAGGATTCTTCCCATTATCTGCTTTATAGCATGATACCGTCATTGTTATATCTGTTATCCATTTACTTGTGTCTACCTTCTTTTGCCCAATTCCTAGTCACTCTTGTGATTCGTTGGAGGATCTATTGCCTTCCATATCACAGTATGGTTCCGTTTCAGCACTTCCTGATAGCGATGACCTAGAGTTTTGACGATAGTACCTCTGGATTCACTTTCATCATTGGTGAACTCCTTTGCTTTAGTTGTCAATTATCATCTATAGGTTGACAAACTGTTGAATCCTTTCCATGTTCGACTTCAACTTACCCTTATTCACATGGCTTGGATTGTACTTGGTTCTTTGGGATCTTGTATGAAGACCTTAGTTCTTCACTTATGAACTAAGTTGCGCAAGACTATGTTCCATTTCTATATCCAGCTTCCAGATCTTTGAAGACTCATCATTATTATATTGTGGCTTCGATCCACCTTTGTACTATACATGGTCTTTACCCGTATCATATGATGTAATCAAATCTTGTAAAGGAGCTAGTGTTCCAGTAAATTGAACATAGCATCCTCAGATATAGCTTTGTATATGACATTTTTATGTATTGGTTTCAGGTACTCCTTCTACTCCACTAGACTTCTGAGTTTCTCCAGAGTTAGTATTATAATGTATTTAGGCCATCATTCCCCTCTGACCTCACACATTAGGGGGCATCTGTTATACACCTGATTGGCACCTCTCTGTCTGAGTGCTGACATCCCTCAGGTCGGCACACAAAAGGACACTTATGGATTGAGGTTTTTCTGGTTTCATGATACCTTGGTGGATGATGAAATACATTGCCTATATGCCCAACTGATTACTTTGCCATTTGGATATTTTGAGTAGCATTCGCTACTATCCCTATTGACATCTCACGCATCATACGCGGGTATCATGTTCAGCAAGTCACGTATACATGTATGCGTGGGTTTCACTTATACAGAGTCACGTATCATACGTGGGTTGCTATACTACAGAATCGCGTATGGTTCCTCAAAATTAGTTTTTTAAAAACATGCATTAATGGGAGATTAGTTTACACATTTACCTTAATCCCATTAACTGTTGTAACCTCCCTAACCTTTGAGAACTGCCTCATTTCCTTCATATAAATAGAGGCCTTGGGGAGGGGTTTGTTAGTCATACTTGGAGAGCAAAGTTATGCTGGTGGATTGTCTACAGAATCTTTGGAGCAAAGAAACTCGGAGTCCTTTGGTGACAGAGGAGTCTCTTGTTTAGACATTGGGTTGTAATCTAAACTCATTCCAGTATTGTTAATAAAGATATTACTTCTTCCATATTGTGTTTCATATGTTGTGGATTGGTAAATGTTTACATTTTGTTATAATATATGATTTACCTAACCTGCATATTTATATTTGAATCATACTGTATTTGGAATACTCTTTGTTAACAGGTGAAGGCGGAACTATCCTGGAGACTTGGGAAGAGGAGCAAAAGAGGAAGAAGATAGCTTGGATCCATCTTTGTTCAATACAAGTAAGTCCTGCTACTTCCTTATTTCCTGTTTTGTACTTTCATAAGTCAAATTGTCTGCAAGGTCAGAGTATGTTGGTAACCCCCCAGACCTAGGTTATTGGGTACATTATCCCTTACAACAATGTGACTAGTAGATCACTCTCCAAAGGAAGACATTAGAGGAAATTTGGGGTCTAAAATGGGCCTTATAAGAAAACGCGCCAAAAATAAATTTTGTGAGTTGGAATTTAGGAACCAATAGAATTTAAATAAAATGAGTCAACCATAATGGTTGAATTGACATATTTTTCATAAAAGAAAACTACTTTTTTTGTTCGTATTTTCGACATATCTCCTTGTATTTTTACTCAAATTCTAAGCGAGAGAGCTCGTTTGATGCAGAATTTAATTCTGCGTCCAACGAGTACCCACACTGCATACTTTTGATGAACCCCACTACCCCAAAAATAAGAAATACTTGAAAAACATGATGTTGATATCATCATCACATTTTTTTAGGTATTTCTTATTTTTTGGGTAGCAGGGTCCATTAAAAGTATGTAGTGTGGGTACTTGTTAGATTCAGAATTAAATTCCACATCCAACAAGCTCTCCCAATCAGAATTTGAGTAAAAACACAGGGAGATGTCAAAAATACTAATAAAAAAGTAGTTTTTTTCATTCTTCCTCCCAAATTAATAACTATTATTTTATTGTTTTAACTATTATTTTATTATTTTAACTATTATTTTATTATTTTCCTTAGGAGGCCCATTTTAGACCTCAAATTTCCTCTAATGGTGGGATTGATCGACAATGGAATCGATTCAACCCCTTCGTGAAAGTCACTCTCTGAAGGGAGAGTCGGATTGATGAAAGATGACATGGGTTCAATCACATCAGGATCACTCTCTGAAAGAAGAGTGGGATCAACCAAATATGAGATTGGTTTGACCACTTGATCAACCAAAGGTTGAGTAGGTTGTTGAGAAACTATAGGTTGTTTAGGAGAAGGAAAGTCTTGAGTCTCGGACCACACTCTTCGCACCTTTGCGATAGCAGGGAACTAGTGAGTAAGATGATCTCTCGCACATAGCTTACAAGGGAACTTAATTTTGCACTTCGAACAACCAGTTTTCTCAATGTTATCAACATGACTAGTAGTGGCTCACTGTTTTCTCTTAGCATGACCTACAGAGGATGAGAGTTTTCCCTCAGCATGAACTACAGAGGCTGGGTGACTAGGTCCAAACTGACTAAGAGAGGCTGGTTGTTGAGAAACTTCAGAATGTTTAAAAATGGGATGACCATGAAACCAAAATATTCATACTTCTGCAATAGAAGGGCATTTATAAGTAAGGTGGTCTCCCTCACAAAGCTTACAAGGAAACTTGGGCTTGTGTTTTGAACATGTAGTCTTTTCAACAATGTCACAATGACTCGTAGTGGTTGACGGATTGTCTTCAGCATGAACCACAAAGGCTGAGAGACTTCCCCCAGCATGACTTGCAGAGGCTGAGAGACTGGGTCCAACATGACTTGCATAGGTTGGATGAGCACCACCAGCATGAATAGTAGAGGCTGAATGGTTAGGATCAACATGCTTTGCAAAAGTTGAGTGTGTGCCCCCAACATGAACTTCAGAAGCCGGGTGGATGGATCCAACATGACTTCCAAAGGTTGGATGGGGAGGTTCAACTTGAACATCAGAGGTTGAACAGGTGCCCTCAGCATGAACTATAGAGGTTGAGTGACTAGATTCAACATGACTTGAAAAGGTTGGAAGGATCCCACCAGTAGATCAATAGAGGCTGGATGGTGAAGATCAACGTGACTTGCAGAGGTTGGATAGGTGCCTCCAACCTGAAATGCAGAGGCTAGGTGGTGAGGTTCAACTTGACCTGTAAAGGTTGAACAGGTTCCCACTTGCTTATGTGACTTATTCCTATTCCTTCTTCTTTTACTTCTTTTGAACTGTCAGTTACTAGTATCAGTACTTTCACCGCATGAGGTAGAAGGAGTAGGAGAATCAACTACAGGTGAAGGGGAATTAGTGTTTTGATTCCCTTGATATAAGGAGCTTACATGAGAAGCATCAGGATCATTCATGATAGTTGGATTGGAAAACAACCACACCAGTAGCCCTAGGTTGAATCCAGGTAGATTTAGGGTGGCCATTAAGGGAACACCAACATTCCCCGTGAGAGGAATAGTAAAAGGAGTTCCTATCATTGGGATCTCTTGGTTGGTGTTCAAAGGGGTGTTATCCATATTCTCAAACAATAAGACAAAGTCTGAGGTTGACAGGAAACCAAAAAGTACAAATCACACACCTAAAGGCAGACTAAGTACAAACAAACCACACAACACTCACTAAAAATTCCTAAATCCAAGTAGATAAACAAGTATAAGATACAATTTCCAGAATAAAGATGATATATAGTTACTTAGAATCCTTGTAGATGTTCTTAGTCACAAGCAGAGGAATCACCCACCACGCTCCCACACCTTCTACGAAGGTTACCTTCCAAGCCCATCCAAGGTCAACCAGAAATAGCCTTTCGGTGTACCTGTGTATGAACCCTCGATGTCAAAAAGACTAAAGGCTACGTTAACTATATTGACAGTCTGGGGGGATAGTCACAAGCCTGGTTCATACGCATGGGTAAGGGAGCAAATCCTAAAACCCTGTCTAAGATAGAATCCCTAGATGCGCAAAAATATTGGTCTACGCTTTGACAAGGAATCAGAGGGTTATCTCCTTAGTCCAAGCCTCCATGAGGCCTCATGCTTAACTCCCATTTGAGAGGAGCTTCGTAGATACAATCAACATAAAAAAGGGTTTACCTAGTGATTGGCCAACTACATCTGAAATTTAGTACTTGTGGAGAGTTAAAACTCCCTAATCCACAATTCTAGCCCGAGCTAGTTGGTGTATGACCCTATAAAATAAAACTTACTAATAATTTTTAAATTATATCGTTTATTTTAAGGGTTTTTTTTAATCAGAGGGTAAATGGTGTGAAACTTATGTGGTGTACTGACTCAAAGTTGAAACAAAATCACTAAGAAAAGAGATATGAAATGCAAAAAGAAAAAACTATTCTCTTTTTCTTTTTCAAATAGAAACTTGAAAGCCACAAAAGAACAAATTCTTTTTATTTTTTATTTTTTAAATAATGATATGTAGTGTATTAGAAACAAAACCCTAATCTACATGCATATTAAAAAACTATATGTTCTTTTTATTTTTCTTTTATAAATGCAAAAGAAAAACTACCTACAAACAAAAGTATGCAGATAACAAGAACAAAGCAAAAGGAACTCTGCTATACAACCACCAAACAAACTCTAGAATCGACTAAAGTGAGCATAAACCCTACTTGGAAGGACGGCTTGCATAAGAGACAAGTCAACTAATTTGGCATGGTGAAACTAACCAACAAAAGAAGAAGGAAACCAACACCAGAAAGCTTCTAAACTCAGACAAAGATCACTAATAGAGGCTGACTAGAAACATAAGCCAAAAAAAAAACAAGTAAATGAGGTGGGAGGGAAGAGCAAAGAACAAACCCTAATGCTATAAAAAGTCTTACCACATAGATAAATAACAACCAAAAGGGATGAAACTGAATCCCTAGAGTCATGCACCTGTAGAGGACACCAAAAGACCTACCAAACAGCCCACAACAACCAAAAAAACCACAAAAATGAGGAAAAACACTGTTTAAAGGAGCATACACGAGTTTCACTACTGACAGGTCACGTGTCATACACGGTTTGACAATATAGAAATTTGTATGTACAAGCACATGCGGGTTGTACCACTGACAAGTCACGTATCATACATTGGTTGACAATATAGAAAGTCATGTTTACCAAACCAGACATGCGACTCTTCAGTCTGCAACTTGCGTATGGGTGGAAAAAAATCCCAAAAAAGGTCAAAAACTGCCTTAGGAAGGTAGGGGAAATGTTCTATCAGACTAATAAAGTGTTCCTAAGTGGGAAGAGAGACATGAAACGATGCAAAAGACTTAAATAAAGATAGAGAAACCCCAAACAAACAAGGCTCTCCCCACCGGAGTCACCAATTTTGTTGTAAAGGAAAGTATCCTTTGGCTAGGGTTTAAGAGTCCATCAATGTACTGGGGTTGAAAGAGAGATGCACAATGTTTAGAAAGAATATAAAAGCAAGTTTCAAATATTGGAATGGTTCATACCTAAGCCAAATGAAGGTTGATCCAAGAAGCCCTTAAATCCTCTTCTTACTCCTCTTGCTCCTCTTGCTCCAACATACCTGCAAAACGAATTATACCTTCCTTAAACCAATAATATGACCACATATAAAGTAATGATAATCAAAGCAATATTAGAAACTATTCTAATTAACATAAACATATGATCATAAACAAAGATTCAATCACACACTAAACAATGATTTGGGAAGAAGAAGGACATCACATCTTTATTAATCCTGAAAACAAGTAGAAGTATACCTTCTCTTCAAGTTCGGCACCTCACAAAACCTTGATTTAGTTCTGCTGCTTCTCTTCTCGAAGGAACTTAGCCTCCAAGCTCTGCAATACAAGGAGAATGCTTCTAGGGAAAAGGTGTGGGAAAAGAGAGTCCCAATTCCTCCAGCATAATGATGCAAAGATTCAAGTCTCCTCTCATGGATTCCCCTATCTCTATTTACATGCTTAGTGAAGACTTAGGGTCAAAGACAAAGTAGTTACAACTAAAGGAGTCAGTTGCATAACTACCCAAACTAAAAGAATTTTAAAATATGCATTTTTTTTACACTTTTAGGAGGCATGCGTGGGTTGCAGAAACAACAGTTGTGTACACAAGGAGGTATATGAGGGTTATAGTGTATAAAGTCATGTATTTAAGGCATATGTGACTATTATATATAACAATTCACGTACATACATGAGTTTCCTTAACGAAACCCGCATACACATCAAAACAATTCATTTTTAGTGTATTTTTGGACATTTTCATAATTTGGTGTCTTCTAGAAAGATTTATCTAACACATATACCTTTCCAATGGTGTAGAGATGAGATCAAACGGAGTTACAAAACTCAATATTTGGGTCCTCCAATTTAGGTGTTTTTTTAGTGACTTTCATGAAGTGTCATCATGGAAGTGTCGGCATGCGATGAAATCATCAGAAAGTGGTCACAGGTAGTAATGTGTCATTTTGAACTATAAAACCTCTCTATTTATACTAGTTTGTGGCTTGAAAATAACTCACTAGTGCTGAATTCTATAGGAGAGTCTAATAACCCTAGGGCCCCACAACTGCGGGGAATTTATCCCTTGAACAATAAGGAGGGGTACACTCTATGACTTTACATGACTTGTTTACATTATTGAATGTTCTAATAGGAACATCGGGGCATTACACGACTCAATTACATTACAAATACATCCTGATATAAACATCGGGGTACAATACATAAGATATACAAGTGAATACATTTCAAAGTTACAAATACATCAACACTCCCTCTTAACTAGGAAGTTATTCTCTCGACACAATTTATCAGTAAAATTATTCTTCTATGTATCATCTAGATCATCATCACTTGATTTGAATGATCACTTTTGGATCATCACTTGTTCATCATCACCAGTGCTATCTCAATTCTACTCATCACAGGAATTTCTATCAAGCCAACCCTTTTTCATGCTGGTTGTAGGCCTAGCCTTCATGTAGGTCTTCATCATATTGAACACTTATATTTGAACATGGAATGAACCATTTCAGAAAGGCCCACCCAACACTTACATTTAAGCATGGGAGGAACACATCCAAGAACCATGTCAAAAAGGCATGCCTAGCACTCACATCTGACCATGGGAGGAACACATCTGAATCCCATGTCAGAAAGTCTCTGCAATCACATCTGAGCTCATGTTTTCAGAAAGGATCTACACTTACATATGACCTCATCTTGTCAGAAAAGCTCTGCACTTACATCCGACCTCATCTTGTCAAAAAGGATCTGCACTTACATCTGACCTCATCTTGTCAGAAGGGATCTACACCTACATCTGACCTCATCTTGTCAGAAAGGCTCTACACTTACATCGGACCTCATCTTGTTAGAAAGGCTCTACACTTACATCTGACCTCATCTTGTCAAAAAGGCTCTGCACTTACATCCGAACTCATCTTGTCAGTAAGGCTCTGCACTTACATCCGACCTCATCTTGTTAGAAAGGATTTTCACTTACAGATGATCATGTTGGAACACATCCTGCAATCACATCAGAATGGCTCTGTGCTTATATCTGATCATGTGGGAGCACATCCTTCAACCACATCATAATGGCTCTGCACTGATCATGTGGGAACACATCCCACAATCACATCAGAATATCTCTGCCCTTACATGTGATCATGCTTCCTAAATCTCATTCAGCATTTTTTCCATGGTTCCATGAGGAACATGCATGAATCTCATGTACTAGTAAAGCGCACGACCCCTCGGGGTGGTCACCAATTGGATTTTCTTGATATCATCATCCATGATCTATCTAGTAGTCCATATTTATTCACACAAGAACCAATACTTCTTCAGGTCATTCATCTTGTTTCCATGGAATATTGGTAGCTTCATCTCATTTCCCACCATTCTAGGCCTTCTTCCTCCAAGTGGTGCTCTACTACTAGACTGTTGCTAGCATGCTGGACAAGTTGACATAGTATGTACTTTTCTACCTATTGGTGTATTAGTGCGTGGAGGAGTGGACACGTTACTATTGGGCTTCGGGCTTACTGCTATCTTGGGCATAGCCTAGATCTAGTCATCCTCGTCGTCATTGTAGGGTCTCTACGTCCCGTGTGGTTGTTCTTCACGGCCTTGCATTTTGATCATAGCAGGACCTTTCCCTGTCTTCTTCCTCTTCTCTTGTCGAAACCTTGCTCCTCCCCTTATACAACCACTTCTTTCCTCGACGACCCTCACAGTCTCATCAGAACTCATACCGATCTACCCCTTATCTTTCCATTTTCCTCCCCCCTTTTGTCATAGTGTCCATGGCCTCTGCACACCAAAGTTCCACTACCCGAGGTGCATTTTCTGAATACCATTATTTTAGACAAGCATATTAATAGATAATTGTAGATACATCAAGAACCTACCTCTTAGTTCGTTGAAGAACTCTCTTTCTGCTTCGATGTATGACTTATTGGTATCGACTGCAAACTCAGTGATGTATCCTTCCAGAATACTATCCAGCCATACTTCGATAGCTCATGATACTTTTTTGTCAGTTTATTGCAATTCTTGGATCAGTTCATAGGTCCAGGATGTCGAATCCCCTCCTTCATTCTTGTTCTACTTATAAGTGAACCACGCTAGCCACTCATACAATATGATAGGAAAGTCATAGAAGAGCCATTTGTGGGCATCGTCATGGATATATCTTTCCAGCCAATCGTTTGTCGATAACTTTGGATTTAGATTCTCTATTTAAGAAAACTCTCATAGCTTTAGGTTGAGCAAATATTCAATCTTCGATTTAGTTGAATACCACATCATATCCTCTCTTCAGTCGCAACAAGGTCCTGAAAACGGAAACATTTGTTGTAAAAAACACACCAACAAAGCCTCGTCGACAGGGGTTCTCACTCTATCGATGCCCAACAAGCACAATCTCCCTGAGAAATGGCCCACATAGGTTTCACCCTGTCCAACAACACTCATAGAGTGGATGAAATCTCACCTGAGATGTTCGAGGGAGAGTTGCCGTAACCAAGTTTCCGACAGTAAGAAGGAGGGGCAGGGAATCAGTGACTCAACAACATAATCATCAGATTCTTCAGAGAAAGTTAATTAGTATCATGGAATTCACCATAGATCTATGATCATAAATAATAGATCACTAACAGATCACGTCATCCACTTATTCATCATAGTAGTGTCATTCATTCATACAACAGATTCAGTAAACATCCATCATTTACATCGCAGCACAAAAAGACAAGAAAGAAATAAGAGACAAGGTAAATTTCGAGTGCCATCTTTCATGTCATATCACTTATCTGCAACATATCCAAATAATACAGTACTTCTCCACAATAGGATAATTCTCACAACCCAAGATTCCATAGCTGGTCAATAGAGATAGAGCCAAAAATTGCTCAAGAACAAAATGAAGCAACAAGATCACACATAGTTATTCGATCACAAAATGGATTGATCAATTTATCTTCCACATCAATTATCATTTACAATTGCAATTATAACTCTATATATAGGCTTTTTCCTTTACATCCAAGGTCCAATTCTAACTAACTTCTAACAAACTAGTGACCTATATCCACAAAACATGTTCAATTGGTACAAAATTGCATAAGAATTTCCAGAAATGGTTATTCTTCTGCTTATCGCGTTGATTTCATCCTGTGCAATGTCGCGTTAGCTTGCGAAGCCTCCATGGTGTTGCGCAACTCACTTACCAAAAACCCCTACCAGCAGTCGACATCAACACATCTATTCCATAGGATAGACCAAGAGGTCCTTGTATCCTGGTTTCATCCACCTCATTGATGATTTCCATCAACCACTTGAAAGGAGTCATTAGTTCCTTTTGGGTTGGTTGTGTCTCACGTGCTCAACTTCAACTACATCATCGAACTATTGAGATTCGTACATGATATTGGTCTATTCATTATTTGGTTAAAGACACTGGTTTTCACTTGACTCTAGCACATTGGTGAGTCTACTGTCGGACCCATACAATCTCATGTCCCTTGTGATTTTCAAGTTGTTTTGGTGACAGTGTTAGAAATCTCGTAGCGTTATGCTTCCATGTATCTCCAGTATTTGATGCTACATATTGTACCACAAGGAATCTGACTCTTAGTCAATGAGTCTCTCCAGTTATGTACTCCTCTAGACCCAATAAAGCATCAATTGTGATGATATTTCTTTTGATGAGAATGTCCTTGCTCTTATGTATCAGTTCTTCATATCATCATTGTATTCATCCTCCCATTGAGGCCACCGTTATGTATCACCATTTGTATATGTATTGATCTGCTCCCATATTTTGAGCCTTGATCCCCATTATTTATTCTTTTGACATTTTTATGTGCATGGGTATGCTGGCCTCGTCCATAGACATGTCACCCATTATATGTATCTCATCCATTTTTTATAAGAAATAAAAAACTAAAATCCACTATAGTTTGAACAAGGAAGCTCACTCCTCTGTGGTCCTCTCCATTGTCTCCACTTTTGTCCCTGTATTCCCATGATCCTATCCATAGGATGGGTTCCTTCCCTCACACATCATGCGAAAATATCTTAACACAAAAATGTGTTCACCTAGCTCTCCATGGTCTAAACCATAGTCATACATCATATTCCCACAATTATTTCCTCCATTTTGACCCTCACAATTGTATTTCCACAAACAATGGTCTAAAAAATTATTATTCCTCCCTATAAATGAAGGGATGAGGAAAATTTATTATCATTTATCCCCACTCTCTCCCAAAAAGGATAAAAAAACCCTAAAAAAGAGAATGGGTCAAAAAACCATAGATAAATATCATGGACAAGAAAATAACATGGGTCGTTATCTTCGTTCAAAAGACCCTAGGACCATACTATAAACACATTGTGACGAACTTCCCAAAAACACAATTTTTTCATTTTCCATTAGTCACAGCATACACTTTTCTCCATCATTCCCATATTTTTCCACGTGATTCCCATGATGTATGCTGAGCATTGCTACGTACCTGTTTGGAGCCATTCCCTCCTTTTGACAACTAGTTGAGGAAGATATTGGAGACCCAATCCATAGAGTTGTGGAACCACTTCCAAGGATGACTACGGTGACCCATTTTCAGAAAGGCTTGTTATTTCTTATTTCTTTCATTAGCTAGTTTTATATATGTGAAAAACCAAAAAAATATTTTGTTGTTATTATCTTGTTTCTTTTGTTATTGTTGAATTATTCCTTATGCTTTGGATGAGCTAAGGTTGATTCTTTTGCTCATAGCCGGGAAAAAATCCCCACTACACATATACTAGTACATAAAGTACACTATTTATTGTCCATCACTCATAATACTATTTCATTAGTATCTCACATATCATCACCATTCATATACTTCTTGTATTTTAAGTATTAGTAATTGAGAATGGCATTCTTTTAGGAATACAACTATGTGGAGCATTACTTGTGTCAAAATAAAAAAATAAGGCCAAGGTTTACTGAGGGTACTCAATGGGAAGCTGGCCAATCTGACCCAAAGAGTTCCGACTATACGGATTGAGAAAATTCCTACTATCATGCAAGAATTTGTTGTAGGGATTCCACCTACTTGGATACGCCTCATGAGGAGGGTATCCAGGCCCGTTCTAGTTTACATAGAAGCTCAAGAGGTTGTTGCAGCTGAAGAAGCTAATAATGCTAGTGATTCTAGTGATGCAGGTGATCGGGCCTAGATCTATAGGCATTTTATGGATTGCAATCCATTTTTTTAATATATTTGGATATTTTTACAGTTGTGACTGGATCTTATGATCAAAACTCGACCTATCTATGCACATATTTTTACATACATACATACATACATATATATATGTATGTATGTATGTATGTATGTAAAAATATGTCCATNTCGCATATGCATTAGTTAATGTATTTTCATTACGTGGAATGTGATTAAATGAAGTATAATCAAAATTTATTTCAAGTAATATAACCTACTAAAAATGATGTAACAAGGTAGGGTTTCACACCTGATTAGCACCATTGAGTCGAAAAGCCTCCAATTGAGAGTCAAGTCTAACTTCCAACTAGGTGATGCCACGTTACAAGAAATCCTATAAAAACTTAATAACAACCTTGTACTCATCTGTAT
Organism: Pseudotsuga menziesii; assembly: GCA_001517045.1. Taxonomy (NCBI): domain Eukaryota; kingdom Viridiplantae; phylum Streptophyta; class Pinopsida; order Pinales; family Pinaceae; genus Pseudotsuga; species Pseudotsuga menziesii. The sequence continues at coordinate 715,747 of LPNX010165383.1, forward strand.
TATCGGTAGCAATACCTAGGAAAGTGCCTCCAGAGGAAACTAGTTTTCCTTAGGGTAAATAAATCACCCACGCAGCTGAAGCCAAGTTATAAGTATGACGACTAGCATGATCCGCAAAACATATGAACCCCTCAGCTGACATCTGTAACAATCACTAGATGGTATAATAACACTAACCATATAACTATTGTAAATAAAATTACATACAAAAAAATACAACAAAAAGCACTAATCCTAGGCATCGTACTTCTTCAGTCTTCGTCAAATAGGTTTAGAATCGAGATAGGTTCAAATTCCATGTTCAATGATATATGGATCTATGCTTATTATAAATGATTGGGAACATGCGTTGCACAATTCCTTTAACAGGGAAATATATATGGAAACCTCTTCTGATAAAGAGTTTGCATCAATATGCACATATTCGACGACGTCAAGGTTTGGAAATATATTGATAGAACCAACATCTTCCACCATTATCATGTTGAACTGTTGGTTTTATATTCTACTTAGCTTTGGAAGGAAGTAAGATCTATGGTGAATATCTTCAGATATCTTGTCTTTCCCACTCATGCCTTCCAAAATGGCTTCATATGAAGGAAAAACCATGTCTAAGCGGTCATCTAAATATAAGGAGTTCTCTGCACAAGCAAGAAGGTAAGCCTCTTTCAAATCCTATAATACTATAGGAGGAATCAAAATCAGATCAATAATGGTTTTAATGATAGCTTGGTAATCCACTTCCACTATAGATAAGGGAACGTGAGGTTCATGATGGGTAGGAAGGACCCAAGGATCAGTACTATCAACAATCGTGGTGATAGCCTTACCCGCACTTGTAGAACCTAGATAATTTATTGAGGACGGGATATCAAATATGCCCACTAAAACTAAATACATTCCATCCCCAAATCTCTCAGTAGTTGGTATGACCTCATCAACCAACGGTATCATGGACTCATTCGTTTGCAAACGGTCCCTTCGATCAAAATTGAGTTGGTCAATAGTAACCAACTTTCCTTCATGTGGAAAAATCACTACTTGAAGAACAACCGAGGAAATTGTACACATAGCATAAGTACAACTTCTCCCCAGAAGCAAGTTATAGTCCAATGGAGCATCAATAACCTCCACTTCAATAGACACCGCTTTCCCTATGAACTTTATCTCAAAAACTGGTAGGATACCATGTGGGCAGAGAGACCTCCTGTCAAAAGCAGTAAGAAAGTTGTTTGATGGAACTAGTTCCAAGGAACCTAAAACCTTCCAGCAAGAAAGATACATAACACATGTGAAAGCACCCTCGTCCATAATTGTATGATTGATGGTCTTACCACCATGAAAAATGTCTAGTGATAGGGCCACATGATGCGGTAGGCACATATTAACATCTGATAGATTGAACTTTTCCATCAAACTCAAAGAATCCATGCTGCCTAAAGTTGCTAAAAGGGAATCCCACTGAGCGAGACAACTATGAAGCACTTCAAACATGGACATTGTACAAGGGGTTTGGGCCAAATATTCTACCACATAGTAGTTAGAATCATCGCTAGAGTTTGGGTTGTGAAATTCCTTTCTAAGGATACTTACCCTTCTCAGAATCCTCTGTCTTATAATTTTTATTTCTTGTCTGGATAAAGGTACTAGAACGTACCATGTTGATATATGTTTTTGTAAGGAGGGACACCCGAGGTGCCCATAGCTACATTAGAAACAAAAGATGCATTCTATCCTTGGGGAAATGGATCCTTCAGAATAGCCATTTGTTGGGTTTTTTGTACCTTCTGAGCTTGATCGATGAGAGAGCATTTGATGAGTTAAGTGATATCCCTGGCACAAATTACACAGAAATTTCACCTTCTTCTTATCCTTCTTTCCCCCATCAGCAGTGTTCGTGGTTTTAGTCTTGTTTTGGTTTACCTCACCTTCCTTCCCCTTCTTCTTTTTTCCACTGGGTTGTTGATTGCCCTATTGGGAGGATTGTGCAAAAACATTTGCATTTTGGGGTGAGGGGGCAGCTTTTGCTTCCTTCACTATAGACTGCTTCATGAACAACTCATGGAGCTACTTGGACAATGACACTATAGTGGGAGAATTCACTTAACCAACCATGCCATTAGCACGGGGTTCAGGTTTGGGTTTCTCGACACTATGGGTAGACCACGGTGCCTCAAGTATGATTTCATATAATATTGTAGACTAGGAATATATCAAATCCATCTGTTGGGCCCTGAGGATGGCCTCTTCTTCAGTGGTCACCCCTGAAGTGGATACATCCTTAGATATATAAGGAAATAAATATTTAAGGAACCACTCTAACAGGAACTAGGGGGGAATATTTGATTTTATCATCCTCTTCCATCTTCACCACTCTTTGATATGATCTGAAATGTGAGTGGCATTGTCTTGCATAAAAGTACACAAGAATTATGTGCCGACATCATAACTGGATAGGAAGCTGGAAATGGTTCAAGAACACATTAGGTAAGTCCCAAAAAAATTCAAACATGGCAAGAGGAAATTTAGTATACCACTTTGCTAGAACAAAAGTCAAATTTATTTGTAAAAGCCTCAACTGAACAGTGTCATCGTTCAGTGAGTTGGAAGAGCACCATAAATGGGAAGTGGTGATATGGGCACCTACATCTTCACCAATTTTTCCCTCAAACTTGGGAATGTTCGAGGGTAACTTGGTTGGAACAGGTGTCTCTTGGTCCTCATTTTATCACCATTTTTGGGATAAATACTTTACATATTAATACATGTTTTGTTACCTTTTGGCATCTTTTGTACCATACAGTTCACCATTCAGCAGTAGATATGGATATATTTTAATTTTTGCAAGTTATGTTTTATTTTGCATCCATTCACAGTTTTCTTGTTTAAATTTGATAATATGTAGTGATATTCTAATGTATGAAACTTTGGTACAGAATCTTGGTCTTCAGCGAACCAGCAAGAGGCATAGCATTCATCCTATATGTGTGCAGAGTGTATCTAGTGCATCATCCATCTCACTTCTTGAACCATCGAATAAACCGCACATTGCTGATAGTGGATTTCTTTGTGTTAAAGGCATGTAACAGCCATGAATTATTGTGACCATGCGCCAGCATCTTAGCATAAGCCTCCTTTTGGAAGGACGCTCATATAATGTCTCTATGTGACACCTTGACGCTGGCTCTGATTAAGACTGAGATCATATGCCACATCATGATAGAGAGGAACAAGATGTGCGAAGAAGAAGGAAATGTCACCTGTTAGCTATCAATGTAATTACTTGTTATAATGATTTCCTTATCGTAAGAGCGTCGACCACAAGAAGGGTTGACTTGCTTGCATTCTATAAACACTAAATATATAGATGATCTCATGCGATGATTAATTGTTAATCATTGAATGTTAATAGCTTATAGCCCATGGTTAGTAGCTGATAGAATCGATGGAGTTAGTAAGGATAGCGAGATAGTTAGCCGTTTTATCAATTTTCCACAAGACACTATTACACTACCTTTGGTTTAATGAAAGTTCCATTACATTGTGATGATCGTGTTCCATTAGCAAAGCATTACTATGTTTGGTGGGAGGGCCCCCGACAACAGAGTTTTACATTTTTGTGTATGTTTTGTTATTTCCTTTTTTTTGTAATTAGTATAGTCTTACTTTTAAATTGTTTTTGAAGTTTTAGTCTTGTAATCGTTTATGCTAATTATTTTTCATAGTATAGACTTCAGTGTTATCATGTTGATTATGTAGGTTTCCTTTACAAGTTAGCAACCGTTTGTGCTTAGAATAGTTTCTAAATTCCTTTTCAATGTTTTTACAGCTCATTGCTTAATTCTTAGACTAGATTCCTTTGGTTAAGTCGCAGTAAATCTAGTTTTATTTAGTTATGTTTTTTCTTAAGTATATTTTAGTCTGTTTAGTAATGTAATTTCCTTTTTGAATTATGAGATAGTTTAGATTATGTTGCCATAGTATTTAACTAGTAAGTATATTTACTAATTTACATTTCATTAGCATATGCATGAGTCAGTTGTTCTCAACCAATCATTTAAATTCATTGTTTTTTTGAAATTTGAGTATTTTCTTCAGACACACTATCATTCAAACAATCTATTCTGCCTTCTGTACTGACCTTCATTTCAACCTGTTGTTCAATCTTTCATTCAACCCTCTGTATCTTTAATCTGTTTTGAGCTTATTTCCTTAGTTTTCTGATTCTATTTTGATAGTAGTAGCTAGATAGTGATTGTATTTTCTCTTAATACCCCTAGATAAGATTATTAGACTACTTGTTAGACCTCATTCTTCTTTTCTCTTTCTTCTCACCTTATGCCTAAAGAATTATGTTATGTTTTTTGATCTTTTGTGTTGATTTGTAATTAAATCTGAATTGTTCCTTCACATGTGAAGTTTTACATGTATTAATCGATTAAGTGTCGTTGCTCATAGTAATACAATTTGTCCTCTTAATCATATGGTTATTAAAGGAATCCATAGAATAGAATTTAGATCATATTTATAATTTTTCTGGTTGTTCATAAATCATGTTTACCTTCTTGTAATATTATTTTATCTTTTGCAAGTAAGATTTATTTGTTTATACATCATTATGTTTACTATAGTTTGTAATTGGACAGTTCTTACTCTACATATTTTCGTAGAAATTAAGTTAGATCCGATTCCCTTTAGCTTCTTCACCTCATTTGAAAGCCATTTTGATACTGCTCCTACTCCTGCCCCAATTACAATAAACCCTTATCCTCAAAATAATCAAGGAGAATGGAATTAGTGGCCATGTATTAGTTGGATGTATAACTAGTTGTTGTAAATTCTTCCTTGTAAGTTGTTTATTAGTAAAATAGACCTTCTTACAAAGAATAGTTCATTGTCATCACACTGTCCATATTTTTATCTTTTAGCAATTGTTGAGAAAGTAGAGTGGTATAACTTGATACCACTATGCCCTAGTCCTCTCTTTCTGTTATCTTAACTAAGTTGGATCCTTAGGAGTTCAACTCAGTTTTTCATTTTGAAAGACCTTTTAATCTTTTGTTTACCAAAGTATTACCATGGTACCCTAAGAATCTCTATACCTTCGCATATATTTTTTAACAACTCTAAGCCTACCAACCATGGTCGATAATTAAATATTAGATAAATTATTCAAGACAATATTTTTCCCAACATTTTTGGCGCCGTTGCCGGGGAGTTGTTCTGTAAGTTAGAATATATGTAGGTTGGTGACAGGGGAGAGGTAAAATAAGAGGTAAAAACCTGTGCATCTTTTATAACAGGCTCCCACAAATCCAATAGTAGTAGTAGTGTAGGATAGATTAGTTAAGATAGTAAAATTTTGCTAAAATTTTTATTAAGTTTTTATAGGAAAAATTTTGATCTCAACCATCAACTTAGTGAAAAGTCATAAAAAAAAACAAACACTTATAGGAAGTAGTTTTGCTGGAAACATAAAGAGATTCTTACAGGGGAAATGATAGAAAGAGAAGAGATCCTGGCAGGAGGTCGTGAGGGCCTCATTCCTGACAAAATTTAAAAGAAGTAACCATTGGAAACCTGTAAATCTTCCACTAAGTCATAAAGTTGGATAATACAATTTTTTAAGTGGGAGAGCTGAACTTCACTAATTTTCTCAATCTCGCCTAGGTGGAAGCCTTGTTTGGTAATAGTAACCCCACAAATTGACACATCCATAGCAGCATCTCCTACTCCTATAAGAGTGAATAAAAGAATGGATCATCAGAGGAATATTTCTCCTCGAAAAGAATGTTGTGTTTCCCCATTCCCACCTCTAAAGAAACCTTCTAGGTACACTCACTTTAGAAACCAAACTTACATAAAGAATGAGGAAGAAGAACGAGCAGTAAAAATAAATTTCTATACAAAATGTAAAACTAAACATCCTCGACATGATTAAACAAAACCCCTCCATGTTATATCTGCATGGGGCATCATGTTTTTCCCCAGGGGATCAAGATGGATCCTATCAAAATAGAGGCAATCATTGGATTTCCCTCTCCAAAGACTCTTCCTCCTCTTGATTCTTAAAAATATTGTAGGTTATCATCATTTTTAAATATGTCAGTATGTGTATATCTCTTTGAATAAATGAGAGTCATGTCTAATCATAGGGGACTCTTTTTCTATGTTTTCAAGAATAAAATAAATCATCCAACAAATGGTTTTTAAATTTGGTCACAAATGAGTCTTTCTATTTCTTTGAACAACTCATGGGATATTACCTAAAAAGGAAAGTACTCTAAAAGCACTAAAATCATATATTAACTTTGAAGTTCTTGTATATCATTTTCACACCATTTATTTTATGATTTTGTTATGCTTTATATATATATGGTGTTTTGATTCAGATTTGTACATTCCCGGTTACTGAACAAGTGTTCAAAAGAGTCACTTCAATTATCATGTTTTTCAGAATTTATACACCTAGAGATTACTATCTCATCTACACTTGTTATAAAAACGTGACTCTTAAATATTTTTGAGAACACTCGAGGATAAGTGGAATTTCTGTTTGTGGGGAACATTATCTTTTATAAAGAAAATACAACTAAAGGCCCAAGAACACCTTTAAGTTATTCTCTTTTGACATGATCTATAGTTAAGTCCATTTTATGAAATGTTTTTTTATAACTCATGTGTTTAGCAGGGCTTAGCACACTCTAGTACCGATCGACTTTCATATATTCACAATATTTATACAAAGAAAAGTCATTGGGGTACTAAACAGGCCTACTGGTAGTGGGTCAATGCTAAGTAACAACCTAAAAATAAGGAATTTTGATAAATGAAAGTAAACCCATCGGGGTATTGAACAGGCTCGCTGGTAGCAGGGATATACTTGCATGGTACCAAGATAAACCCGCTTAGGTACTGAATAGGCCTACTTGCAGCGGGGAAATATCAAGTAAAAGAGATTTGGTTAATGCACCACTAGGCACATGGTTTAACAACAAAATATGTTTTGGCCTATTATTTATGATGTCATTAAAGAATACCCATAAATTGGCCTAGGATCCGACAATCTAAATTCAATCAATATCTAGGATATGTTTCTCCTAGAAATGGGACCCATAGCTGTAATCTCCTACAAATTTGAAGGTGAGCCCAACAATTTTTGAGATAACAAGATATCCTTACAACAAGGAAGGGGTGACTCATTTTCCCTATGGTCCTTTTACTTATACCTTCATCCCATGGTAAATGATAAATTTATACATCTATATATTTGTGCACTGTTATTTTTGAATAAATGTATATATCTGAATACTTTCCATTTATTAGTTAATCTTTCTCTCGTTTACAAAATTATAACAACATGATTGAACTTTTATTCATTTATTTTGGTAGTTACTTAGTTTTCTTGTATGGTCTGACGACATGCCATACCTTTGGTTTGGGGCAGGATTGGCTTGACTGTTTGTCTTTATTTTTACTTATAAGAGACTCATTGCCAAATGATAAAGTGTCTACAAGATAACGAAAATAGTGAAATTGGTTTTAAAATCTTGGATGAATAAGGAAGAACGCCATATAATTATTTCATATGACTTCTTTGTGACCTGGTAGCTTAGGAAAAGCCACAATTAGTAGCAATCTGATCCACCGAACTCATTTTTTACAGAAATCTATATGAAGGATCATATGAAGGATCGAATGTCAATATGAATAAAACGTAAAATGAAAAGCTGAATAAAAATTATGATATTTTCATATCCATGGTTGAGTATTAGCTTAATTTTGTTTGCGTAAAAAGATGGGTCATACCATTAGGGTCACATCCACAGGATTTTATGACTAATTCTGATTCATGATAGTACAAATTAGATGTAATATGATTTTATTTCACCCCTATATGGATATGATATGACCTTAAGGAACCTTCTAAGTTATCATGACTCTGCCATTAGAAACTCATTCAATTAAGCGTTTTTTATGGCACATGTTTCAAAAATTTCCATAATGGCACAATCGTCTAAGCATGCTGAGCTATTTGCATGATCATTTGGTATGTTGAATGCGACACATTTTAAACCAACACTGTGTGAACCTTCTGCCATTCGATATCTTTCACTGTATATCATTTTAGCCACCTTTCTCTGCAAACCCTATAGTCTCCCCTCTGCTTAAACCATGTCAAACCGATTTGAGCCAGAAACCTACCAATATTTATTGTCAATGACAGAGTTCAGAGAATGCTGGGAAGTGTTTTCCCGCATCGACTGGAACCCATTCCTCCATCTACTGCAAGGATATGATAAGGAAATCTCATTTCTTTCTACAATGGGGTTCGATGGGAGAATGACATGGGTAGGACATCTTTCCTTATAGGTTAGAGAGGAATCGATTGTGTGCACCATTAAGCTTCTTTGAGAAGGCGAACAATGGCATAAACATTGGTTTGTTCCAAGGGAATCGCATAAATTTTCCCTCAAGCCCGAATTTCGGCATGTGATAGGTGAAAAAGGTTATCACCATAACTGGATAAAGCCTAAATACATCAATCCACTAATGGTCATTATTAATCTGATTACCTCTGAAGGTAAGTTTAGTGTTTTCAAATCTTGTCATCTCCGTTTATTGGCCCATTTCGTCGATAATATAAATCTTAATTTTCCTTTCTTTTTCCTTCGAAGTCTAGAGAAAATGTCAAAACTAGTTCACAAAAATACCCTTCACCCCAAGAGTGTTAGAATAATCAACCCGTAGTTACCTACCTTAGACATTAATTTTAATTATTTTTTTCTTATTACCTAGTTTCCTAGATTACTCTCTATGTTAGTTGCCTTCTACAAGTCCTAGAAGTCAACACATGCTAAAACTGAGTCATGAAGTGCTTGGGAAACATCCTGGAAACCATATTTAGCATGTCTGCTTTATTCGATATCCTCCAAAGTGCATATCTCCCTTTTCTGAAAAGTTGCCTATTTTATTGAGATTTAAGGCAAAAGGAAAAGCTCGACTAGGTGTAGTTGACTTGTTTTTTCCCACATCATCCTCCCTCCTTTTATCCTAATAAAAGCATGTATGAGTTTTATTTCCATCCCTCTTGAGCTTTTCTACTTGACTTAGACAGTTCGTGAGCATCTTGGTGGATTTGGAAACTGCTTTATGCATCTATGGGGGATTTGACTAGAGTTAGTAAGCCTTCTTTTTTACCTTTTCGAATGGCATCCTTATGCATTCAAATATCACATGTAATTATATATTTCAGTGGCCTATTACTTCATAAGGTTGGCTATTGTACACGTATTGAATACAGATTTTTGTTATGCTCCAATTTCAGTCTCCTTTGGTGTTAATTTTGGGTGTTTGATGAGGAATTTTGTGAGTGTAATTGTTCTATCTCTTGGGTTAAATTTCCACATGGTATTAGAGGATTTGTAGATCAATTTATCTCCTTTATTATTGCTATTGCAAGTTCGAAATCTTGACTGGGAGCGCATTATGCTAACTGGAGGGAACAGTTTCTGAGCTATGGACCAATCTCATAAGACCATCTTGACTCCATTCAATTTCTTTGAGTGGAAAGATGAGATGGAGATATTGTTGAGAGGGAAATGTATCTATAGGGTTACTATGGAAACATAAGGAGAGCCCAATGCAGCTGCAGATAAAATTAAATAGCACAACAATAGGGATGAGGCCTATGGTCTTTTGTGTCCGAGCATTTCAAGATACCTCCTCTTCCATATTGATGGATTGACATCACCTAATGAACTATGGGAGAAGCTATAAGAGATTTTTGGAAATACAAATGAGATGAGAGGACATCAAATCGAGAATGAGCTGATCTCCTTGAGTCCCAATAGCTTCAAATCATTGCAACTCTACTTTTCCAAGTTTAAGGCCCTTGTTTTATAGTTGAAACAGTGTGGAATCAAAAAGAAGGAAGAGAAAGTAGTTTTGGCCATACTTTCTAATCCTGGTTTTGACTATTTAGTGTTTGTTTTGACCTTCTTTGCCACCAAGTTGACAGCTCGAGCATGGAAGATGCCTAAGCTTGCAAAGTTCAGGGAATCCCTCACACAAGAACAAGATAAGTTGGTGATGATGGGCACCATCAAACCTTCCAAATACCAAGCTTTGGATGCTCGAGATTCAAGGGTGGATTCAAAAATTAAGAAAAAAGCTAGAAATCCACCTGAGCAAAAGAGAGACAAGAACAAGTCTCAAGAGGAGCCCTAAGGTTCCAAGAAGAACTCCCAGAAGAAGAAGAACAAAGGAGAAATGAGCAAGTGTGCATACTGTAGTAAGGGCTATGATCCTAAGATCTCTTGTATAAAAAATCAAATTGACATGTTGACCGAACTCCTAGAGAAGAATAAAATCTCCCTTCTTGATTGCTTAAAGAAGAGGGAAGGAGGATCAAATTCAGAGGACAAAAAGAGAGTACATGCCTTGGTTGCTACCACATCAATCTCACCTAGCTTCATAATATAATTTGGAGCTTCTAGACATATGGTTTCGACAAAAGAGATATTATCCTCTCTTGAAATGTCAAAAGGTCCACCAATAGTTTTGGGAGATGACTCTCTCACTAACAGTTTGGGAAATGGAAGGATTGATCTTGACCGTGGTAAGTTCAATAATGTGTTGTATGTTCCAGGTATTGCCTCTAATATCTTGTCAGTGTATCAGATGACTCATACTGGGTCTCCAAACAAGGTCATCTTCTCCCCTCATGATGTTGAAATCATTGATATTTTGAATGGTAAAGTCATAGCAAAAGGTGTTGTAGATCACACTTCGAAGGTATACAAGTTTTCCCATTTTATACCCTACTCAAACCCCTCTGCTCTTCTGATTCATGCTAATGAAGCTAGCAATATTTGGCATGAAATATTTGGACATATTAAACACAGGTATCTTTATTATTTGAGTTTAAAATATATGGTCATAGGGTTACCAAAGATCAAGTTTTCTAAGGGAGTCTGTCAAGGTTTTATCCTAGGAAAACACCCAGAGCACAAGTATGAGAAAGCTAGTCATGAGAGAACCTCTATACCTCTTGAGCTGATATGTAGTTACATTGCTGGTCCATTCCCTCATACGTCAATGATTCAAGCCAAATATGCATTGACCTTCATAGATGACTTTTCCAGGTATTGTTGGGTTTACTTCCTAAAGCATAAGTCTGAAGTTTTTGACCTCTTCAAAGTCTTTAGATCCTTGGTTGAAAACCAATCTAGGAGGAAAATCAAGATCCTCATACATGAAAATGGTGGTGAGTATGTCAATTCAGTATTGTAAATATGCATTTATTCAGATGCAGCATTCAATACCTTACACACCACAGTAAAATGGTGTTGCTGAGAGAAAGAACAGATCACTGAAGGAGATGACAACCTACATGATGGAGGCTAAGACTTTGCCACCACAATTTTGGGTCAAGGATATAAAATGTGCATCCTACATCTAGAATAGGGTGCCTCATAATCATATTGATGGTATGACTCCTTTCAAAGCTTGGAGTGGGCAAAATCAACATGTGACCCATTTCAGGATTTTTGGCTCAAAGGCTTTGGCTAGAATTCCAACTGAAAAGAGGAAGGATTTGCAGCCCCAAAGCCAAGAGTGCCTATTTGTTGGGTATTCTAAATATTCCAAAGGGTACAAGCTGATAAACTTGAGCACTAACAAATATTTCATTGAAAGAAGTGTTTAGTTCCAAGAAGAGCCTTTAGTAGCGGTTGAAGTTGGAGAGTATTCTTCACCACTAGATCCATTGATTGTAAGTGAGGAGACTAATGAGTTTGCTGATTCTGATATGTCTGATAATGATTATTTGATTGCATATCCTAACATTCCTACAAGACCAAAAGGGGCAGCAAACATCATTCATGCAGCTGGGGAGCTAGCTGGAAATCCTAGTGACACTAGGAGGACTAGATCTTAGTTTGAGAGTACCCTTTGTGTTAAAGATCCTCTATTTGATGAGAAGTGCTATATGATGTTTGAATCAGTTCCATAGACATATGAATATGCATCAGATGATCCAAGATGGAAAACATCAATGAAATAAGTATCCATCTCGCTCCAGAAGAACAACACTTGGGAACTGGTTGATCTTTGCCCAAGAAGGAAGCTAGTTCAATGTAAGTGGGTTTTCAAGAATAAGTTTGATGGTGATGGTTCAAATATGAAATATAATTCAATATTGGTAGCCAAGGGATACTCACAAGTACATGGTATTGACTACAATGAAACCTTTGCACCAGTGGAAAAGATGGACTCCATAAGGCTAGCTCTAGCCATTGCAGCTTCGAAGAAGTGGGAGGTACATCACATGGATGTGAAGTGTGCTTTCCTAAATGGAGATATCACTGAAAATATTTACATGTAGAAACCTGAAGGGTTTTCTTCTAATCTTTATTTAGTGTGTAGGTTAAAGAAATCATTGTATGGGCTCAAGTAAGCCCCCAAGGCTTGGTATGCCAAGATTGATGGCTTTTTGCTATGACTGAGTTTTGCTTGATGCAAATCTGATCCTAATTTCTATTTGAAGCTGATTCTTGGTTCTTTGATGATTATTGTCTTGTATGTGGATGACCTTCTGATTACAGGAAGTTCAAAGAAAGAGATTGCCTCCTTGAAGGATGCAATGAACCATGCATTTTCTATGATAGATTTGGGAATGTTGAGCCAATTCTTGGTCTCAAAATTGCTCAATCCCAACATGGAATCAAAGTACATCAATCCAAATATGCTTTTGATTTTCTGAACAAGTTCAACATGAAAGACTGTAATCCAAGCAAGATTTCCTTCCTTTCAGGAGTTAAGCTTGAAGAAGTAGGTTCTTCTCCTATGGTAAATAATACACTATATAGGCAGTTGATTGGGTGTTTAATTTATCTTACACACACTCGTCCTAATATATCTTATGCAGTTAGTGTGGCTTCAACATATATGGATCAGCCTCATGAGATCCATTGGAGAGCAGCCAAAAGGATCCAAAATTTTGTTCAAGGAACAAGAACTCAAGGGATCTTCTCCAAAGCAAAATATGATCTTGATTTGATTGGGTTTACTGACAATGATTGGGTAGGTGACAACACAAATTGAAAGTCTACATGAAGATATGTGTTCATGCTTGCAAAAATACCAATCAACTGGTCAAGCAAGAAAAAAAGTGCCATAGCACTCTCATCTACAGAAGCAGAGTATAGAGGAGTTGTGAATGCAATAACTCAATTTTTGTGGTTGCAAGGGATACTTGGAGAATGTGGCTTTGAATCAGACTTTTCAACTATTATCTACTATGATAATGAGAGCACCATTCAAATATGCAATGATCAAGGTCAAAGACAGTGAATCAAGCACAATGAGATCCATATGCATTACATCAGATAGCTTGTGCATGATGGCACCATTGATCTACTCTTATGTGCATCTTCAAAACAAGTAGCAGACATATTCACCAATTTTTTTTGTGAGAAGACCTTTAGCAATATAAAATAACCACTGCGGATTGCTGATCATGCTGTGAAGCATGATTGATGGAAAGATTTCTAAATTTTTTTTTCCTGTCCATGTTTAAAGGAGGATTTTCCCACCGGGTTTCTTCCTCTTTCCTTAGTTGTATGGACAAGGAGTATGTAAAGGGTGACTAAGGCTTGTTGGTAGGCCCTATAGTTTTCTGATATTTACTCAAAACGTTAGGCTTAAGGGGGGGGGTGTGTTAACCTGAAAAAACCCTCAATTAGCTCTACATAGCCTACGCCACCCAAGGACACCCATGCACAACCCTCATTTCACCCCATTGGACCCCCACACCATCAAAAAGGCTTAAGAATGATCAAAAGGGCTTAAAAACCACAAAAAAGAACCTAAATAGTTCTCCTAGGGGCTAAAGCCTTCAAAAAGGGGCTAAAACCCCTCAAAGGAGATAAAACCCCAAACAGAGCTAAAGATAGGGAAGAAGGGGCTAAAATCCCAAAAAAAGGAGCTAAAGCCCCAACTAGGTGCATACAACCTTAAAAAGCACCAAAAAAGCTATAAATAGAGGGGTGGGGGTCACTCTGAAAACACTTCTCCCTTGCATACTGTTATGCTGCCCAAGTGGATGCCTTAAGACCCTTTGTCTCTCAAGGCACCCACACTCCCTCCCCTCCATCTTCCATTGAGCCATAGCTCCCCCTTCAAACAGAGGTGATTCTCCAAGCTAGGTCATGGTGGCCCATTTCATAAAGAGAAGGTATAAACTGTGTTGTTTTGTGTATTTGCTTTAGTATTTTAAATTTTTTCCTAATCCATCTTTGTTTGTAGGTTTGTTTCTTAACATGTTTTTGCAGGTATTTTTTTTCTAACAAGTTCTATGTAGGTTGCTATAGCTAAACCCTAACAGTGTTTGGAGAGGGGTTTCCATGTATTTCTTTTATTTTTTGTTCTATTTCAATTCCTGTCTTTTTTTCTTACATTTCACCACTAGGAACCTACCCTTCCATACTATAGACGGAAGGTAGCCATTCTTGCCCTGTAGCAAGGGAGATATCCCTGCTACAGAACTAGGGACCATACCAGGTCGATCCCACAGGATCCATGGGTTTTATTTCTGCAAGTTTAGTTTTTTTCCCTAGGTTAATTTTTCTGTTAAATTCAGCTTAGATTCTAGTTTATTTCCATTTTCTGTTACTGCCAATCCTCCAGGAGGAAAATTTGAGTCCATTTGGACACATTACAGGTTACTGTAGGCCGGATCTGACTCAGGGTCAAAAAATCTCACCTTCTAGAGCAGGTCACACTTATCGGTCCCAGATAGGGGACTAGGTCACTCATTTGGGCCTCACAGGTGCGACCATGTCACCCTTTTACCATCAAAAGGTGTAACCCCCTTCAAAAAGACAGCCTGCTTTTGTCTGCAAAGTCTAAGTGACCCCCTCGCCTATTTTTGGAAAAATTTGGTGACCCCCTCACCACATTTGACCCGAAACATGCGATCTGTCACTCAGAATTGGGTTTTTAATAATTAAGGACTGTCAGTGTGGCTCAGCCACCTCTATCGATTCGAATTGTTTTATTTCTATTTATGTTTATGTTAGTGACAATTTCATGTATAGAACAAAGTGTAAATTAAAAATTTAATGGGTTAATGAATACAGTTTGACTAAAACTCACTTAAAATCAACAATCTTGCTTACCCTTCCTCCTCTACCTAGTCATCGCCCTTCATGGTGTTCTGGAATAAGATGAAGGGCATAGCTCATATAGTAATAAGCACTTCACCCAATATTGTTCGAAACAACTAAAAACAAGTCACTTGGAAGGTAGAGGGGGTAGAGAAGGAGGGCTTACCATGGCACTCAACATCCTCCCTGTTGACCAACCTTGCGTCTGGAAGGTGACCTATGGATCTACGGATGGGCTTAGTCCCATTCTGTTGAGAGCCCAACACCTTGTCCTGGTTGAAGAAGAATATAGCTGTAAGGTAGTCACCTAGTCAGGCTATCACAATTCAGGATAAAAAAATGGTATATGTCTAAAACATTTCTGACTTCAATTTACCGCTTTCATCCACAATGATATGAACACTATGAAATATTCATAAACCATTTGCAGCCACCAGATAATAGAAAAACAAAAACACATACACATCATACCATGTAAATCAACCCAGCTTAGTTCATGACAGTGAGAAAGCCACTAAATTTTATAAATTTACACTAAGTCAAAATTTTGCAGTCTTTGAGGACATAAGTCCCTGACTGTCTTAATCGTGGGAAGTACTTGGGATCATCCTAGAAAATCATTGTGAGGAGTACCATGGGAAACCCAAAGTAGCTGGCCGCTGAGAGGAAATGCCAAGCGAAACGAGCAACGACCCCCGCTGATTGAGTAGAACGCCCATGAGGAAAAAGCCAAGTGCTATCTTCTGGTAGTCTTGGTGGCTGAGTGACCACCTACAACAAATACGAAGCCATTGAAACTAGTGTCCAAAAAATCATTTCCACTAGTTTGATACACAAATTTAACACAATTGATCCATTATGCTCTTCCTCATGCCTAAGAGGCAAACCAGCATAATTTTGGTCACTAAAACGACAACGTCGAGACCATTCTTGATGACCTCCCACACCATCAAAAGGCCACATAGCCTCTAATTTGAATTCAGACCCATATCAGTCTGAACTAAACCTACACATTACACCATCAAGCCCCATGGCTGGTGGAAACTTGGATCCATTTTTCAGCATAGCAGTTGCTAGTGGACCCATGTCCACACCACAAAATATCACCAAAAACCCTGCAGGTGGCCTCAGCACAGTTATGTAAACCATGATAAGTCAGCTGCCACCACCCATATTGACCCATCAAGTTGTCCCACCTACAAAAAATGGGGGCAGTGGCCCTTCCACATACAATGCCCCTCCTGTCACACATGGGGGCAATGGCCCTTCCACATACACTTCCCCTCCTATCACAAATGGGGGCAGTTGCCCTTCCACCTACACTTCCCCTCCTATCATACATGGGGGCAGTGGCCCTTCCACCCACACTATCCCTCCCGCCACACTTGGGGGCTCTAGCCCATCCACAATGGTGCCACAAGTACCCCCAGTAATGCAGATGCATTATGCACTTGAAAACCCCAACACCATGGCTTCCCCATATCACATCAACCTTGGGTCAAACCCTCCTTTCATGGCACATCTCAACTTTCCTGATTTGTCTTAGTTAACAAATGAACCCATCCGCCATCAAACCTTTTGGTCTCCCATGCCAACAAAACTACTCTCAGATATTTCCAAGTTTGAAGGGAAGGTAGGGGAGTGACCCCAAAACCACATCATGATGTTTCATCTATGGTGCTCATTAAACAACATCGTAGATGATTTTTTCAGGATAAGGCTATTCCAACGCACCCTCACAGGTGGCACGGCCAAGTGGTACATTGAGCTACCACAAGCCAAGTACCCAAATTTCAACTCCCTAGATTTTATGTTCCTTCAATATTTCCAACTGCCTGTCAGATATGATGAAGGGGTGGAAATCTTGTTATCTTTCTGCCAAAACACTACAACCCACATAACCAACCACATCCGTGAGTGGGGGGGACACCATATTTTGTGTAAGATCCAACCTGATGATAGGATCTTCCTAGATTGGTTCCTCAAAACCTTGCTTCCACCTATAGTAAAGGACATTGCATCTGGATGTCCCCAATCTAAAGAGGAGGCCATCTTGAAAGCCCAGTAGTTTGATCTGATTTATGCATAGTCTGGGTACCTTTACACTGTCATTTCGGACGTTCCCTTTGCAGGCACCTCCTACCGGGATGCATTGGGGGCATCCCATGCTACAGATGGCATCATAGGTTCAGTCTCTCACCAACCATAGCACCGTCCAACACCACTTGCAGTACCGCCACAACCAAGCAACACTACTAGTGTTTCCTACAAAAACCATACTCTATACTATCCAAGAATGATGTCCCAGTCTGGATCCATAACATCTTACACACAACCTGCACCACCACAATAGGCTCAGGCCTTGGCTTGGCCAACACAACAATACATGGGGAAAATGCACACATTTGTGGCACCACCACCCACCCAAATCTACTATGCACCACCAGTGCAAGCAGTTGAAGACCCCGCCTCTTCTCCACCCACTGCATCGGGACAGGTGTTTGCACAACAAAAATGTCCCAACTAGCGAGCCCCTAATAATCAACAAGGGAAAGCTAATAATAATCAACCCCAAAACCAACGAAACAATCAACTGCAAGGAGGTGGTCAACAACCAAACCCTCCCAATAATGTTGCGGCAAACCGGACAGTCCAAAATCCTCCATGACCAAATGCACTGGGATGCAACTCCCCATTACGAACAAACCAACCATACACACTCTGTGAGGTCTACGGGCACTACACATTCAAGTGTCCCTTCATGGGTCGCACTAAGCAGGCCATTCGGAACGAGGTTCAACATGCCACCAACACAAGGGACCAAGCCCAACCCAACCCAACACCACAAAAACCTCCTCCTATGGTGCTTCAAAACCCATTACCAGTGTAAGCATTGGTGGCAACCGCACCCCCTCCCTAACCCAATCCCAACGCTCCAGGGGCACCTCCCATGACAGAAACAGGTGTCCACCACTTGCTAGCTATGACAACTGAAGAGGTCAATCTACAAACTAGATGAAATCAGTACGGAACCAACACCGAACCTACTGACACATCAATAGCATCAACGTCTAAAACAATCAATGCACCTCTTTAGTTACCCCCATTCCTGTGCCCTTGCATACACCGGGTATCCAATAATGCCACGGCTAGAGCTGCTGTCAGCTATAGCATTGTGGATGATTTGGCCCAGATGCCAACTACCAAGTCTACTGTTGAGGTACTCAAAATGTGCCAAATGCAGCGAAAATCCTTACTAGCCACCCTTGGGGCTGTAGACCCCTTCGAATCCAACTTGATCACATTCAACATGAAAAATGGAGAACTGTGAATTCCATCAACCATTTCCTTTCAAATCCTGGTATCTACCCAGAATTTGGTTGTGCACCAATGCATAGTGGATGAGGGGGCATCCACATGTGTTATGTCTACCCTAGTTTGGCAAAAACTTGGATCCCCAATTCTGCAACCATCATTTACAACTCTGCATGCTTAAAATGACCATCCCACTAAAGCCCAAGGAATCCTCCCCCACGTCCATATCACATTAGCTGGGAAGATAGTTCTGATTGACATAGAGGTTTTCAATGCTCAATTTTACTATAACCTTCTCCTTGGAAGAAGTCATATGTACACAATGACAATCATAGCATCAAATGTCTTCCGTCTCATGATGTTCCCCCATGAAGGGAAAATCATGACGGTTGACCAATTGACTTATCACAATCAACAAGGGCTAGCGACACCCGCTAATGTTATTCCTATGATCAACACCATTGATCCACAATGGATGACCACGCATGTGAATTTTATCTGTACGTTTAGCACCGTGGTTGACAAGATACCAGCCTCCCCATTATTGAATGTGGGCCCTGGGTTGTTTGGCGATACCACCATGATGACTCCTTTCCCCTTAGTGTCACCACCACTAACACTAAATGAGACTGTAGACTTATGCATGCTCTAATCTAGCACCACTGCACCCAAACAACAACCACAGCTGCAACCCCAATCGCAACCACAACACCATCTGTAGCTGCAACATCAACCGCAGTCGCAACATCAATAGCAGCCGCAACATCATCTGTAGACATAGCATTATGCGCAGCCACAACCACAACCTCACCCCCACATACAACCATCAAGGAGTTATCTAGGCTCCTCTCTAGTTTATACAATTCCCTTCCTCTTTTCCCCGCCTGGTGTCATGAGCAAGCCAGTAATGAACAACCTAAACCTACCCAAGTTTACATTGGGAATTCTCATGTGGTATCTTGACCCACCAACTCAACCACTAATGCCCCAAGTAGTGTTAACCCTCGTGCAACCCATTGCGGTCGAGTCTCATCCTCCACTCGGCCCACAAAAACCAACCACCAGACCTGCACCCGCATCGCCCCACCTAAAAAGGGCTAGGGTAAGAATGCGAAAGCCACCACATAGCCTCGACCAATACCACCTTGCACCGTCTACGATAAACAGGGCCATCCAACTTAGAATTGCCCTAAGATTCCTATAATCCATGCACATTTGGATTCCATGGATACAAATGAAAACCTCCTTGTGGTTGAGCTTCCAAGTGCACCAACAGTAAGAAACAAATCACTGAGAACAAACCATGCTTGAACCCTCTGCAGTTTGTATGGAAACTATTCTCACCACTATCAAGACTTTCCTGAGTTTTGAATGGCTTTAGCAAACCTCTGTCAACATTCCCTTCAATCTGAGATCACCCTAATCAAAGAAGTTCACCCCCCACCTCCTTCTTCGGACACCATGTCCATTTACATGAAGTCCACTTCAACCGACCCTATTGTCTCCACCACCAATGACGGTCCATCAAACCTGTCTCTTCGTTGCTTCTGCAACGATGAGGAGATACTTGAAGCCTTGACTACCCTAAAATACCCATGGGATGACATGCACCATCTCTTGTTCTTCTTCCCTGAAGAACTTGTGTTGCATTCTGACCAGTTTTCCGTGGAAACCAAATATTTCATTTATGGGAAAGTCAACTGGTTCAAAAACCCCATCCTGGTAGTAGACGCCTTCATAGAAGGGAACATGGCCAACATCTCACCAACCATCAAAATCAACATCTCAACCAATCCTGAGGTTGTTTAAGAAATCATGCTGGCGACATCCTGCTCTCTGGAAGAAGTCGCTACCTACAAAGCTCTCTTCCAAGAATTCCACGACATCTTTGCCTGGTCTTACATTGAAATTCCTGGCTTGGATCCATCCATCATTTAACACCACATCGACACATGGCCTAATGTGGCACCCATACGCAAAAGCAACGGCCCATCCATCCTTCCAAAGTGGCTGTAGTCGAAACCGAGATAGAGAAGCTGTGCATAGCCGGCTTCATTTACCCCATTTCTTACACCACTTGGGTTTCTAATGATGTTCCCGTGAATACAAAACAGGGTACCATCCATGTTTGCATATACTTCTATGATCTCAGTAGGTCATGTCCCAAAGAAAACTTCCCAACACCCTTCATCGATCAAATTATCAATGCATGCGCTAGAGATGAGGCCTTTTCCTTCATGGATGGATTTTCCTGATATAACCAAATTCAGATTCGGAAAGAAGACCATTATAAGGTTGCATTCACAACCTTGTGGGGCACATTCACATATCGAGTCATGCCCTTTGACCTAAAAAATGCTGGAGCCACGTTCCAGCGTGCCATGACACACTGTTTCTGCGACCTCATTCACATCATGTTGTTTTGTCTTGACAACCTCATTGCACTGTCATAGAAGAAAGCATAGCACATAGATGACTTGTGGCAAGTTTTCCTATGATGTCACAAGTATGAAATCCACTTGAACCCTTTCAACTGTTTTTTCCGTCTCCCAACAGGCCGTCTCCTAGGGTTCATTGTGTCACACAAAGGAATGACCGCTGATCCACTGAAAGTCCAAATGAATTTCCCCATAACATCACCCCTTTGAGTGATGATAGCATAGCCTACATTATAGTCTTTTCCTTTTTTCTTTTACACATTTTTCAAAAGTGAGTCTGATGCATCATTTCCCCTCATTGCTCCAGACGGATCCTACCTCAGACTAGTACATGGCATTTGCTGATGGAGCAACCAAATGGTCTCCAAACCTTGCCTCGGCTACATGGGTCATCTACTCCCTGTCGCATGAGTTGATCCATATCAACAGAATATGATGGGGTCAATAAGACTGAGTATGATGGGTTCAATGGCCTCTTAGCCACAGCTCTCCAGTTAGATGTTCACCATCTTGATGTCTTCTTAGACTCCCAGTTGCTTATTTCTCAGTTGAACAACTACTATCGGGTACGTGATCCCTACCTCTTTAGAAAATTCCTGCATACTAAACACATGGTTATAACATTTGAGTCCATTACATTCACACATGTTCCTAGAAACCTTGATAGTGTAGTAGATCAAACGGCTAATGAAATCCTAAATTGGCACATTCACAATCGCATATAGGAAACATACAACCATAACATCATGCATAATCATATGGAAAAATACACACACAAGTGTAACAATACATCATCTAGGCATTTGCATTTCATATCATCATAAAAAGACTCACATATAAAACCATAAAAGCGCATCCACCTGTGTAATATATATATATATATATATATATATATATATAGATAGATAGATAGATAGATAGATAGATAGATAGATAGATAGATAAGTCGCATGTCCAAAATATTTCCTATACAAAATGAGAAGCCACATATGCTTTCTCAGCTAAATATACCTAGCGACAAAAAACTCCTATGTGCACCAACGCACTAGGGGCAGCCCCACAAGGATACTAATCTGAATCAGACTCATCATCTGGCTCGGTATCATCATCTTCCTCAGAAGACTCATCCTTTATAGGAAGATCGCCTCTCGTCGCCCGATGAATGTAATCACAGGACATGACCATCCTCCTCATCACAACAGTCCACTCCAGAGAGAAAATATGAATGGAAGCAATCACATCATTGCTCAAATGCTGCCAGCCATCATTAGAGACTCCAGTAGTAAGCCGCTCCATATGCGAAAGAAGTCCATCCACCTCCCACCGTCGCCTGCGAGGGTTCTCCACAGGAATTGTTGTAGGTGCCATAAAAACCACCCGCCTCTAATACCTGGGCAGCGAGTGGGGACCAATATCTGCATACACAAACAAGGACACCATCAGTCCACACATATCAACATACAACTATCAACTAGCTCAACTAAACTATGTATAAACATGAACATAAAAACATCACACATACATACCAGCTATTCCCCATGCCTGGCCTGCACGTCGGGGCATCTCGGGGTCCCCATGATGGTTCATACCCACATATGGGTACTCCTCAATCACCATTGGAAGTTGATGCCACTGCTCTAATAGCTCCTATGTGAAGAAGTGGCCCACATTGCTGCCACCCTCTTGTATCATCATCTGGCACCACCTGTACATATGTGGCTCACGTGGACCACTATCCTGCACGGTCTGATGTGAACGTAGCGTAGGTATTTTCTCAAAAAAGAAAGCACATAGAAAGGATCCAATGAAAAATCCTTCCCTAGATCCCTTCGCATTGTTCAACTGATGCCAAACATTCTAAAGATACATCTGGGCCCACCCATAGTACGTGCCCCCCATAGCATGCTCTACCAATTGAAGCTACCCTCCAGATATCTTGTGGCTCCCCATGGAACCCAAGATACACAACAGTAATGTCACCACTGCCTGTGTCAACAAGTCCTCAATGTCACACATCAAGATGTGGGAGCCACACTCATATGCCCTAGCATAATAGTGCCTATCACATAGCTCCTCCAATGTCTCCCCCCGATACAGAACTGGTGCCAAATCACCAAAAACTCCCAACATAGGGAGCCCAATCAAGAAGCACACATCCATGAGCGTGATCTCAATATGCTTGCGTTGGAAGACCAATGCCCCCTCCTCAACATCCCAAAAACTCACTAGCATTTGCAACAACAAACACAAGCTCTTGATGAGGGGTATCCTCATGAACTTCAGAAAACCACAACGGGCTAGTGTATCACACACATTTCCATCCTGGAATGATGCCTCTGGGAGGTCTTTACAGTCTCTCTCCCACCATTTAATCTCAGCCATCCTGCACAAGAAAAACACAAATATCAGCCACTGCTCTCATAAAAAAACATCACCCATAGGCCAAGTTGAACCTATTTGGGCTAAATGAGCGACCAATTCGCTCAAAAATTCCCCACAGGTGCGACCAGGTCGTTCTTTTTCCTTCCAAAGGTGTGACTTGGATCCATGAAACCCCTGCAGGTTCATGGAGCACATCTGGGTGACCAAATGCAGAATGTAAACCACCAAAAAGGAGAGATTTGGAAAGAGCTATTACCTGCAAGTCACGGAACTGGAAACCGTCAGTCGAAATAGGAGAAATCAGCAAATGAAAATCTAGGGCCCACCTCTCCAACTCCACAGTGAATAGTGATAATGACACTTCACAAAGTGGTGCCCACCCTTATATAGGCCCTATTTGACCTAATTTCTTCGGTTCGATGTAATAGGACCATACAAAATCCATTTTAGACACCATTTGTGCCACTAGTTTCAAAATTCTATCCTCTATCTCCTTATGAGACCATCGTCTCATGTTTAACAAACAAATTTCAGGATCACTTCCCAAAATTCACATTAATTTATGAGCCAAAACATGTCAATGCAAGTGTTTACAGACCTGTACTTGCATCACTCTAGCGTACCGCTACCTATGCGGATTTTTGGGCCATCACCTATAAGGAACATCATTTTTATTTTGTAACATATAGTCGTCTACTCCATCCACCGCACCTTATGGGCATATTTGGACCATTGTCCAGAAAATGAATTATTTCTCTTGCATGTATTTGGTGTATAACTGCCTCTGAACTTGCACTCACATCACATGTAGTCAAGTCCGTCCATTGCAAATCACACACAGCTCTCCTGATATCTATCTGAGAGACACCCCGGTTTGTGTGCCTCTGCCATACCGACTCGTGTGCTTATGCCACGATCTATCCCATGCATGTATTGGTATGTTTGAGAGCCACCTTCTCCATCGACACTGCATGGATGAAAATTGGACCACTCTCCACCATTCTGACATGGGGCACTGCCTATGCCACCGTAATCGGTTGACCATACTAGAGTTTCCTTTAACCTCTTTTCTAACTCCTAAAAAGAATGAAAGAATTACCGAACGCAACTGCGTCCTTTCCCTCTCATTAAAGTATAGGAAATGGCATCTCATTTACCTCCTTTTCTAGACCATGTAGACCATCAAATGAAAAGGAACACCTTGGCATATTCAAGCCAAGACCATTCACCTCTACATACTTTTATTCTTTCTCAGGTAGAGGGGCTGCACTTTATGAAAAAGCTTACCATGGGTTGTCATTAAGCTATTTTCCATCCTTCTCATTAAGAAAATATTTTCGAGCAAACTTGGTTTCGTTCATGCTTGTAAAAGTATGTCAATCACTGTCCAGATAATATAGGTTTAACCTTTTTGGCCTAATTGGACTATCAACGGTAAATAAGTCTCTCATCCGCTATAGGATGGGTGAGCTCTCCTATGTATACTTTTATCATTTTTTTGGTCACAGGGGACTACAAATTAAAAATATCCCCCATTGGAGTCTTCTTCATTCTTTCAGACTCTCTAAAATTGAAAGCAACATCGAGCATTTACTTTCTCGGGCTCGCCAAAAATCCACAAGACCGTACCATAATGGTGTCTCTAGACACCACCCCACATAAAATAGTTTGGTAGCATTCCCACATTGGGTTACCTTTGTTCAGAGTACTCTATGATTTGTTTTCCTTGGATCCCATCATTATCAACAGTGTCCACCTCCCACAAGTATTTTCCATTTGTAGTGACATTCCTGTTATTATAGCTGTGATCCCACTTCCATGAGTTAGTTTCATTCGCTGCCTGGTCTGCCCTGTCGTCATACTATGAACAAAGGAATTTCTAGTATAATACACTCCCTATGCCCCTATTCAACTCCTCCCCCCCCCCCCAATTCAGTGGGTCAGTCTGCATATTGTCTCACATCTTTCGGTTATCTCCCTCGCGCTTCTGGTCAAGGAAACACCATTGCCTTGACCTAGGGTAGGTCTCCTTCTGTTGAGGACAACACACATATTCAAGCAGATAGACCCAGAGGTCCTTGTATCTTGGTTTCATTAGCCTCATTGATGAGTTGCTCAGACCACTTGACAGAAGTCCTTAGTGCCTCTCGGGTTGGTTTTCTCTCACGTGCTTGACTCCAACTACATCATCGCATTGTTGAGATTCGTACAAGGTATAGGTTTGTGCAGTATTTGTCTGAAGACCCCAGATTTCACCTACCTCTAGCACATTGGTGGGTCTATTCAAGGGACCTAAACAGGTTTATGTCCCTTGTGATTTTTTGGTTGCGTTGGAGATAGTGTTCATAAGCCCCAACAGCACTTCCATATAGATTTATGATTGATGCAGCATACTTGTACCACAGAGACTCTGACTCTCCATCAGTGAGTCCATATAGCTATGTACCATTCCAGATTCAGCAGGCTAGTAGTCATGAAGATATAGCATTCCATTAGAATGGCATGGGTCCAATGTAGCAGTTCTTTAGATCAGTATTGTATTCATCCTCTCAGTGAGGAAACCACTATGTATCATTAGTTGTATATGATCGGCTCTTGTATTATAGAGCATAGATCACATTATTCTTTTGACATTGTTACGATCATGGGGATGCTCACATAATCCATATACATGTCACACATTATTTGTATCTCACCCTTTTATGGGAACCATATTAATGAAAAAACCAAAATCCACCATTTCCAAGCCCAAGAAGCACCACCTCTCCGCAGAAAATCCTATGATGTTTGTCAGCCATGTGATGAGCTCCTACCCTCACACATTAGGGGGCAATCTGTTAACCCAAAAAAACCCTCACTCAAATCTACATGGCCTACACCACCCAAGGACACCCATGCATGACCCTCATTTCACCTCATTGGACCCCCACACCCTCAAAAAAGCTTAAGAATGAGCAAAACGTCTTAAAAACCCTACAAAAGAGCCTAAATAGTTCTCTTAGGGGATAAAGCCTCCAAAAAGGTATTGAAACCCTTGAAAGGAGATAAAAACCCCAAAAGGAGTTAAAGATAGGGTGGAAGGGGCTAAAATCCAAAAAAAGGGGCTAAAGCCCCAACCAGGGGCTTAAAACCCTAAAAAGCCCCCAAAAAGCTATAAATAGAGGGTGGGATTCACTCTCAAAACACTTCTCCCTTGCATACTATTATGTTGCCTGAGTGAATGCCTTGAGACCCTTTGTCTCTCAAGCCACCCACACTCCCTCTCCTCCATCTTCCATTGAGCCATAGCTTCCCCTTCCAAGAGAGGTACTTCTCCAAGATAGGGCATTGTGGCCCATTCCATCAAGAGAAGGTATAACCTGTGTTGTTTTGTGTATTTTATTTAGTATTTCATAGTTTTTCCTAACCCATATTTGTTTGTAGGTTTGTTTCTTAACATGTTTTTGTAGGTATTTTGGTTCTAACAAGTTGTATACAGGTTACTGGAGCTAAACCCTAATAGTGTTTGCAGAGGGGTTTCCATCTATTTCTTTTATTTTTTGTTCTATTTCATTTTCTATCCATTTTTCTTGCATTTCACCACGAGGAACCTACCCTTCCATCCTATAGATGGAAGGTAGCCATTCCTGCCTTGTAGCAAGGGAGAAATCCTTGCTACAGGGTGTTAGAATAATCAACCCATAGTTACCTACCTTAGACATTAATTTTAATTATTTTTGTCTTATTACCTAGTTTCCTAGATTCCTCTCTATGTTAGTTGCCTTCTAAAAGTCCTAGAAGTCAACACATGCTAAAACTAAGTCATGGAGTTCTTGGGAAACATCCTTGAAACCATATTTAGCATGTCTGCTTTATTCCAGATCCTCCAAAGTGCATATCTACGTTTTCTAAAAAGATGCATGTTTTATTAAGATTTAAGGCAAAAGGAAAAGCTAGACTAGGTGTATTTGAGTTGTTTTTTGCCCACATCATCCTCCCTCCTTTTATCCTAATAAAAACATGTATGTGTTTTATTTCCATCCCTCTTTAGCTTGCCTACTTGACTTAGACAATTCGTGAGCATCTTGGTGGATTTGGAAACTGCTTTATGCACCTATGGGGGGTGTTACTAGATTTACTAAGCCTACTTTTTGACCTTTTCAAATGGAATCCTTATGCATTAAAATATCACATGTAATTATCTATTGCAACAGCCTATTACTTCATAAGGTTGGCTATTGTACACTTATTGAATACAGATTAGTGTTCTGCTCCAATTCCAGTCTCCTTTGGTGTTAATTTTGCATGTTTGATTAGCAATTTTGTGAGTGTAATTTTTCTATCTACTGGGTTCAATGTCCACAAAGAGTAGCTTATACCACCATAACTTGATCAAAATTTTAATCATGGACGAACTCAAGGAGCGAAACCAACCTTCGGAGACCTTTGTATTTAAGGTGCTCAATCCCCATCTTAATATCCACAAACGATCTCGCCATTTTCACCATGGAACTAGTCAAACCTCACCTGTAGAAGAGGAAAACCCAAACATTGTCCATCTTGATGAAGATATCTCAGAACCCAACTCACCTGCGCAAAATACCCCTGCTAGTCCCGTGTCTGCCGAATTGGTACCTTTCTCACGACCCTGCACCAGGAGACAAAAGGAGAAAAATGTTCAGCATATGCTCCGGGCCAGTACCCCGACCATAGTTTAGTCTGATGTGTAGACCAATGATTCAAATGATCAGGGAAAATTAGAGAAAACTGACAAAAATTCATCCTTGTTAGCATTAGCCAGTCTTTTTGTCGAATTAATAAAGGATGCCAATCAAATGGACATTTTTGCATCTATTCAGGATATCATCCCTGAAGAAACCTGTCCTACTGTCGATTTGGATCCACCTTCAATGGAAATGAGTCCTCTAGGAGATTCCAACTAGTCGCTAGATCAATCTACGCCATCGTAGGCAACATCAGATCAGTTAACTTTTGACTTAACTCAATCAACGAAGCAGAATGAAGGGTATGTTAAGTTAATTTCAAAGATTCAGGAGGAGAATAAAGAGTTGCAGTTACATATTAAAACTATGGAGGACCTCCATGTTAGAATAATCAACCCATAGTTAGCTACCTTAGACATTAATTAATCCATTTTTGTCTTATTTGTCTAGTTTCTATGTTCCATCATATGCAAGTTGTCATCTACACATCCATAGTGGTCAAACTTGCTAATTTTGACTCATGGAGTGCTTGGGAAAGCTCATGGAATCAAATCTACTTTATTCCTGGCCTTCCTAGCGCCCTTCTTCTTTTTCTGCTTTATTGCTTGCTTTTTCAGTGCTTTAAGGCAATTGGGAAAGTTTGACTAGGTGAGGTTAACTAGTTTTTTTTCCTCCACATCCTCCACTCTTTTCTCCTATGAAAAGCATGTATGAGTTGTCCTTCCATGTCCTTTTAGCTTGCCCAAGTTCTTTTGCCAATTTGTGAGCTCCTTGACTATTTTGGAAACTACTTTATGCACCTATGGGGGATTTGCTTAATTTTAGTAAGCCTGCTTTTGACTAGATTCGAATTGCCTCCTCATGCATTCGAATCCCTTATGTAATTATTTGTTGTTGCAGCCTATCATGTTACAGGGTTGGCTATTGTACACTGATCCAATACAATTTAGTGTTCAGCTCCATATTCAATCGCTTTTGTGAGTCATTTTGCATGTACAATTGATAATTATTGTGAGTGTAATTGTTCTATCACTGGGTTCAATTTTCACATGGTCTTAGAGCCTTTGTAGATCGATTTCTCTCCTTCCAATTTGTTTTGCAGGTTCAACATTAGTGACTGGGAGCCTTCTACTGATAGCCGGGACAATTTCTGAGCTATGGATCAATCTTAGAAGATCATCTTGACTCCCTTCAACTTATTTGAATGGAAAGCAGAGATGGAGATACTGTTGAGAGAAAAAGGCCTCTACAGAGTGACTATGGCAATAGAATTAGAGCCGAATGCAACTGCAGAGAAGATAAAATGGCACAACAAGAGGGATGAGGCCTATGGTCTCTTGTGTCTGAGTATTTCCAGAGACCTCCTTTTTCCATCTTGATGGATTGACATCACAAAATGAAGTATGGGAGAATATTGTTGATCTTTTTGGAAAGACAGATGAAATGAGGGGACATCAAGTTGAAAATGAACTGGTCTCCCTAAGTCCCAATAGCTTTGAATCCCTGCAACTCTATTTCTCCAAGTTCAAAGCATTTGTTTTGCAGCTAAAACAATGTGGGATCGAAAAGAAGGATGATCAGCTAGTTTTGGCCATACTCTCGAAGCTTGGCCCTGACTATTTAGTGTTTTTTTCGACCTCCTATGGCACAAAGTTGACAGCTCGAACCTGGAAGATGCCTAGCCTTGCAAATTTCATGGAAACTCTCACACAAGAACAAGATAAGTTGGTGATGATGGGAACCATCAAACCATCCAAAGACCAAGCTCTGGTTGATGGAGATTCAAGGGTGGATTCAAAAATAAAAAAGAAACCTAAAAAGCCACCTAAGCAAAAGAGAGACAAGAACAAGTCTCTGGAGGAGCCATAAGGTTCCAAGAAGAACTACCGGAAGAAGAAGAATAAAGGAGAAATGAGCAAGTGTGCATAATGCAGTAAGGGAAATCATACTGAGAGCTCTTGCATGAAGAAGCAAATAGACATGCTAACCCAAATCCTGGAGAAGAATGGAATCTCCCTTCCAGACAGCTCAAAGAAGAGAGAAGGAGGATCAAGTTAAGAAGACAGAGAGAGAGTTCATGCATTGGTTGCTAGCACATCAAGCTAACCTAGTTTCATCATTGATTCTGGAGCTTCAAGACATATGGTTTTGACGAAGGAGGCATTCTCCTCACTTGACATGTTGAAAGGTCCACCAATAGTACTGGGAGATGAATCTCTCACTGAAATTTTGGGCAAAGGGAAAATTGATCTTGATCATGGTCAGTTCAGCAATGTGTTGTATGTTCCTAGTCTCGCCTCCAACCTCTTATCATTGTATCAGATGAATCACACTGGGTCTCGAAAGAAGGTCATATTCTCCCCTCATGAAGTTGAGATCATGCAGATATCAAGTGGTAAAGTCATTGCAAAAGGAGTTGCAAATCATACTTCGAAGGTATACATGTTCTCACACTTCCTACCCTACTCAAACCCCTCTGCTCTTCTGATTCATGCTAATGAGGCAAGCAAGCTTTGGCATGAAATATTTGGTCACCTAAATTACAACTATATTTCTGATCTTAGTGAAAAAGAGATGGTCATAGGGTTACCAAAGATAAAATTTTCCAAAGGAGTCTTACAAGGTTGTATCCTAGGAAAACACCCAGAGCATAAATTTGAGAGAGCTAGTCATGAGAGAACCTCTGCACCTCTTGAGTTGATCCACAATGATGTTTCTAGACCATTCCCTCATATGTACATGAGTCAGGCCAAATATGCATTGACTTTCATAGATGGCTTTTCCAGGTATTGCTGGGTTTACTTCCTGAAACACAAGTCTGAAGTTTTTGGCCTCTTCAAAGTCTTTAAGGCTTTGGTTGAAAACCAGTCTGGGAGGAAACTCAAGGTCCTTAGATCTGACAATGGTGGTGAGTATGTCAAGTCTAATTTTATTCAATATTGTGTATATGTAGGTATTTATATGCAGCATTCTATCCCTTACACACCACAACAGAATGGTGTTGTTGAGAGGAAGAACAGATCACTGAAGGAGATGGCAACATGCATGATGGAGGCTAAGACTTTTCCACCAAAGTACTGGGCCGAAGCTATAAACTATGCAGCCTATATCTAGAATAGGGTGCCTCATAAACAGCTTGATGGTATGACTCCTTTCAAAGCATGGAGTGGGCACAAGCCAGATGTGACCCATTTCAGGATTTTTGGCTCAAGGGCTTGGGCTAGAATTCCAACAGAAAAGAGAAAGGCTTTGCAGCCCCAAAGACAAGAGTGTCTATTTGTTGGGTACTCTGAAGATTCAAAAGGGTACAAGATGATAAATTTGAGCACAAACAAAGCCTTCATTGAAAGGTGTGTTCAGTTTCAAGAAGAACCCCTAGCAGTAGTGGAAGTTGGAGAAGCCTCTTCACCACTAGAACCTCTGAATGTAAGTGAAGAGATTGTTGATCATGCTGATTCTGATATGTCTGATAGTGATGAATTTATTGCAGATCCTAATATCCCTACAAGGCCAAAATGGGCATCCAATACCATTCATGCAGCAAGAGAGCTAGCTGGGAATCCTAATGACCCTAGGAGGACTAGATCTCAATTTGAGAGTCCTCTGTGCATGAAGGATCCTATGTTTGCTCAGAAATGATATCTGATGGTGGAATCAGATCCTCAGACATATGAAGATGCAGCAGGAGATCCAAAATGGAAAGAAGCCATGAAGGAAGAGTTCAGCTTACTCCAGAAGAGCAACACTTTGGAGCTGGTGGACCTTCCCCCATGGAGGAAGCTAGTTCAGTGTAAGTGGCTGTACAAGACCAAATTTGCTGCTGATGGTTCACCTCTGAAGTACAAGGCCAGAATGGTAGCCAACAGCTACTCACAGGTTCATGGCATAGATTACAATGAGACCTTTGTACCAGTGGCAAAGATGGACTCCATCAGGCTAGCCTTAGCCATTGCAGCTTCAAAGCAATGGGAGGTACATCACATGGATGTAAAGTGTGCCTTCCTGAATGGAGATCTCAATGAAGAGATATACATGTAGCAACCTCAAGGATTTTCTACTAACCCATCTCTTGTGTGTAGGTTGAGGAAGCCATTGTATGGGCTAAAGCAAGCCCCCAGGGCTTGGTATGTCAAGATTGATAGCTTCTTGCTATCACTGAATTTTGTTCGATGAAAATCAGATCCAAATGTATATGTGAAGTTAATTAATGGTTCATTAATGATCATTGTGTTATATTTTGATGACATTCTTATTACAGGAAGCTCAAAGGATGAGATTAAATCCTTGAAGGGTGCAATGAACCAAGCCTTTTCCATGACAGATTTGGGGCTCTTAAGCCAATTCTTGGGGCTTGAGATTGCTCAAACCAAAGTTGGAATCAAGGTGCACCAGTCTAGGTATGACTTGGATTTGCTGAACAAATTCAGAATGAAGGATTGTAAGCCAAGCAAGACTCCTTTCCTTTCGAGAGTGAAGCTAGAAGAAGTTGATTCTTCACCTATGGTAAACAATACACTATATAGGCAATTGATTGGATGTTTGTTGTATCTTACACATACTAGACCTGATATTTATTATGCAGTAAGTGTGGCTTCTATATACATGGATCAGCCTCATGAGATCCATTGGAAAGCAGCCAAAAGGATCCTTAACTTTGTTCAGGGAACAAGGACACATGGGATCTTCTACAAAGCAAATCTGATCTTGATTTGATTGGGTTTACTGACAGTGATTGGGCAGGGGATAGTACAGACAGAACATCCACATCAGGATATGTGTTCATACTTGTAGAAGGGACAATTAGCTAGTTGAGCAAGAAACAGAGTGCCATTGCACTCTCATCTACAGAAGCAGAGTACAGAGGAGTTGTAAATGCAGCAACTCAATGTTTATGGTTGCAGGGGTTACTTGGAAAGTGTGGCTTCGAATCAGAATACTCAACTACTATCTACTGTGATAACCAAAGTACCATTTGAATCTATAATGATCCAGTTCAGAAGCAGAGAACGAAACACATTGAGATCCATTTGCACTGCATCAGAGAGCTTGTGCATGATGGCACCATTCACCTACTCTTATGTTCATCTTGAGAACAAGTAGCTAATATCTTCACCAAATCATTTTGTGAGAAGACCTTCAGCAATCTCAAATCACTACTGGGGATTGTTGATCATGCTATGAAGCATGAGTGAAGACAAGATTTCCAAATTTTGTTTTACAAACCATGTTTAAGGGAGGATTTTCCCACTGGGTTTTTGCCTCTTTCCTTGGTTAAATGGACATGCAGTATGTAAAGGGTGACTAACCCTTGTTGCTAGGCCCTATAATTTTTTGATATATTACTCATAAGTCAGGCTTAAGGGGGGGTGTTATTATAATCAACCCATAGTTAGCTACCTTAGACATTAATTAATTAATTTTTTTCTTATTTGCCTAGTTTCTATGTTCCATCATATGCAAGTTGTCATATACACATCCATAGTGGTCAAAATTTCTAATTTTGACTCATGGAGCACTCGGGAAAACCCATGGAATCAAATCTACTTTATCCGTAGCCTTCCTAGCGCCCTTCTTCTTTTTCTACTTTATTACCTGCTTTTCTAGTGCTTTAAGGCAGTTGGGAAAGTTTGACTAGGTGAGGTTAACTAGCTTTTTGTCCTCCACATCCTCCACTCTTTTCTCCTATGAAAAGAATTTATGAGTTGTCCTTCCATTACCTTTTAGCTTGGCCAAGTTCTTTTGCCAATTCATGAGCTCCTTGACTGTTTTGGAAACTACTTTATGCACCTATGGGGGATTTGCTTAATTTTAGTAAGCCTGCTTTTGACTAGATTCGAATTGCCTCCTCATGCATTCGAATCCCTTATGTAATTATTTATTGTGGAAGCCTATGATGTTACAGGGTTGGCTATTGTACACTGATTCAATATAGTTTAGTGTTCAGCTCCATATTTAGTGTCTTTTGTGAGTGATTTTGCATGTACAATTGATAATTGTTGTGAGTGTAATTGTTCTAACACTGGGTTCAATTTCCACACTCCACAATACCATTAGTTTATCAAAAAGGGATCAGCAATAAAGGAATTCCCTTATAAAATCATAGGATAGGAAATTGAAGTTCAAACAGTCCACTTCATCAAAGTTGGAGGCACAGCTGACGCAACTATGCCTCCTTCCTAATGCTATTTTTTATTTCTAACCAGTGGGACCTGTCATTCTTCTGGCTTGGGGGAATGTTGGTCCTCATTTTGTCAGCATTTTTTGGCTAAATACTTTACATATTAATACATGTTTTGTTACCTTTTGGCATATTTTGTACAATACATATCTCCATTCAGCAGGAGGTATGGCTATATTTGTTGATGTATTTGTAACTTCAGAATGTATTCACTTGTATATATTATGTATTGTACCCCGATGTTTATTCTAGGAAGTATCTGTAATTTAATTGAGTCATTTCATGCCCCGATGTTCTGATCGAGAGATTCAATAATGTAAACAAGTCTTGTAAAGTCATAGAGTATAACCCTCCTTATTGTTCAAAGGTTAAATTCCCCGTAGTTGTGTGGCCCTAGGGTTACTAGACTCTCCCATAGAAGTCCTCCCTAGTGATTTATTATCAAGTTTGGAATTAGTATAAATAGAGGGAGCCCCTCTATTTAACACACATCCATACACATTCACTCACACTCAGTTGTAGCGCATAACTAAGAGAGAGAGAAGAAGTTGGGACAAGAGAGAGAGAGAGAGAGACTACTGCTATCGGGAGATCATCTTGCTATCTTTGGGTTTTACTTTTGGTGCTGATTCTATTTGTGAGGAAGTTTCATGGTTTTCTCCTTTATGGTTTTCTCGAGGAAAATACTTGTGTTCATTGTCTCTTGTGATTGATTGATGTGATTGTTATTCTCTTAGATAAGATCCTAAGATCATATAGCTTAAATGTTAAAAATCTAGCATGGTATAAGAGCTAACCTGAGAAGAAGACACTGTGCAGCTGCTGAAGATAGGGATTCCTACTTTTTGGATCTCTATCCACAAATTTTTAGTAAAAGGAGGTTGGGGTGACTCTCCTCTCTAGGGCGCACCTTTCTATCGAAGCAGAATCTGATTCTGATCATTTTCATTTTTTAACCCAACACTACTGCCAGAAATTAGGGTTTTCAATAGAAGTGGAATTTTTGAGTGAGCCCAGGGATTGATTGATCTCCTCCCCAAAATCAAAGTTTAGAGATCAAGATCAAAGTTTTTGGTTTGGTATAACTATGGGAAAGTCAAACCCTAATCTGCTTCTAAACTAGAAAACTAGCTCTGGAGAAATTAAGCTCCAGATCGAGTTCCGACATATTAACCTTGTAAGATCTAAATGTTTTGCATTGCCATTTGAGGTTCTATGTTAAGATGTCTCATCATAGTAAACTTTATGAGAAGCTTGAGGGAGATGATAACTTATGAGCTTGGAAGTTTAGGATCTCCTTGGTCCTGGAAGAAAATGAGTTGGACTCTTACATCAATGAAGAGGTTCCAATTCTAGAGGGAGATGAGGCTAAGGCCTTACACAAAAATAAATTGGTCATGGATAAGAGGATTATTGCTAATTCAATCAAGGATCACCTCATACCATAGGTTTCCTCTCTAAATACACCTAAAGAGATGTTCGATGCCTCGACCAAGTTATTTGAATGGAAGAACATAAACTGAAAGATGACTATGAGAAACCAATTGAAGAATGTAAAGATCCATGATGCAGAGACCATCCAGTCTTACTTTACAAGGGTCTCTTAGATCAAGGAATAGGTTGAAGTGGTATATGAATAATTAGAGAATGAAGAAATTGTCATTACCACCTTGAATGGTCTCCTTAGGGCATGGGACTCTTTTATTCAAGAGATCTATGCCTGAAAGAAGCTATTCAAGTTTAGAAAACTGTGGGAGGAATGCTCACAAGAAGAAGCTCGAATATTAGCATGAGAAGAAAAGATGGGAAGTGAATATCAAGATCTCATAGTACAATCCAAGAAAAGAATAATAGACCATCATTGAGGTAAGAACTCCCGCTAGAAGAAAAACACTAGAAAATCTAACAAAGATTTGTCTAAGTACATTTTCTATACATGTGATGAAATAGGACAACTTGTAAGAGAATTTCCTAAAAACAAAGATAGATCTCACACAAGGAAGTGATACAAGAAAAGACATCATGCTCATGCTGCAAAAGATGATGAGCCTTCCAAGAAGAGAATCAAACAAGAAAGCGATGTTTCTTCAAGTGATTAAGAATATGTTTTGATTTCCGCTCTCACAGGAAATGTCACACATGGAAGCAATGATTGGCTTATATATAGTGGGGCTTCCAAACACTTGATAGGATTCAAAGAATAATTTTTGAAATTATTAGGAACATGAATCACCCCACAAGGTGAAACTTGGGGATGACTACCAGTATCCAATAAAAGCTAGTGGAGAATCCTATTACAAATTAGACTCTGGAAAGTCTATGAAACTGAAGGATGTCCTATTTGTACCAGTACTAGAGAAGAACCTTCTCTCCATCTCTGCATTAGATGCAAAAGGAATAAGAGTTGTATTTATAGATTCCCAAGTCATCATGTAGCCAAAAATAAAGAATATTGACGATGCAGTAGTAATTGCAGAACAAGAGAGAGGACTATACAGATTAAAGGTCTAACCAGAACAAGATTTGGTTCATGACTTAGTAGAACCAAATGAACTTTGGAATAGAAGGCTTGTAAATGTACACTATAGGGAACTACCACTTACAAGAAAATATATTGAAGGTCTTTCAGAAATACAAGCAAAACATGAAGGAGTATGCAAGGGATTTGCGAAAGGAAAGAACACAAAGAAGACATTTCCAAGTAGCGAAAGAAAGTCTAAAGGAATCTTGAAAATCATTCACTCCGATGTATGTGGTCCGATGTCATCCAGTTCATTAAGTGGGTATGTATACTATGTTTCTTTAATTGATGATTTTTCTAGGAAGACATGGATATAATTCATGAAGAACAAAGACGAAGTATTCGGCAAGTTCAAGGAATTCAAAGCCTTGATAAAAAACTACATAGAGAAGAAAATCCAGATTTTCCAATCAGGCAATGGTGGAGAATTCACATCAAATTAATTCAAGGAATTATGAAAAGAATCAGGGATTCAGAGGGATTTTACCACTCCATATAATCCATAATAGAAAGGGGTTGTAGAAACAAATAATAGAACAATCATGGAAGCTACAAGGGCAATGATTCATGATCAAGATCTTCCCATGCATTTATGGGAAGAAGCAGCTAGAATAGTTGTGTATGTACATAACCGTAATGCACATATAGTAATCAAGAACAAGACACTTGAAGAAGTATTTTTCGGCAAGAAACCAAAAGTCAATCATCTCAGAATTTTTGGCTGTCCAGTGTACATTCACATTCCAAAAGAAAATAGGACAAAGTTAGATCCTTTAGGAAGGAAGGTTATATTTGTGGGATACTCTGAAGGCTTGAAAAAATATAGCATATACTTCCCAGGATTCAGTAAGATCAACATCAGCAAGGACGTAACATTTGAAAAAGACTAAGCTTACAATAACTCCAAAAACAGACCTACTGAAGAACCTGTAGAAACAGACATATGAAGAATTAATGACACAACCATGAATGAAGCAATTCTAAAAGAAGATTGAGAAATAGAAGAACCTGTAGATCCACCTCAGGAGAAGAATCCTCAAAAGAGGAAACCTACTTGGGTACGAGAGGCTATCCAAGGTGCAGAAAGATATGGGGCTCCAGAAGAGATACGCAGAGAAAGGAAAAGAACCAGGTCCTGCTCCGGTTATGTAGCCCTATTATGTGAATTCATTGTTAAGGAACCTTCCAACTATGAAAAAGCAGGAGAAAAGAAATAATGGAAGGATTCTATGATCGAAGAGTATCAATCAATCACAAAGAATGATGTTTGGGATGTTGTCCCAGGACTAGAGGGGAATTCTGTTGTGACTTCCAAATGGATCTATAAGATCAAGCATGCTGCATATGGTAGCATAGAGAAATATAAAGAAGGATTTATGGCTTGTGGTTTCTATTAGAAAGAAGGAATATATTATGAAGAAACATTTTTTCCTATAGCCAGATATACTTCCATCAGATCAGTACTTGCTTTAGTTGTAGTAATGAAGTCGAAAGTACACCAGATGGATGTCAATACAGCTTTCTTGAATGGTGTAGTAGAAGAAGAAGTATATGTGGATAAACCACTCAGTTTTAAGGCATGTGATAGAGAGACTCATGTGTGTAAGTTAAAGAAATCCCTGTACAGTTTGAAACATTCACCCAGGACATGGCATGAAAGAATTAATAGCTTCCTATCCAGTTTGGGCTTTACCAAGAGTAAAGCAGATTCCAACCTTTACTACAAGGTTGAAGAAGGGAACCCGGTGATACTACTACTATATGTAGATGATATATTTGTAATAGTTGAGGATGGATTGATTGCTGATAAAAAGAGGAAGCTTGCTTCCAAGTTTGAAATGAAGGACTTAGGTATGATGCACTATTTTCTAGGCATGTAGGTGTGGCAGAATGTAGATGGAATTTCCTTGGGACGAGGGAATTATGCACTAGAGATCCTAAAGAGGTTCGGGATGATGGACTGCAAATCCATGACCACACCTATAGCATCAAACCTGAAGTTATTGAGTGATGCTTCATTAGAAGCGGTTGATGCTATGGTGTATTGCCAGATGATTGGGTCCTTGATATATGTGAGGAATATGAGACCAGATATTTGCTTTGCAGTGAACACATTGAACCGGTTCCTGATGGATCCGAGACATGTTCAGTTGATTGCTGCAAAGCATATTCTGAGGTACCTAAAGGGAACAATTGATTATGGGGTCACATATGAGGAAAATTAGAAAATTAACCGAGAATGTTATGTGGATTCAGATTGGGAAGACAGTGCCATTGATAGAAATAGAACTTCAGGGTGTTGCTTCAGTATGGGATCAGGTGTGATCTCTTGGTTTAGTAGGAAGCAATCCAGTGTGGTACTGAGTACAGCCGAAGCAGAGTATGTTGCAGATTGTTCAGCTAGTTGTGATGCAGTGTGTCTAAGAAAGCCATTATCTGAATTATTTGATCTCCAATTGGATGCTACTTGTATTAATTGCAAAAACCAGGGCTGTGTGAGGTTGTCAGAGAAGCCAGTGTTTTATGACAAGTCAAATCACATCGAGATCAAGTATCACTATATCAGGGATATGGTGCAAAGAAGAGCAGTGAAGCTCCGATACGTCACGACGAAGAAGTAGATAGCCTATGTACTGACCAAACCATTAGCCAGAGTAAAGTTTAATTACTTCAGGGAGAAACTTAGTGTTCTCCAGATCGAGGTTTGCTCCAAAAGGAATTGATGTGTCCATTGGCCTTCCTGACATGTTGGAAGGATGAGCTTCACATGATTAGATATAAGTGTAGAAATGCTCTGATGTGATTATGGGTTGTGTTACCACTTGACAAGTGCAGAGATATTCTAATGTGATTGTGGGATGCGTTCCCACATGATCAATGCAAATCCATTCTGATGTGATTGAGGGACATGTTCCCACATGATCAGATATAAGTGCAAAGATGCCCTGATGTGATTGTGGGTTGTGTTACCACATGATGAGTGTAGATATATTATTATGTGATTGTGGGATGAGTTCTCACATGATCAGTGCAAATCCATTCTAATGTGATTGAGGGATGTGTTCCCACATGATTGGATGTAAGTGCAGTGCCTTTCTGACATGATGAGGTCAGATGTAAGTGTAGATCCTTTTTGACA
Organism: Pseudotsuga menziesii; assembly: GCA_001517045.1. Taxonomy (NCBI): domain Eukaryota; kingdom Viridiplantae; phylum Streptophyta; class Pinopsida; order Pinales; family Pinaceae; genus Pseudotsuga; species Pseudotsuga menziesii. Next base: position 755,593 of record LPNX010165383.1, read on the forward strand.
TGATGAGGTTAGATGTAAGTTCATTTCCTTTCTAACATGATGAGGTTGGATGTAAGTACAGAGCCTTTCTGACCTGATGAGGTCGGATGTAAGTGCAACGCTTTTTTGACATGATGAGGTCATATGTAAGTGCAGATCCTTTTTGACATGATGATGTCAGATGTAAGTGTAGATCCTTTTCGACATGATGAGTTTGGATGTAAGTGTAGATCCTTTCTGACAAGATGAGGTCGAATGTCACTGCTGGGCCTTTCTTACATGGGTTTTGGATGTGTTCCTCCCATGGTCAGATGTGAATGATGGGTGTGCCTTTCTAACATGGTTCTTGGATGTGTTACTCCCATGGTCATATTTAAGTGTTGGGTGTGCCTTTCTGACATGGTTTATTCCATGGTCAGATATAAGTGCTGAAGATGATGAAGACGTACATGAAGGCTAGGCCTACAACTAGCATGAAAAAGGGTTGGATCTATAGAACTTCACATTAGAGGAAATATCAATTTAAAATGGGCCTTCCAAAAATAATACAAATTCCATGTCATCATGTATTAGCCAATAAAAATTCCTTAAAATTCAAAAGGTGAGCACCTCTTAAACAATTTTTTAATATAAATTTGGGGATATGCATCATAAAAAAAAACTACTTTTTTTGTTTGTATTTTTGACATATGCCCCTGTGTTTTTACTGAAATTTATATCATAAGAGCTTGTTGTATGTGGAATTAAATTTCACATCCAATGAGTACCCACTCGGCATACTTTTGACGGGCCCTGCCACCCCCAAAACAAGAAATACCTGAAAAAATGTAATGATGATGTCATCATCACATTTTTTCAGATATTTCTTGTCTTTGGGGTAGAGGGGCCTGTCAAAATTATTTTGAGTGGGTACTCGTTGGATGTGGAATTTAAATCTGCATCCAACAAGCTCTCCTGATCGAAATTTGAGTAAAAACAAAGGGAGATATGTCGAAAATACAAACAAAAAAGTAGTTATTTTCTTTTCTTCCTCCAAAATTAATAAATATTATTTTATTATTTTAACTATTATTTTATTAATTTTCCTTAGGAGGCCCATTTTGAGTTGAAATTTGCTCTAATGTGTGATGAGTAGAATTGAGATAGCACCAGTGATGATGACCCAGTGATGATCCAGTAGTGACGATCAAGATCAAGTGATGATCTAGTGATGATCCAGTTACGATCCAGATCAAGTTATGATCTAGACTTGATGATAATCCAGTGATGGTCCAGATCAAGTGATGATCTAGAGTTGTTGATGATCTAGTGATTCTCTAGATCAAGTGATGATCCAGACTCGATGATGATCCAGTGATGATCCATACTTGATGAAGATGACTTGACGATGAAGATGACTTGAAGATGAAGATGAATTGATGATGATCTAGATGATACAATGAATAAGACTTGTGGTGATAAATTATGTCAAGAGAATACCTTCCTATTTAAGAGGGAGTGTTGATGTATTTGTAACTTCAAAATGTATTCACTTTTATATATTATGTATTGTAACCCAATGTTTATTCTGGGAAGTATCTGTAATGTAATTGAGTCATGTCATGCCCCAATGTTCCGATCAGGAGATTTAATAATGTAAAAAAGTCATGTAAAGTCATAGAGTATAATCCTCCTTATTTATCAAGGGTTAAAGTCCCCACAGTTGTGGGGCTCTAGGGTTATTAGACTCTCCTAGAGAAGTTTGCCCTAGTGAGTTATTGTCAAGTCAGGAATTAGTATAAATAGAGAGGGAGCCTCCTTATTTAACACACATTCATACACATTCACTCACACTCAGTTTTAGCGCATAACTGAGAGAGATAGAAGAAGTTGGGACAAGAGAGAGAGAGAGACTACTACTATTGGGAGATCATCTTACTCTCTTTGGGTTTTACTTTTGGTAATGATTCTATCTTTGAGGAAATTGCGGGGTTTTCTCCTTTATGGTTTCCCCGAGGAAAATATTTATGTTCATTGTCTCTTGTGATTGATTGTTGTGCTTTTTATTCTCTTATATAAGATCCTAAGATCATATAGATTAAATGTTAAAAATATAACAATATTTTAATTTATGCAAGTTATGTTTTATTTTGCATCTATTCACGGTTTTCTTGTTAACATTTGGTAATATGTAGTGATATTCTAATGTATGAAACTTTCATGCAGAATCTTGGTATTTAGCAAACCAGCGAGCAGCATAGAATTCATCTTAGATGTACACAGAGTGTATCCAGTGCATCGTCCAGCTCACTGTTTGAACCACAGAATCAATCGTGCATTGCTGATAGTGGATTTCTATGCGTTTAAAGCATGTAATGGCCGTGAAATGTTGTGACCATGCACCATCATCTTAACATAAGCCTCCTTCTAGAATGGAACTCATATAATGTCTCTGTGTGACACCTTAACGCTGGCTCTGATTAAGACTGAGATCATATTCCAGATCGCGCCAGAGAGGAACCATATCTTTAAAGAAGAAGGAAATGTCATCTCTTAGTTGTCAATGTAATTACTTGTTATAATGACTGCCTTATCGTAAGAGTAGTCGACCACTAAAAGGGTCGACTTGCTCGCCTTCTATAAACACTAAATATATACATGATCTCATGAGAGGAATAGTTGTTAATCGTTGAACGTTAATAGATGATAGCTCTTGACTAGTAGTTGATAGAATCGATGGAGTTAGTAAGGATAGCGAGATAGTTAGTCATTTTATCAGTTTTCCACAAGACTTTGTAATACTACCTTTGGTTTAATGAAATTTCGATTATGTTGTGCATGATCGTATTCCATTAGCAAATCATTACTCTGTTTGCTGGGAGGCCCCCCCAACAACACAGTTTTACATTTTTGTGTATGTTTTGTTATTTCCTTTTTCTATAATTAGTATAGTCTTACTTATAAATTATTTATGCAGTTTTAGTCTTGTAATAGTTTATGTTAATTATTTTCTGTAGCATAGATTTCATTATTATCATGCTGATTACATAGGTTTTCATTATCGGTTAGCAATCGGTTGCGCCTAGAATAGTTTCTAAATTCATTTTCAAAGGTTTTACAGTTCATTGCTTAATTCTTATACTAGATTGATTTGGATAAGTCATAGTAAATCTAGTTTCATTTAGTTCTGTTTTTTCTTAAGTATATTTTAGTCCCTTTAGTAATGTAATTTTGTTTTTGAATTATGAGTTAGTTTAGATTACGTTGTCGTAATATTTAATAAGTAAGTAGATTTACTCTTTTACATTTCAGTAGCATATGCATGAGTTAGTTGTTCTCAACCAATCATTTAAATTCATTGTTTTTCTGAAATTTTAGTATTTTCTTCAGACACACTGTCATTCAGATAGTCTCTTCTGCCTTCCATATGGACCTTTGTTTCAACCTACTGCTCAATCTTTCACTATCAATGCTGTGTATCTTTAATATGTTTTGAGCTTATTTCCTTAGTTTTCTAATTCTTTTATGATAGTAGTAGCTAGATAGTGATTGTATTTTCTCTTAAGACCCTTAGATAAGATTGTTAGACTACTTGTTAGACCTCATTCTCCTTTCCTCTTTCTTCTCACCTGATTCCTAAAGAATTATGTTATGTTTTTTTATCTTTTGTGTTGATTTGTAATCAAATCTTAATTGTTCCTTAACATGTGAAGTTTAAGATCTATTAATCGATTAAGTGTCGTTGCTTATAGTAATACAATTTGTCCTCTTAATCATATGGTTATTAAGGGAATCCATAGAATAGAATTTAGATCATCTTTATAAGTTTTCTTCTTGTTCATAAATCATGTTTACCTTCTTGTAATATTATTTTATCTTTTGCAAGTAGGATTTATTTGTTTATAGATCATTATGTTTACTATAGCTTGTAATTGGATGGTTATTAGTATACATATTTTCATAGAAATTAAGTTAGATTTTACTCTCTTTAGCTTCTTCACCTCATTTGAAAGCCATTTTGATACTTCTCCTGCTCTTGTCCCGATTATAGTAAACCCTTATCCTCAAAATAATCAAGGAGAATGGAATTAGTGGCCATCTATTAGTTGCATGTATAAATAGTTGTTGTAAATTCTTCCTTGTAAGTTATTTATAGGTAAAATAGACCTTCTTATAAAAAATAGTTCATTGTCATCACACTGTCCATATTTTTTTCTTTTAGTAATTGTTCATAGAGTAGAGTAGTATAACTTGATACCACTCTGCCCTAGCCCTCTCTTTCTGTTATCTCAACTAAGTTGGATCCTTAGGAGTTCAACTCAGTTTTTCATTTTGAAATACCTTTCAATATTTTTTTTACCAAAGTATTACCATGATACCCTATGAATCCCTCTACCTCTACCTTCACATATATTTTGTAACAACTCTAAGCCTACCAACCCTGGTCGATAGTTAAATACTAGGTAAATCCATAAAGTAATGCAAGCTACTAATTTAAATTCGATAAACTCTTGATACATCAAGGTATTCTTTTTCTCAATGCATTACTTTTTTGATATCTTAATCATAACTACACTTCATGAACTTTTTATGGATGTGCATCTTAAGAAAAATTCATTCCTTAATTATAAACATTAATTTACATAATTTTTTTAGTATTGTAACTACTTTACTTCATTATGCCTTCTCTTCATAATACTTGACTTGGTATATTAGCATCATGCAATTAACCTTTCTAGTACTTTCTAATGGAATTGTAAGTAAGACATAGAATTAGCTATACCAAAATGTTTATGCTTAGATGCATTTAAACATTCAAGAAGTATAGAGTGCACAATCTAACGTAATGATTTATCTTTATGCTTTAATCATTGTATACTTAATCATAATATGCCAATATACTCTTGCAATGTATATTGTTGACAAGTTATACATAAATTAACGTAAACATATATTTTGTATAGGTTTTCTAATCAAGCTAGTTTATGTACTTCGGTGATAAACATTTTCCAGCAATATATTTTTCATAACACCCATGTGAATAGGTAAACATAAAGTCTTGATTTCAAAAAGTAACTTCTCACAAAATCCACACATATCTCTATATATGAGACTCCATTAGGTTTGAGTGTTGTGAACGTGCTCTGATACCATTTTGTAACAAACATAATCTCCACCTTACCACTTTCATGGAAATGGGGTATAAATTTTTTATTAAACATATTTATAATTCTCAAGAATGTTGATTCCAAATATTATTTGTCCTATCAAAGAGGAACTACTCTATATTCACATACAAACAAGGATATATACTTTAATATACTAATATATATGAACTGAATTCGATCAATTCTTTCTGTATATAATCCTAATCATTTTTTTATGTTCATGAAGTATAATTATAGTCTTAAATAATAACCTAAAAAACTTTGTCTTTTGTTCCTCATCTCTACATGAGAAGCCATAGTAAAATTCTACATTAATTTAACATGATATTAATGTTCTCTTTGTAGGACAACAATATTTTTCCTTAAAAACAAAACACATAATTTAGCATAGGGGTGTAAGACAAAATTTCCTAGATAAATTTCCACTCATAATAACTTAAATGCATATTTATTGTGAAAGAATATTTCATGGACTTATTGAACATTCTCTAGTACATAAAGTACATTATTCATTGTCTATCACTCACAATACTATTTATGTAGTATCTCGCATATCATTACCATTCATATACTAGTACATACTGTACATTATTTATTGTCCATCACTCATAATACTATTTCTTTAGTATCTCACATATCATCACCATTCATATACTTCGTGTGTGTAAATTAAGTCTTAGTATTTCAAATTGACATTCTTTTACCAATACAAGTCTATACTTGGTTCATCCCATCCATGGGGCTAAGTCCACAAAAAAATGTTAAGATTTTTATTATCTTATCCAATAAAAGGGGTTACAATTTCATGCTACACTGGTCTCTTTTAAAGAGAAAACTTTACAAACTATCTTTAATATAAGGCATTCCATTACCTTCTAAAATAATTCCTAATCTCTTCACTTTAACTATCCTAGTGAAGATCATAAAAGACTACAACTTTCAAAGTACCAAGGTTCTAACATCTTAGAGTTATTGGAATTTGACCAATAGAAAAAAAATAATGTTTCTAAAGTAAACAATCACAAAAGGAGACATGAACTTTCCATTCTACACATAATTTGTGGTTATCCTCAAAGCTCATTTAAATGTGATCAAGGAGATATTTAAATATTCCACATTCAAGTTCATTCCTATCCTTACAAATATAGTTTAAATCATTTATTCCTATCATTAAAATCGGATTTCAACATTTAACTAAGAGATCCATATCCGATAGGATTTCATTAAAGAAAAACATTAAAATTTATTATTTAATTATGGAATTAAGCTCACATAAGTTTGTCATTGCAATATTGAAATAAGTCTTATTAATTAATCTTGTTTTCTCTTTTCTCTTGAAGTCTCCTTTCCTTTTGAAAGACAATCTCTAAACAAACTAATAAAGGCTACATTACATTTGAATTAATTGATGTGTATTCTTTTAAATAACATCATACGTGATCACATTTTCTTTTAATTAACAAAAAGTTAAAGACGATTGGAATCATTTCGTAGAACATACACGAGTAGATGAGTCGTTATTTTTGATAATCACTTAGAGGTGTAAACTCTAATGTTTGAATCGACTTAAAAAAGGGTTATGAAAAAATTTATATGACTGGAGATGACTGATGTTATTTGCAAATGCATCGACAAAGGCAATGTATAGGTATGATATAAGTGAAAAGGCTTCTTTATCAAGTAGATGTATCATGAATCCAACCAAACCCATATCTAAAAAAGACTGAACATGTCTGATTGGGTCACTCATTTCCTCTAAACAAGTGTAACCTGGGTCATGCTTGTCTCTGTGATAGGTGCAATCAGGTCACACCTCTATTCCAAATAAGAGCGACATTCATCCCTCCTTTTCTCTCCAAAAGTGCGACTCAACCTTGAGAACTGTTCAAGCTCGACCAAGGTCCCGAGAATGAGTAAAACTAAAAACCAATCCACTAAAAGATGGGTTTGATCAGAGGTCTTACGTGCAAGTCACAGATTGGAAAACCCTTGGTCAAATCGGAAGAAATTAGTATTTGTGTTTTGGATTCCTCCACTCCAACTCACCACTAACCAGTGAAAATGAAACATGTCATGTGGTCCCCCCTATTTATAGGCCTCCATTTGGTGTAGTTTTTCTTTGTGCACCACAAAATCATCTGGCATCCATTTTTCATGTCATTTGCACCACTGGGTTCGGTTTTTGCATTTCAGGACATGAATCACCCCATGCACCTACTGGCATGTTCACAATCCATCCGCTCCATGCATACTACATAGTTGGCCTTATTTTACCTCCATCAATCGTCCCACAAGGAGTCCCCATGAGTGATCCTCAGTTCTTCCTATCAGCCATGTTAACAACACAACCCCTTTCTATACATCAAACATTTCCTCTTTTCTTCACTTACCATTACGGACTTTCTGTCAAGCTCTTTTCTGACTCCTAAAAGAATCAAAATATTGTTGAGCAAGCTTGCATATTTTCATGCTCATTAAAGTATTTGAAAGTGAGTCTATGTGCCCTTGTTTCTCTCCTTTTTTGTACTGTGTAGACTATCAAAAGAAAACAACCACCCTAGCAAATTCTAGATAGGAAGGTTTCCTCTGTATCCTTTTATTCTTTTTCAGACATTGGGACTATAACTTACAAAAAAGCTCATCATGGGTTGTCTTGAAGCTCTTTTCCATCCCTCTCATTAAGAAAATATTAGTGAGCAATCTTGGTTTCATTCATTCTCATAAAAGTATTTGAATGATTGTCTAGTTAGTATAGATTTAACCTTTTCCAACCTGATTGGACTAACTTCAACAAAGAACTCTCTCTTCCCCTAAGGTTGGGAGAGCTCTTATTTATATACTTTTATCCATTTCTAGTCTTAGGAGACTATTTATGAAAAAGAGAAGCACTGGAGTATTCTTTCAGTTTTCATGTTCTCTAAAAATGAAAACACCATTGATCATTTACCTTCTCGGGCTCGCTAAAAATCCACGAGATCGTATCATATAGATAATACTTATATCCTTTCTTTGTGATCCTTAAAATATGAAGAAGGACCAGATAGTGTCTGTTGGCGCAACCACATATGATATCATAATATGTCATATTTACCCCAATTGGGTCTCATTTGTTCAGAATATTCTTTGATGAGTCCTCCTTGGATCCCCTAGATATCACTAGTCCAGTTACCTCCCCTAGTATTTCCCATTGCAGTTATCTTCTCGGTTTTCCAGCTATGATCCCTTTCCCTAGAGTCAGTTTTATTTGCAGACATGTAAGTCCTGTCATCATACTTTGGATAAAGGAAGTTTGAGTCCCCCATACTCCCTTGTCCTTGTCCCCCCATTTAATGTGTCAATCCCCTGATTGTTCCACATATTTGGTTATCTGCCTCATGCTTCTAATCAATGAAACATCATTTCCTTGCTAATTATAGGCCTCCCAAGGATAGAACCAGAGGTCCTTGTATCCTGGTTTCATCCACCTCATTAATGATTTCCTTTGACCACTTGAAAGGAGTCATTAGTTCCTTTCTGGTTGGTTGTGTCTCATGCGCTTGACTTCAGCTACATCATCGAATTGTTGAGATTCGTACATGCTATTGGTTCATTCATTATTTGGTCAAAGACACTGGGTTTCACCTGACTCTAGCACATTGGTGAGTCTACTATGGGACCCATACAGTCTCATGTCTGTAGTGAGGTATCAGTTATTCATATCAACATTGTATTCATCCTCTCATTGAGGCCACCATTATGTATCACCATTTGTATATTTATTGATCCACTCCCATATTTTGAGCCTTGATCCCGATTATTTATTCTTTTGGCATTGTTATGAGCATGGGTATGCCAGCCCTTATCCATAGACATGTCACCCATTATATCACTAGTGGAAAATGAGAGATTAGTGACCAAAAAAATGGCCAAAATCCGCATATCAATGACCACTTTTGGTTTGGCGATCGCTGGTGGCTAATTTGCGGTCTTTTATTACATGACCAAAATTGGTCATTTTTATTTTGGTCATTTATAGCTCGTCGGTTGGTCATTAATTTGGTCATATATTTGAATCAATGACCAAATATATGACCACATTTGTGACCAAATTAATGATCACATGACAAGCTAGAATATGACCAAATTTGGTCGCGTAATAAAAGACCATAAATTAGCCACCAAAACTGATTTTTGGTCATTGATATGCAAATTTTGGTCATTAATCTCATTTATTAGTCACTAATTTAGTCATTTTTAGTCGCTTTATGTATGGTCATTATATTTTAGTAGTTTGAATGGTGTCCATAATTAATCAAAATAAATTTTTAATATGATATTATGTTTAAATTAAAAAAAAAGAATCATACATTTATTCTCATCTAATACACATGCGAATTATGCAGTCACATTATAATTAATTAAAAACACTTGTAAATAAAATCTAATACACATGTAAATCATGTAATGTCATATTAATTAGTTTTCAAAGGAAAAAATACCAGCCTTTGTTATTCAAAAGAATCAAAAGACATCATTTACATAGCATCAAATGTCTGAGCATAATCAGCAATCAGAGCATCACAAAATAACAAATGTAATCATGTGAACTGCTGCATCCATATAGAAGGAACTAAAGTCTGATCATAGAAGACTTTTCTCATCATCCCTATTATAACAGGTCAGATAATACTGAGAGTATCGGAGGTGATCAACAAGATAATCCGGAGCAAGACTTGCTAGCAAAGTGGACTCAAACCAAGACAGGAACAATAAAATGCATACTATGCTGAAGGTCAAAAAACTGTATATTAATTACTTAATAATAACAACAT
>LPNX010165383.1:765602-783824 GCA_001517045.1 Pseudotsuga menziesii
CTAAGATCATGTGCAAAATAGGAAAATCTAATCTAACAAATTCAACTTAAGAATTGGTTAAAATTAAACTTGAATGGCTAAATCTACAACTATTTAGTACCTAAGAAAAGTAAAACTCAGCTCTAAACCAGGAAATGGATTTCAACAGGAAATATAATCAACGAATCCACAAAACAATTATGCTCGACTGCATAGGTAGAAACCTGTATACATAGTGCAATCTGTGAAGGAGTTCACCCCTATATGTCATGTGGTTAATGAATGACATGATAACTATGGAAACTGATTAATGATTTAAGAAATTCTCAAATCCAACGCCCAAAAGAATAAATAATAGATTTCTTTACCTGTGGAGTCGCCATTTTGCTATGTATGATTTGCTGCAAAAGTGTAACAAATGCACTCAAACACAAGTTGGAAATGTTGGTGCAACAAAAAAGTAAAATGTATGACTTGTGTATGTGAGAAAATCTGTATAAACCTACTTTCCCAAACATGCAATAAACATAAATCAAAAGAGAAGAGGGAAGTGAAACCTTAGGGGAAGTTGCTTGATGAGCTAGCCTTGTTGGAACAAGAGAAGGTGAAATGAAAAGAAGAATCGTCTTTTATGGAGTGCTTCCATGGCACTCAATAATAGATACAATAAACATGTTAATAGGTGTTATAATAAAAATCAATATATATTTTTAGTGGAAACAACTTACAACTCTTCTAATCAAGAAGAAAAACAAAATTACACTACTGCAACAAATTCTCAGGCCAAGTCCAAGCAATCATAGCTTCAAAATATCTAGAGACCAACACTACCAATTTATATTGTTTGACATAGGAGAGCACTAATATACCTCATCTAAATTTGCTGATGCATTGCAAGACAGGAGCTTTAAGGCCTCTCATAAACTGAACACTTGTTTTTGGAGCTCAGAAATCACAAGAAAGTGTCCAACCCAACCATAACCACCAAGTCCTTCACTATCCACGTTCTGTAGTTGTGACATGTTCATACTTAGCCTAGTCTGTAGTGCCAATTCCCGTGGGGCTATCGCCTACAAGAGATAGAAACTATTATATAATAACTGGAGAAAGAAATTGCATTGTACCAATAGATGCAGCAAACCAATTAAGAGGATATACTATTCTTGTCACCTAAAAAAATCTTTAAGGTACTAAACCACAAGAAGGGGGAATGTAGATGGTAAGATTCAGAATCTCAATCATCACACGACACTGTAGTTAAAGGAGATGGAGAACTGCAAACCATACCTGTTTCAACACCCTTAACATTAGAGAAAATTATTCAGTTGTTTGGATTATTTAAATTAATTGCACCATAATTATATAGTATTCATAATCTGCAAACGTCACATACAATATATGAAGCAACTAGAAAGGGACTCCTCCCATTCCATTCTGAAATAGGCTACAATTTTTGGAAGATAACAAAACTATTTTATATTGAAAGAGCATGGATTGACTATCTAAACAATAAAGCTTAATACTGGACATATTTGGATAGCAACGAAAGAGTGTTTAGCTTTTAATTTATTGAAACAGTAGTCAACTTGGTTAGATTGCAGATGATCTCTAGTCATTCTGAACACTGAGTGTTCATAGAGATTCCAGATAATCTCTAGTTGTCTTGACCAATTCTGAGTGTTCCTAATTATCTACAAACTCTGCAATTGGTCTCCTGCAACTAATCATTCGTTTTGCTTCTTGTCTGCTAGTGTTGGCAAACCTGAGCCATGTAGAAAAATATGGAAATGCTGGCTCAATGCACATCAGGGAAATAACCATATGCAAGCAACTGTAAGTTGTACAAATTCCGCAAGAAGTAATGAAGGGGTTGAAGGTTAACATGTCCTCTTTGAATGGATCTACTGCAATGTTTACAAGTGATTGGAGACAAACTGAAGCACCTTAATTATACACCATATCTGAGCTACTTCAGATAGCACAGACCTCTTTGCCACCCAGAACAAACCCATTTCACATGCAGCTTTCCAGAGGATAACCATCACATCTCGCATTACAATCTGTGAAACTGATCCCTTCATGCTGCTGCAGACACCATGACAAATACACTTAGCCAATCACAAAAAAAAATTGGACAAAAAAGATGACATCGAAGATTAATGAGTCTCCATAAACATAAAATTGCATGGATGGAAAAAAGTCAAATGTCACAAGAGTTGACATTCTAGACATTTTTCCCAAAAATGAAAATCGTGCATCACTGAATAACAACCTCAATAACCATAACATTCCACAGATAGATAAACAAATCAAATTTCACAGGAGTTGACAATTCTGGACATTTTCACCCAAAAAGGAAAACTGGGCATGCTTGCCATTAAACATGAACAACAACCTCAATAACCATGAAACTGCATGGATGAAAATAAATTGAATGTAACACGACCTGCCTATTCAAGAAATTTCCACCCTAGAAAATAAAATTGGACACGACTGCCATCTTTGATGGCAGCAGCCTCAATAATCATAAAACTGCAATGATGTCACGGGGTTGAGGGTTCGATGATTCTAGATGGTTTCACCCAAAACATTGGCAATAAAACAAGACATTTTATAGAAATTCATACCTCAAAGATGCAAAGCTTTTGTGCATGGAAAGGGAAGATATAGCTGGAATTTTAGCAAAAAGAAGCATCAATAATTAATATTTAGGGTGATTTAACAACTTAACAAAATAAGCCCTTTGCTGCCACTGTGTTCAACATCAACACCAACATTAATAATTATATTTCTAACTTATATTCTGTGTATAGAATTTTCTTAGGTAGAAAATTGGTAGTTTCATACAAAGTAAATTAGATTAAATTTTTCCTTCAATCAAAATCTGGGGTTTTGTTAGTAGTGCAAATAAAATTGTTTATGTTACAGTATATAGTCAGCTGTAGTTACAGGGACATTGATATGTATAATATTGAAGTCCAACATATTAAATTTGTGAGTACCAACCCCGTAACCACTAGTCCAAACCCACCTTGCCACATGCAACATTATGACATGAGAAAGGAAAGAGAGAAAGCATGCAACAGGGAATGGAAGGCAAAGAACAAATAAGGACAGCTGCCTGTGCTTCACAGTAATTGATTGAAGTGACTTTCTTAATACACAATAAAATACTGGCATGTTAAACATATATAAAAAACATAGATTGTATCAATACAAGCCGCTTCACAGAAACAGAGATCTAGGAAATAATCCACATAAGAAAACTAGATTAAGGAAAAAAATACAAGTCAAATTTGCCAAAGAGAACAAACACAGGATCAATCAGTTCCCAAAAAAAGCATAACAGACTACTATGACTGCAAGCCATGTAAGTTGAAACCTATTTTTTCGAAATGTATAAGTATATGCTCATCAATAACCATAAAGAAAAAGCACAATTAAGAGACCTAGCTTACAATGTTATATTGTATCTCAGGAGGGCTTCATAAAAACACACTTACTTGTCTAAAGATAATGTTCATAAGTTCATCTCCAGAATTGCAATTTTCAGAGAGAAAGCCATTCTCCATCTTTACATGATCTGTTGGATAATCTTCCCTCAACTTCATTTGACTGTCTGCAGTGGATTTCTCACTTTCACACCATCCACCAATCCCTAGAACAACTGAGTTCACTGGTGGTTTGAAATCCAAATTCATCTTTTGATCACAAAATCCAGTGTTCTGCCCCTGAGATTGAGCAGTATATGTTCCCACCATTTTCTGATTAAGAAGAGATGCCCGAATCAACTGAGTATTTAATAGAGGATTTGAAATGGTTTCAAAATATTGATTATGATTTTGCCAGTATTTCTTTATAATCTGATTCATACCCTTTCTAAGACCAGTATTCATATTACCAAGAATTGGAAGATTAGGTCTTCTATTGTCAGATGGAACAACTTTGCTTATTTTCCCAATGCTATTGTTCATTGCACTAATAGAGGACAAAGAGAGATCATTTCTTGGGATAAGATTATGAGAGCCAGGCCCTACAAGAGAATTAACTGGAGGAACAGAAATGTCCATTGACATACAATCAACATTTGAGGCACTTAAAAGGATTTCCCTTACATTCTACACACCAGAACCTATACTACTTAGAGGGCCACCCACTGAATGTGCATTTGTTGGTAAAACTAACACTGTGGCACCATTACCCTAGTTTCCACTATTTCCATTCATATTATGTAGTTGAGAATACATTACCATGTTAATATCACTTGCCCCCGATATTTGACTAATAGTTCTTTCAGTGGTTAAGGTGGTAAAACCCCTTCCATGCTTCTGCTGCTGCTGTTGCATCAATTACAACACCAAAGCATTATTTGTTGAATGCACTGAGATGTTGCCACTGCTACCTCCACCCAAGCCAACAGGGGGACTATTTGTAGCTGTCAACTGCCGCTGCATCGTGCGAAATCCTGCAGGATCATCCACAGGAGCACCTATATCTCCAAGTCTAGCAATTTGTTGTTTTTGCTGTAACTGCTCTAGTTCAAGTCCAGTTGATAAACAAGGAAATGCATTCATTGGATTGTTAACAGGTGCAATTCCTTGTGATCTTCCAATGCTGTTATTATAGCCTAGGCCTGGAAGAGAGGAAAATTGGAGCATTCCAGAGGAATTCAGACCTGGTAAACCCAAGCCTACTGAACCTTTTAATCTACCAAGAACTCTTGCTTGCAATGATTCAATAGCACGAGTAGACAGGTGACCATATTGAGCAAGAACTTGCAAATCACCAATTCCATCTACTTGCCAAAGAGAACCAAATGAAGATTCCCTGCCTCCTCCAAATGCATTGCCCATGCTACCCCGTTGACTCGCAACACCGCTGAGCCTTTTCAAGTACAGTCTATACTTCTACAGATTATTCAAAAAAGAAAAAGCACACCATCAAAAAAGGCTTTAATTTTAATCAATTCAGACAAATATGTAAGTCAAAAAGTATGACTGCTCTGTTTAATCAAAGATATACACATATTTAGATTACAAATCAATTAGACCTGCAGAAACAATAGAATCATAAAAAGACAAATAATACAACATATCTAGAAATTAGCATCCAAAATCTAAGCACGAAAGGTGATTCAATTTTAGGTATGTAAAAATATGGTAGAAACTCAACTATACCTGCAGATGGCTTCCAACATTTTCTCGTGTCAATCCTTGAACATTCATAAGCATTGCATGGATTATTTCCTGTCTATTCTCATTCTGCTTATTTCTATTGTGTCCAAAGAATATGATGCAATATTGCATCCTCATTGTGTCCCGCATTTCATGTCCAAGCAATGAAGATAGAGCCCTTGACAATTTGACAAGAGGTTGAATTTTATCGGATATCAAATAAGCAGCAGATCCTTTTGTAATAGATAGTCATAATGGCCACCCTTCCTGTGGCTTCGATATCCATGTGTATTTAGAAGGGGGAATGTAGATGGTAAGCTTCAGAATCTCAATCATCACACGACATTGTAGTTAAAGGAGATGGAGAAATGCAAACCATACCTGTTTCACCACCCTTAACAGTAGAGGAAATTATTCAGTTGTTTGGCTTATTTAAATTAATTGCACCATAATTTTATAAACACGGCAAGTTGAATTAATTGCACCATAATTATATAGTATTCATAATCTGCAAACGTCACATACAATATATGAGGCAACTAAAAAGGGACTCCTCCCATTCCATTCCGAAATAGGCTACAATTTTTGGAAGATAACAAAACTGTTTTATATTGAAAGAGCATGGATTGACTATCTAAACAATAAAGGTTAATACTGGATTGCATGGCTTGTATGTTTGATTATACCTGCAAAGAGGAACCTTGCAGATGTCTGGTTCAGAACACATTCTTGAATGTAGTTCAAGCAGTTTCCACATTCTTTTGCAGTGTACACATCCACCAGGGACTCTAGTTTTACAGGCAGCAAAATGTTGGACTAAGGATTCGAGCCCTTTGCAAGCTGGGAAATTGCAATGCCCTTGGTTTTCATCTAAATCCTTGTCATGAGGCCCTATTGTTTGACAGCCATCTCTGCATATGTGAAGAAGTGCTTCCATGGCATCGTATATGTGTAGGTATATCTTCTTCTCCTCTATATTCCGAAGCCTCTCTTGCTTTCTCTGTTAATGTAAAAATGGAAACCCAAATTATTAATCAGAGCTATAAGTTTAAGTCTTTCTAATTATCTATTTCAATCCACTTTTATTTTTGGCCCATATACTTTTCGTCATATAGAATTTTGGTTTTTTATATTGACTGTGGATTAGGGTATTTTTATTTGAGTGGTCAGTTAATCTAGGTGAGGTTTCGTTAGCTTTAATAAGGCTGAACACAAAAATTGATCAGAAAGGGGTGGAAACAAGCCAAAACTATGGAAACTTCTACAAAGTTTCTTTGCAGGTTCCAAAGGACAGCTAGAATCTGATCATTAGTTCCCTTGTCCTCCCAAAAACAATTAGGTCCAGGGAAGTTTCTGGTACCATAAACCTGATCTCAGGATGCTAAAAATCATTTCAAGGATACATGGAAAAATAGCTAGCCTTCAAACCTTATCCATGTGTTACTTATGCATTTACAGAACTTGATCTACCAAAAAAAATAAACAATGGATAAAATACAGTGAAATAGCATCAAAATACAAGAAATCCAACCAGTAAATCTTCCAGCAACTCGTTTGTCAGAGGGATACATACTGCACAGATTCAGAAAAAAAAGGTCAGCTGCTCAAGTCAAAGAAACTATGTTCTTTTGCTTTCATCTTTGACTACCAACATTTCACTAGCTTCTCTTCCTTGAATACTTTGATCTCTCTTCCTGTTCTTTGAGCTAACGATGTCTATGCTAGAAATCTTTGTCAATATTTGAATAGTTTGTCAAAAAAATGTTAAAGAGCTGCTACGTCGACCGGAAGACAGCAGTGTATAATACACTATACGAGATTTCAAGAGGATAACTTTCGGTTTACACACTCCCCAAAAAAATAAACGCCTAAAATTATTAAAAAAGTTGCAAGAAATGAACTACCATAAAATAGGTAGATAGCCACACAGATCTCAGACATATATTCTAGATCCTGCACCACCAATCTCATACCTCAATGTGATTTAGAAGCATCTCATTCATTCCCGATAATGGGCATATAAAAAAATACAATAAATATGGTAGATACTTTGATCCCAAACCATTCTCTTCGGTGAGTTTGTGCTGCTTCAATAGTTGACAATGCTCATCGAATTGGATGGTACTGACCTGACATCCTTTTCAGGGGAAACTTACGGAGGATGCAAAGGACCGGTGTTGAGGGAAGAATGTCGACCAGCTGAAAAAGGCCAGATACAGTACACTGAGTTAAATAATAATTGTAGGCACGGATTACTTAGTTTAACAGAATAAAAAGTAATTGAAATTATGGACTCACAGTTGTCCATAATTAGTCGAATTTCCCAGAGCATGAAACATAATCTATTACCATATAGTAAATGAGATTTAGAATTGGATGGTACATCACATCAAGATTGGCATCTGTATCAAAAGCATAAAGTGCAACCTAAAAATAGATTGACAGGAGTTAGAAATAAAATCTAAGTAAACAAAGTGTGCTTAACAGGTGATTGATTGGAAAATTAAATTCAAACCACCAGAATATTGGAATTTAGATAGTATACAGTGTCCTTACCACAAAGCACCTTATCAAAAAGCAGGTGAAGCATATAGCTATTACACAGCCAACCTGCAAAAGATTAATAATAAATATTAGATTGAAACTGGTACCATTCCATTTAAGAAGAATACTATGTATAGTCTACAAACAGATTTTCAAGTCGTGAATAATGTCTAGATCAGTAAGTAATACATTTTTCATTCAACAGCATGTTTTCAACATGTTAATAGGAAATTTCTCAATCCATACGAAAGAATGTTTGCCTGCATTTGTAATAGCATATTATTCTGAGCAGTGGACAAGACATCGTGGAAGACATGTCATGTTCAATTGTTTAGGATGGCAAATACTTTACTGTATCTTAATCCCTTCCCAACTAAGAAATTGAAATACGGGATTTAAAAAGTGAAAAAGCCAACTTCGTGCAGCAAATAAATTCCTTCCAAGATATCAGACCATGTCATCAAACATGAAAAACAAACCTCATGTAGCTTCTTTTTGTGCCCTTTAGACTCAATTGGAAACCGCCTCAGCATTAAAAACAACCTGTACAAAAAAGGCTATTAAATGGAACAGAATAACCAATACTGTGCTATTTCAATATGAAATAATGCATCCAGACATTCACTACAATTGTAAAGACAAAGTAAATTACCTTCCTCCATATAGCAGGAAACCCAATGCTGCAAAAAATGATATAACTGCAAAATCATGGATTACATACAGTGAATATGCTTAGTGAAAGTACTCCCTCTAAAATCACAACACAATACAAAATTCCTTGCTGCAGCATTTTTAACAAGAAAGCTACAACCTGAATCTCATATCAATATCAAAAGCATTACAATTGATTGAAAACTGATATAAAATCCCCCCCTAAAGAGGAACTAAAAATGTCTTCCATAAAACACCCGATGCATATTAAAAAATTACTCAGATACTGGATAGAAAGCAAAACCTGCAACAACCAATTTTGAAATTGCCTCCGCAACATTGCTGTCATCAATCCACAGGTATATCCAAATGCAAATCTGAAAATATAAGGCATTGATTTGTTCAACTAGAACTATTTAAACAGAAAACCCATAAGATGTAAAGCAAATGATTTCTGATAAATTCAAATTCAATGCTAGCTTACAAGTCTTCTACTATGAAAAAGAACAGCGTAGAAGTTACCTGAATAAAATAAAGTACACCATTTATAATAAAATAGGTTGGACGAAGCTTTTCAGTGGATAAGCTTCGTGCCTGTGAATAAACATCACAATCAGCCAAAAAAAGTCATCACTTTTAGGCTTTAGCCAATCATGCAAGGATGAAATTTATACATGAAATGAGATGCTGGCAGTTAAAACAAAGGCTAACTTGCCTGATGGTATATTTCTGCCCAAAATAAGACAAGTAATGTATATGTCGAAAAGAATAGTATTCTAGGAAGGTATAGTAGTACAATTGCAAAAACCTACATTCATCCAAAACATCATTAGTAAGATATGTAGCTTTCCACAATTCATTCAACCTAATAGCAAAGATTCATGGAAGTTCCAAAAGGCATACATACTCTATGGAACAAAAGATTAAAGAGGTATAGCAAAATCCTTTAAGGACTCTCTATGTAGGGCACCAATTTATAGCCATCTTCGTAGATATTGAGCATGATGCAAGACCTCTATGCTTTATGTAATAAATTTTGGGTTTAGCTACTCACAGAATCAACCTCAACGACAGATTCCAGAAGCTCTTGCTCCAGCTGAGGATTGGACTGTCTCATCACTTTCCATCCCTCTGACTTGGCAACAGTTTTGAAGCTCTTCACAATAAGGCGCATGCATAACAGATTCAAGTGCGGTGCATCACATAATCTTGCCAGTTGTAATACATCAATAACATTATTTGTTGTGAGCAATCCATGCTCCAAATTTTGTGTGCATACCAGTTTTAAGGATGGTACTGAAAAAACATGTGAAAGTACTAATAGATGGAGGACATAATTCTTCATATCTTCCTGTTCATACCTGAATCATAAGGATCAAGATGTTAGTTTCCAAAGATAGATAACATCAATGACGGAGCAAGAGCAACGTTTCCCAAGGATCATTGTAAAGAAGTGGTGGGAACTAAAGAATCCAATTGGCCTTCTTAACCATGCTCACGAATAATGAAAGGCCTGAAACGATGAAAACAGACGTTTGACTAATCCATGAGGAACTTCAACTGGGAAAAGATATGGAAGCCATGCTGAAAAACACCACGATCTATCTAGAAAAGATATGGACAAGGTGTGGAGAAAGATCACATATGTTAAGGACTCGAAAGGGAGTCCAGCCTCCTCTAGGATACACCCAAAACATCATGGTTCAGAAATTGGGGACACTGCCGCCAAAAAGGATAGAGATGAAACCAACATAGATGACAACGTTGATTAGCATCTGGTCTCAGCCTACCACCAGTCTCATCTAGGCCATGGCCTTTTCTGCTCTACTAAGAATATGGATTTTGTCTCGGTTGAAATGTAATCTAACTGCTTCCTCTTTTTGTCGTTTTCAGAGATGTTTCTGTGACTATACCATGATATATTTTGGAAATCCAGAAAAATGTCGATTTAACATAAGTTTTCAGAGGTCTGCACCAGCTGGCTTACAAAAACCTTCAATCATCATAGTTGTGGCTATTAAAATAGGTATAACGAAGTTCAATGAAAAGACTATGCGAAAACAAAATCAACGAGACAATCCAAACGGTGTATATCAGGGTGCTGGGACTTAAAATATATTTCTTATAACTCATTTGATAGATGTTACACTGCACCCATATGTCTTGTTTTTAAAATTTCACCCAGGGAGAAGAAACCAAATTGAGATGACTTTTCTACGTGAAGGGGAATATGAGATTCTAATTACTGACCAAATGGATCTTTAGACTAACAATGACACAAGAAGTTTATTTTCTCATTGATGTAATGATAGCTTATAACATGTAGAAGGATAACAACTCCTCCCCTTTTATAATATAAGTATCAGGATTTTGAATACACAAACTATTTTTAAGACTTAGTCATAGAAATGTATCACAAATATAAAAGTTTCAATTAAAACTACCCCTTAAAGGACCTTGCAACAAAGAAAGCAAAAGTGTAGACTCTAGAATCCTCAAACTTAATGTAAATTGCAATAACAAAGTGGTGGATATTAATACCTTCAAATGGATAAATTAGCTGCTTGTCATCTTGCATGCATTGCAGTCTTACTTGATTAGTCACAACAACAGGTATCCTTGAGAATTATGCCATAGATCTGGGACAAATCACAAGATAAATTCTCAGTGATTTGACAGGAAATAAATAAATGATGTCTATTATATATGGATACAAGTTCAATCTGGTTAGCATTGCAATAGACATTGAATGTCCATATATCATAAACTTGACTGGAAAAGAAAATAAGAATAATTTCACAAATTTCATGAATAGTGATGAAAAGCTAACTCCGTCATAGAGTATCAAAACAACTTAAAAATGTAGTCCACAAATAGTCTCTTAATATGTGACACTTTAAAAATGATGCTTGGCGCCCTATCGTATCATGTCTAAGAGTTGTCTGATCCTGTCCCTGTTCGCTGCAGCTACCCTGCTTCAGTCCTGTGCAAAAATCTTTCATCACAGCTTTTCAGAAATTCCAGAAAATAATATTGCATTGTCTTATATCCACCACTATTTGGAAGCATGTTTTGTCACAAACATATTGAAAACAATCAAGCTGCAAAAGTAGGATAGTTAAAGTATATATACAACCTTTCCAAAAGGTCAGTTAAACAAACTTTCCTCGTCATATTATGACGTGTTTTGAGTATTTTGCATTGAATATGAAGTAGGCATATTCTAATGGTTGGCAGAAGGCATTCACAAACTAGTGCCCACATGCTCAATCACTATGAAGTTACCAGATATACCAAAACCAAGGATAGACTGTTCTTAGGCATCCAGAGCATCCCATTTATAGAGAAAACCTCTCTCAAAAGCATATCTACTATTTTCTTAAAAAAATCTCTTTTACATTATCCCTTTATTTTTCATGAGGCCATTTCACAGCAGCAGATGCTTTAATATATAAAATAATATAACTTTTGACAAGAAATCAAATTAATCTTTTAGCATCGTCCTTGGAAAACCCAACAGGATCTATTGGAAGTCATAAAAAATTACTAATAAAGAATCTTAGTACATTAATAGGTAATTTAACAGTGCATCAACTTCCAGGTAATCACTAAATTTACTAGACCTTATCCTTTATCCAGTTATTAACCTCTTTCCCCCATAAAACGAATCCAAATCTGTTTGTTGCTCTATGACCCCATATGCCCAACATATTGCCAGGCACTAATCCTTTCTCCAACGTCTTTAAAAATTCATTATCTCTTTCTTTGCTCTCCTATAGGTCTGAAATAACAGACAATTTAAAAAGAAATTTCAGATCTGTAATTTTGCCCATAGATCTCACTATTTCTATCTGTTATAGGATTGATTTTCTTTTAATAAAATCTGTAATTTTCAGCAGTGAAGTATCATAATCATTTGATCACCCTGATTTACCCTTGAATAGTTGATAAGTGGGCTGCTTATTGCACCTCAATAAATCTGGAATTGACACCATTGAAAACCACCTAATCCAGATTGGCATAAAGTCTAATAAATCCTTTAAAATCCATATCTAAGACCTAGACGGTTACCATTAGGGTTTACTCCCTTGTGTTGGGGAGAAAATCAACCTAAAGAGTAGGTGAGAGTTATCAAAGTGACAGTGGATAACCTCTTTGAGTTGTTCTTGGCTCTTCACCTTGTGAGATTGGACTTTAACACTAAAAGTGAGGGTTTAAGAAGTAACAAAATTTATGGCACATAAATTTCTGTAAGGTCTTGTAATTTGAAATCCCAACTAATTCATAACTTTCAAAGGCATAACATTACATGCAGCACTAGAGTCCAACATGCAATTATGAAGCAATTAATTATTAATCAACAAGGAAACATAGAATGGAGAATGAACATCATTCCTTCCTCCTTAATGCATACCTTGACATACAACAGGCTTATCTTCAACTTCATCAAACCCTGGCAGCTTCTTCACTTTCTTTTGATAAGCCGGAATTTTAAGGAGTTCATGAGAGGGATCTGAATTTTCATTTTTGTCAATTTATTAGTAATTCCCACATTGAGAAA
This sequence comes from Pseudotsuga menziesii, assembly GCA_001517045.1. NCBI lineage: Eukaryota > Viridiplantae > Streptophyta > Pinopsida > Pinales > Pinaceae > Pseudotsuga > Pseudotsuga menziesii. Next base: position 778,512 of record LPNX010165383.1, read on the forward strand.
TGAGTCAATGTGTGCACCTACAACTGGGTGTAGTGGATGTTGCATTTGCCTCTGTATGACAATTTTTGTTCCAAAGAGGAAATGCTCAAGTAATCAGCTGTGTACTATAATCCCATTTTGTGACTGAATTTCTATAATAACGTTGAGATTGAACGACTAAATCACTGAGAATAGTAGTGGGCCGTAACCCACATGTCCAACAAAGAGCAAACAGTCTTTGAGAAAATGCCAAACAGCAGATTATTGCTTTGTGTAATTTACCAAGATAATAAGAGAACGGGTTCAACCATCTTAGTTTAGCCTGAAGTAGTTTTGCTATACAGAGTTTTGATTTTATTTTGGCCTACCACACGTCCTGTGTCAAAGGTGGCAGAGCAGGAATATCACTGGAAGGAGGAGAAAGAGAGACAATAAGAACCTGAAGAGAAGACAACCAGAAAGAACTTAGAAGGGACTGCCAAGTGAAATTGCTGCCAAACCGATAGACAAGACAAAATCCTAAAGCTGCAGGTAAAAGATGAAGATCTCTCAGAAAGAAGATGGTATTGTGATAAAATTACTGAAAGGAAGAGACCCAAGGAACAAAGAGGGATGAGAAGAGAAGACTACAGGTTTGAATCCTGTAAGAAAGACAGCTCTGACAGTAAGAGGATTGTTGGGTAGATGTTGTAAAGAAGACAGCTCCAATAGAGAGAGGTTGTTTGGCTAGACGTTATCAGAGAGTGCCAGCTCTAGTAAAATGAATACTGGGTATATGTTGTGAAAGAGTGGTAAGAAAACTGCATAACTAAATGAACAGGGACAAAAAGAAATCAAGACAGCAGCGGAAGAAGAGGAGAGAAGGATGCAGAAACACCACAACGTCGTGCTTCATTTTGCTAATCAGGTGAGTCTGATGCACATGCAGCAGCATCGACTGAAGAATGAAGGTAACCCAAGGGTATGTGGCCCCACAAAGAGCGAACAGTTTTTGAAGAACTGTTGGACATCAGATTATTGCCGTGTGTAATCCGTGCCATGATACTAGGAGAATGGTTAGTTTTGTTGCACAAAGAGTTTTAATTTTTGGGGAGCCTACCATGACCCCCCCTACATCACCTCCACAACCCTCCCTTCATGGATCTAAACTCATCAGCCAATATGACAACAAGGATAAAGGTCTGGGTCATCTCTCCAGCATTCGAAGGCCACCTAGAGTACTCCAAGTCAGTCAGTACCTACTACCAACCCTCCATGGATGTAACCCAAAACCATGGCTATCTACTGGTCAGTCATCACTCTGCCTGTTGCACTTCTAGGAGCCTCTGGTAGGACCCTTCTCCACAGCACATCCAGGGCTGTGGGAATGTTGAATGGAGTGTTGTAAGAGTTTTTAGACTGCTAGAAAAGTACAAAAGCATAAAGTGCGAAAAAAGAATTGGAAGGAAGTGAACAGGAGAGATTCAAGCGAGAATTCTTGTTAGAAGCATGGTGAAACGATATGTTGATACCACTGGCAGCATATCAGAGGATCACTACAATCCATAAAGGCATTAAGACACGGTCACAACAAAAAGTGCTTACAGATAGAAATTATATTGAAATTGTAAGTATGATGATGATCCAATGCAATGGAGCTATTTATATTTTTATCATAACCATCACCAAAACTCCTGGTCTGTGGCAATAGTGTAATGTAATGTTAGAAGAGTTTCTAGAATGCCAGAAAAATATGAAGCAAAAAGTGCAAAAAAATTAATTGAAGGGAAGTGATAAGATCAGTACAGAATAGATGTGACACTTGGAGTCTAACATAATAAAATGAAGTGAAAAACAATGTTAGAAGCATCACAATAGGACATATTACTCTGATACCACTAGCAGAATATCATAGAATCACTACGATCCATAAAGGCATTAAGACCCAGTCATGACAAAAATGATTACAGATAGTAATTATATTCTATTTGTAAGTATGATGAAGATACGATGTACTGGAGCTATTTATATATTTAAATTTTATCATACCTATTACCAAAATGGCCATAACTCCTGTTTACAATAACATTTAACATTATAATATTATTAGGTCAATTACATGTCACACGGTTACAAGAGGCATTTTCTATTTGATAGGAAAGCCTCCCGTGACCAGAAATATTTCCCCTTAGGTATGACTCGTCTCCAACATTCTGCTGATTATTTTGGTCTTACCAAAAATATCTCTAGTGAGAGGAAGTGTTTTCTATCAACCAGAAATTGCCTGGGTCGTGGAAACGCAGATCTATTAACAACTCTACCAAGATTCTGAATTCCATGATTCAAATAAAATTGAGAGTAAAGAGCATCACCCCTGTGAGGCGATTCCCATTTTATTCCCTTTCTAACTGAATAATTTAAAGCCATGAGACAAATTCAAGAAATGTTGGTATTACCTCCATCTGCTGGAAGGTGATCAAATCAAGCACCATATCACATATTTAAACGTTAAAGCAATGTTCATCCCATTTTTCAGCATCACATAGAGAAACATAAGATTGTAAGAATAGATTTTAATTGAATTCCTTAATGAAAGAAGAGGGGATTAAGGAGTAGGAAGACTTGGCAAAGAATGGAATTTGTAAAAATCTTCCTTGGATAGAAAGCACAGTGCAATCAATTTCCTTGTGGTGAACCGGAAGCATCAATACATCTTCAATTAAACATTTTGATCTAGTTTGACCAAAGAATGCACAATTTCCAAATCATAAATATCATACTATGAAAGAATACTTATAATAATGCATGGAAAGCCCATGAAGTAACTTATACTTAAGTATGTAAAGCCCATGAACAGATATAATAACACCTTCAGATTAATACTACTGAGATGGCTTAGCATCTTATAGATTGAACTGATGTAATAATACCTTTTGATTAATACTATTGAGATGCCTTAGCAATCTTTAAGATAGATGGAGAGTCCATTCAAAAAATGCGTAGATGATATTTAAACTTCTACACGGTGGAAATCCAAAAGATTTAACACAATGTTAATTTTTGTTTCTTGAAGTGTCTTGCTCCTCTGCAGCTGTTGCAAATGCCTGACGCTCCTCTGTGGTAGCAGTGATGACAGGCATCCATAAATCCACAGTTCCACTTAAAAGGCCCTATACTTGTAGATCTGCTGCAGATGATGAGGACAATAGTTCATCAATAGATTCTAACTTGGCTGACATCCTGTCCAATTCCTTGGCTATTTCAAGCTACAAGAATAGAGAATAAGTTTAATATTAGATCGTAAAACGCACTAGAGGAATAAAATGTCAAAACTGGATGAACTGAAACCCTTATAAAGGCTGAATCATTGATTGAAGCTAATTAAAAACAGGAAAGTCACGCCCTACCTCATCTTGTTGCTTCGATGATATTGAAGGTACTTTAGTAGTCTCTAATTCAAGAGCCTTGATTTTCGATCTCAATTCAGTCTATGGTTGATTGGTTTCAGCTTCCACCTGTGGACACGATATTAAATGAGTAATTTAAAATTAAAAAAGCCATCATGCTAGAGGATTTCTTTCAGCATTGATGATATACACCACTGCCAATATTATAGATCACAACATTGCATTCACAAAGAACTAGCCAAGCTTGGAAAAATTGTAGAACTTTCCAGGATTTCGAGGAACTAGCACTATTGCATTCTTATATAGCACTCACCTTCGAATTTGTTAATTGCGAGGGTCTCCATGGTTCTAAAAATTAGATCATTAAAATTATAAGGATCAATGATCAACACTTTTCGTTCCCATATTTTCACAAGAATTATCTAAAATTCTTATATGTATATAAATTTACAGATAAGGTGGTCCAAATCCTGCCAAAACTTAACAAGTAGAAGACACCAAATTTCGTAGTGGAATTTACAATTGACATATTGTTATGTGCAAGTTTTTCTTGTCAATTACCAAGAGTGAAAAGACCTTTCAAATTTGAGAAAGAATGTTGTCGTTTAAATCCTGCCAAAGACAGTAACGAACCAAAAGTAGTATGCATGGACAGATAACTCCTTGGACCGTGGACACTTGAACATCAAATACTTACTGAAAAAAAACACTACAGCTAAACATTATACTGTGTGCAGCTAGGATGTAGCGAAAGTTTTATATATTTTCCTTTCCATGGAGAGAAAATGAGATGGTAATATGAGATGTTGCGTCTCAATAATAAATTTGAGCTCAATGATATCGTTTAGATATGTGGACTTCCTCTGTTCTTCCAAAGAAAATCAGCTCTGTAAAGTTGAAGCCATAGGGTAAATATAGCATTGATGTGTATCTACATAGGCTAAGGTAATATATGAGGGACATATTAAAGAATCTTTGTGAGATTATCCCATGGGGTATGGAATAGAAGGTGATTGGGTGTACTGTTAAGACACTAATTGTGTAAGGTCATTAATTCAAAACTCTGTTATTGAGTACTGGACTATAAAAACTAAGAATTTTTGTGAGGTTAATTTTCAACCTCACATTGCATTATATAAAGCAAGTCTGTAAAAAGTAAAAAATCCAAAATATGTTTAAACGGTAAGATTTTCAGATTTCCTAACCTTAAAGTTCGTACAAGTTAACCTTAATTGTTTTGTCCACTTCAAAGCAAAAAAAGACCCTCCCAATAGAGAGAAAACATACCCAAAAACAATTGAATAACATAGAGAAGTGATATAATGTACAGACAGCATAAGAACTATAAACTAACAGCATATCTAACACTGAGAACCAAAAAACCTTGAGAACACAGTAATTATCTGAAGAAGAGGGACCTCTTCTAACTAGAGTGTGCACCATGGGAGGAGTCCACTTGCTCTTCAATGATCGAACATGCATTGTATTTAGAGCTTAGGATTTCAACTACTAGGACCTTCACCGGTAGCGGCTTTTTCTTCCTAGCATAAACTGTAGGGTCGGTTGGAGTCAACACAGTCACTTCTCCTTTAACCGGTTCGACAGGTAGAGAAGCCTCCACACGTCCTTTCTCAACTAAGCACGGAGGTTTGTTACATTGACCAATGTGCTTGTTATTTTCCATTGAGACACTGAGCCAGATGCCCTCCATTAAATTTTTCACATAGGACTATACTTCTTGGCTCTAACCACTTTGAAATGTCTATTGAACCCGGCTTGAACTCAAGCAAAATTTTCCACCTGGTTGTTTAACCCCTAAAGACTTTGCTCCATATCCCGTCTCATTTCTTCTTATTCATAATTATTATCTATATAGTATTTATAATAATTACAAAGCATTATAATATTATATTTTTATGTTCAAATTTTTTTTAGAATTATACTCTTA